>PKMM01003614.1:538118-584154 GCA_002933915.1 Eutrema heterophyllum | reverse complement strand
ACTACATATATTACAAAGGTAAAATCAGTATATATCATCATTTAGTAACAGAGAATAATTTGATTTAGAAATAAAATACAAACTTATCATCTCTTAGTTCAAATTCAAGCTTCTTTGTTGGCTTGTTATTGACTTCAAGTGATTCCATCTGGCCGACGTTAACAACATGACCAACAATGTCTAGATGAATAAAAAAAGGCAATTAAAAATTAGTTACATATATAATACATTATATTTATAATGATGATTGGCTAATATTGAGAGATTCAGATTCATTCTTACCAACCAAGATATTTGGGTTGAGTTTTTCTGGGGTTAAAACTGATTGGAAACTGACCAATGATAAATAGTTGTTTTCAGGTCTTGAAGGACATCTGGTTACAACAGTCATAGCCAGAAACCCCATTTTGTAAGCATGATTGGTTGGCCTGAATTTTCCAGTTGCGTGACTGAGCCCAAAGTTTTCAATTGATCTTCATTCTCCTTCACGTAAGTTTCCTTCAACACGGATAACATGATCTTTTTTAAAAGAAGCGTGTATCTTTACTCCCTGTCACCATTTAATTTGAATGTTAATATACTTTGTAGAAAATGATACTAAAACAATCTTATTGAATCGGAGATTATATGTATACTATAAGGTATATTTGTTACAATTCCTTAAATTTACCTTTTCATCGGCTAAAATCATTTCAAGTGTCTCTCCGGTCATTTTAGTGTATTGTTTCCATGCATGCAGGACTTTAACTTCGACACGCCAGCCGGTTTTGTAAGGTTTGACTTCGTTGAGGTAGGAGATGGGTAGAGAAGCAGCCATTTCTACACGTTATAATTTAGTTTAGATGGATTGTAAGTTCAAAGAGATATGTGATCGTTAATGCTCTACGAACGGGGCTTTTTATAATGGTGTATGATAATTAGGTAAGATACATTGAATTTTAGAATTTACATTAACTTGCTAGCCAAGTTAATCTGATATTCACTATGTTTTTGGTAAGATACGATTCTAAAATTTTATGAGTGCATCACCGAAAATTTTATGTTGTATATTTTCATTCCATAAAAGAATAGAACCGATTTAAATATATTAAATGTCTCTATTTAATGAAGATGTAATTCTTAATTGTGAATAACTCATTTATGAGTTCATACCATAAAAGAATAGAACATATTCAAAAAAATTGTAAAGAGAATAGTTATCGTGTCATTAAATTTCGATTTCATATTTAAAAAGGAAATGGGTATATTTAAGGACACAAGAATAACGTACAAAAGAATAAAGTGATGATGTATATTGATAATTTTTAGAAACCAATATTTACAGCTAAATAAAGTAAATATATTATAAACCAAATTCAGTTTCCTCGCCTAATTGTCGGTTTTAGATTTCATGTATGAATTAGGAACTGAATATAATAAGATTCGTTCCATTTTTGTATTTCCCAAGTTTTATTGATAATAATCGGGGCCAAATTCGATTTATTAAATTAATTAGAAATAATCATCCCAATTCGATTTCTTAACTTACCAAATAACCAATTAAAAAGTTCTACGTTAAAATTCAGTTTATTAAATTTTTAAAAATTCTACGTTACCAAACCAATTCGGTTTCGTAATTCTCAGCAACATTAATAAAACCAAATTACGTTTTTTAATTCGGTTTCTTAAACCAATTCGGTTTCTTAATATTAGCAAAATTAATACTTTCCATATTTTCATCGCTAATTGTAAAAGACTATTATATCCTTTTTTTTTTTTTAATTATTCATTGTTATTTGTAATGGCATTTTATGTAATAATCTACAAAACAAAGTTCATTTTCAAAAATGTCTTCTTAAATAATATTATAGAGATATATATTTGGAATAAATATATATATAGATTATATTACACACCATAAAACCATATGATTGGCAGCTGCTTGTACTACCATTTCCTAGTTGTTTGAATAGGTTCATTCCAATCCGTATCCTGTTTCTATTCATTAACAAAGATTATATACACAACAATATACAAAGTAGCCGTTAGAGGCTAATTAAGAATTTCCTAAAATACAAAATGAAATATCAGATTTCCTAATCTAATACTCTCCTTCAGTCGAAACGTCATGTGTCTATGACGTGAAGGCTGAATTTGAAGTCATTAAACAGTGAAGTTGAAAGGCCTTTGGTGAAGATATCGGCGTATTGATGAGAAGAAGGCACATGTAATACTCGAACTTGACCAAGTGCAACCCGTTCTCGAACAAACAGAATGTCCAACTCAATATGTTTGGTTCGTTGATGTTGGATGGGATTCATAGATAAGTAGACGGCACTTACGTTGTCGCAATAAACAATGGTGGCGGTTGTGATGGGACAATGAAGTTCGAGTAGAAGATTTCAAATCCATGTTGTTTCAGCAACGGCATTGGTGACTCCGCGATATTCGGCTTTGGCACTAGAACGGGAGACTGTTGGTTGTTGTTTGGATGACCATGAGATTAGGTTATCACCGAAGAAGACACAAAAGCCAGACGTGGACCGACGTGTGTTTGGGCAACCGGCCCAATCCGCATCAGTGTATGCAGTGAGGGTGGTGGTCTTAGAAGGATAGAGGTGGAGACCGTGAGTGATTGTTCCTTTGATGTAGCGAATGATGCGTTTCAGGGTGTTGAAGTGAGGCTCACGCGGGTCATGCATATATAAGCATATTTGTTGGACGGCATATGTGATGTCTGGACAAGTGAATGTGAGGTACTGAAAAGCGCCGGCTAAACTTCGATATAAAGTTGGATCTGCTACAGGTGGTCCAACTTTGGCGTGAAGTTTGGCGGAGGTATCAACGGGAGTGGTACATGGTTTGTAATTGGACATGTTTGCTCGGTGTAGGATGTCCGCTGCGTAGTTGTGTTGACTCAACTTCATGCTGTTGTTGTCCCTGGTAACATAAATTCCAAGAAAATAGTGAAGCAACCCTAGATCATTCATAGAAAATTCAGTGTTAAGAAAGGTTAGAATTGACCTTAGGAGAGTAGGAGAGGAGGCTGTGAGTATAATATCGTCAACATAGAGAAGAAGATATGCGATATCGAAGCCACGACGGAAAATGAAAAGAGATGCGTCGCTCTTACTGTTTATGAACCCAATTTTGGTGGTGTATTGAGAAAACCGCTAGTACCAGGCGTGTGACGCTTGTTTAAGGCCGTAAAGAGATTTCTTGAGGAGGCAAACATGGTTTGGTTTTGTCGGATCGGTGAACCCCGGTGGTTGATGCATATAGACTGTTTCTTCTAAATTGCCATAGAGGAACGCATTTTTTACGTCGAGTTGATGAATCGGCCAATCTTTTGAGAGAGCTATATGTAGAACTGTGCGAATTGTAGTTGGTTTGACAACGGGGCTAAAGGTTTCGTCACAGTCTATACCGACTTCTTGTGATTTTCCATTGGCGACGAGACGAGCTTTGTAGCGAGAGAGCGTTCCATCTGCATTGAATTTATGTCTAAAAAGCCACATTGAAGGAATCACGTTAGTATTGGGAGGCCGTGGAACTAGTGTCCACGTGTCCCGTATTTTAAGTGTTCCATATTCATGGCGGGGTTCCAGTTTGGATCACGAGGAAGAGGTGAAACGAGATCAGTGTGAAGAGAAAAAAAAATTTTGGGCTTGTTGATGCCACTTTGACTCCTTGTTTTCATTCTTTGAGGTGGAGGAGACATTACTTGTCAACGGAAGAGAAACATTAGTGGCTTCGTTGGATGTAGGTTGAATACAAGTAAAAGAAGGCAACGTATAAATATATGTATGATGGGAAGATGATGAAGCAGTGGGTGCAGATGAATGAAAAAATGTGGGAGGAGGTTGAGGAGGAGAAATTGTGGGTGGAATTTTTGGTGAAGATAAAATAGGGGATTGAGCCGATAGAGTACTAGAAGAAGTGGGACCCAACTGAGGAGGTGTTGAAATGTTGGAGAGCAACATAGGTATTGGCGGATAAGAAAGGAGGGGCTGTGACTGTATGACGTGTTGCGTTTTTAAGGCATTCTAACCCAAGTTTTCAAGTGTTTTTCGAGTCTTTTTATTGTTTATCGAGTCCTTTCAGGTCGAAACACGTTTGGATGGAGTTTTAGGCGTCAAGAGCAAGGAATGGACGTGAAAACAAGCTGAAGGCATCAAAAAGGGCTCCGATCGATCGATCCCACCAATGGATCGATCGATCCTTTTTCACAAGCCGGACAGAAGCATTTTTTATCGATCGATCGAAGCTTAGATTGATCGATCCTTTTGGTGAAGATCGACCAGAAGCAATTTCGATCGCTCGATCCTTTATTGGATCGATTAATCCTTTCCTAAACCGTCTGGTTAAGCGACATTGAAGAAAAAGGAAATTTTGGTTTTCCTTATTTTGGACCGGTTTCGCCCTAGATCAGAAAAACGTGTTTTAGACCTCTATATCCTATTTTTCAGCCATTGTTTAGGCTACGCTTTAATTTATTCATCAGAGAACTTCTGGCTTTTGGCACTTGTAAGATTTGGGGAGACAAATCTCTGACTCACATATCGGAGAAGATTTCTGAACCCTTTTGGATTTTATTCTTATTGGATTATGAAGTTCTTTTCATCTTTCTGTGTTTTCTCTGTTTCCATGTCTGAGTAATCTCCATGTTAGGTTTATAGGGTTTCAAAGGATTTTCATGAATCAGTGAAATGGATCTGTTAGAATAGGGAATCACATAGAGTTCTTCATCTATTGTTGAGTTTAAGGCTTAGACTAGATTGATCACCTAGTTTCTGATCTTAGGATTAATCTAAACATCAAAAGTGATTTAGGTTTCCTGAAAGAACTTAGATGAGCAAATTGTCTTTAGCCAACGAAAGTTGATGCTAAGGCAATTTGTGAACTTATCAAACATGAACTTTAATGCGTGCCTAGAATTTTAAGGTCAAACGACAGTTTAGATTCTTAGATTGATTGGCATAGTAGTTAGTGCCACGACAGTGGGCTAGCTAGACTTTCATGTTTGAGTTCGAGAACGGTTCTTAATTCATTCCCCGTTCGATAATCTATTTAGTGACTCTTGAATTTACATCGTTTAATTTGTCATTCTTAGTTTTAGAAGATACAAAACCACAAACAATTGTCATTACTCTTAACTTTACTTTCTTTCTGTATTCTCGTAGTGTTTCATTTGGTCTCTGTGGATTCGATCCCTATAATACTACTTCGTTAGCTGTGCTCTTGCAGTAGTTACTTTTAGGGTTAAACTCTGAGTGTATCAAGTTTTGGCAGCGTTGTCGGGGACCAAAAACGTTGCCTACGAGCCTTGGACGAAAGTTCAGACTAAGAATTTATTTTTGTCATTACTAACTAGTTTTATTTTTACTCTCTCTCGTGTGTTCCAGGTGTATGACCAGAAGCTCAGGTTCTAGCAATCTGCTTCAGGTGAACAACGAAGAGTTAGCACGAATAGAACGAGAAAACAACATGAGAAGGAGAGAGATGGCTAACTTGCCAGGAAACCGTGATCTCCAAAATCCACTCGTCGATGGCAACAATCAGATCGAGTATGACGCGGAAGGGAATCCCATAAACCCTCATCTCCATGCTCGTGACGATGTCATCGATCCAGACGATGTCGTTGCTGCTGCTGCTGCTCAGAGACAAGCTGAGGAGTTTCAGAGACAAGCTGCTGAAGCACAACAGCGACAGATGCAGGCTTGCCCAAGCCCAGAGGAATGTTCGACAACCTCCTCCACGCCAAGCAATTGGTGCTGCCGACACTCCACATGCATTTTACCAAGACATGGCTGCTATTCGGCTACCGCCTATTCAGAGGCAAAACTTTGAGATCAAGCCCCATATCATATCTCTTGTCAAGCATCACTTGTTCTATGGGAAGGCTACTGAGAATCCCATGGATCATATTGAGACATTTGAGGAGATCTGCAGCACGACTAGTGCTAATGGAGTCTCTGCGGACTATCTGAAGTGCAAGCTCTTCTCGTTCTCTTTGAGTGACAGAGCTCTGAGGTGGCTTAAATCTCTGGCTTCTGGTTCTTGACCAGTTGGGATTTAACCAGATCAGCATTCTTGGATCACTTCTACACCAAAACTAAGACAGCTTCTCTCAGGATCAAGATCACTCAGTTCCAGCAAAATGGAGGTGAAGCTTTCAATGAGGCTTGGGAACGATTCAGGGAATATAGGCGGGAGTGTCCTCACCATAGCTACTCAGATGAGCAAATACTGAATATTTTCTACGATGGAGTCGACTGGGACTTTAAGAATTCACTGAACGTTGCAAGCAATGGTGATTTTATGACCAAAACCAAGGAGGAAGCATATGAGCTGATTGAGAACCTTGCTTCGAGCTCGAGCCATCGTAATCCTGAGTATGATAGGTCGCGACGTGTTAACAGTGTTGAGACGAGTGCGATGGGTGATTTGACTGCCAAGGTTAACAACTTAACTTTGCTTCTTCAAAGCAATCAAAAAGGAGTTAACTATTGTGAGGATACTGGAGATGCTGGATTCTACCAGGAGATTGCTGAGGGAGAAACAGAGAATGAGGATGAGGTGAACTACGTGCAGAATCAGAGTTTTTTCAACAGGGGGTTTAACCAGAACTACATGAATCATCCCAACCTTTCCTATAGAAGCACGAATGTTGAGAACCCTCAGGATCAGTTTTATCCACAGCAGACTGGCGTCCAAAATCAGGGCGTGCAAAATCAGGGCGTCCAGAATTTTCAGCAAAAACCGTTCGTGCAAAATCAGGGCGTCAGCATTTCCTCCAAAGGATTCTAGCAGGCTGGCGTGCAAAATCAGGGACAGAAGCCAGTTGCACAGGGTTTCCAGCAGAAACAGTTCGTACAAAATCAGGGGCAGAACAATTTCCAGAATTAGGGTGGTTTTCAGCAGAAGCAGCAATTCTCTAACCCTCAGCCTAACCAGGAGTCTAACCTTGAAGCTATGATGCAGCATTTGATGATAAATCAACAGAAGACGGCTAATGAGATGAATGTCAAAGTGGATGGGATGTATCAGGATCTCAACAGCAAGTTCGAATTCATCCAGACTCATGTGAAGAAGCTTGACACACAGGTAGCTCAGACAGTAGAAGCGATTAAGAGGCCTAGTGGAGTTCTTCCAGGAAAAGGAGAACCGAATCCAAGAAATGAGTTTGTCCAAGCAATCACATTGAGGAATGGGAAAAAGGTTAAAACTGTGGCTGATTATGATATGAACAAGAAGATTCATGAGATCATAGATGTCGAAGATGATGGTGTAGCAGAAGAGACAAATACTTCATCTAAGCCTCAGGTAGTCGTTGAGGAACCTATAACTCCACCAGCACGTATCTATGTGCCTAAGGTTCGTTATTCTACGCGCCCAAAGAAGACACAAAAGGACCTTGAGCAAGCAAAATGCAAGGCGCTTGTGAATGAGCTCTCTGTGAGGCTTCCTTTTGTTGATGCAGTTCAGATGATTCATGCTTTGAAAAAGTATGTGAAGGACATGGTCACTAACAAGATCACTAGAGAGGAAGGTTGATATTCCCATATTTTACCCGTTTTAGCATGCATATTATGTAGTGTTTCGGGTCTCATGCATGTGTCTTTCATAGTTTTTATTGCATTTAGGTCTCATTTAGAGTTTAGGACGTTTGCATTAGGTCCTAGTGAGTTCTTGCATGTTTTGGAGTATTTTCTAGGTGATTGGAGGCAATTTGGAGAAATGGACCAAAGTAGAATGCAAGGGTCATCCAAACCGTCCAAAAGAACCTGCCGAACGAAGGCTCTCTGATCTGATTTAGCCTCGGAAATGTTCACAAAAGTTTTAGAGGGATGAGTTATCTTTCTACCGGAGTTTGAATCAAGCCATTTGGACGTGTGGTTTGGGAGATATGACAGATTCACTGGAGGTGTGTCCACCTGGCCGAGACAGTTTTGATCTACACCGACCCGTGCACTCGGTGTGACCAGTCGGTGTTAGGGCAGAAAGAAATGTGCTAAGCACCGGTCTATCACCTTGAACGGTGCACTCGGTGTGGAAGCAAGAAGAACACACCGACCCGTGCACTCGGTGTGACCATCCGGTGCTCCTTGCCTCTCCCTTGAAGAAGCTTTTCACACCGACCCGTGCACTCGGTGTGACCATTCCGGGTTGCTGTCATGACCCAAGATCCGACCGGGTCAATACCCGGTTTGTTCCGGGTTGACCCGGTTGCCCACTTTTTAGTATAAATACTTTCTAAACCTAATTTCATGTTTATATCTTTTTCTCTTGCTAAAAACCTTCCTTTTTAGGGTTCTAAGTGATTGTAAGAGAGATCTTGAGTCTTTATGCAATTTAAAGTTTGTTTCTCTTAATTTCTTTTCAATCTTTCATCTTCCTATTCTCTAATCATGATTAACAACACCTCTTTCATGAGATTTGATGTGTTCTTCATGATAAGTGAGTAGTCTTTTAGGATTTGAGGATTTGGTAGATTTAGGGTGATTCAATGGGTGATTAATGATGTCTAGGATTAGATTATTAGATGTCCCTTCTTGATTAGCAATCTTAATACATGTTTGTGCTTGAGAAAGCCAATCTTGATCATAAGGCATTTCACACCCATAAGGTATTCGATGAAATGCCTTGATGAACTTTTCAAGAGATATTCATTTCAAGCCTATGAGAATAGTTGTCTAGAGTGTTTATTTGGTGGATCATGACTGTTTAAACTTAATGCTTGCTAATTAGTGATTCACAAATGAGAATTTGATCTTGGATTAGTATTTAGCAAAGTAATTATTGTCTTGAGAGAGGATTAGTTAAGATTGATGATCTTTGCCTAGGGATTAGTCTTCTTTGAGTATTGGACATCATTAATTAGCTATGGGGTCACCTTAAATCAATTGCCTTATCCTTGAATTCGCCTTTCATTATCGTTTTCACATCGTCTAGCATCTTTAGCTCTTGTGTCTTTTCTTAATTAAGTTAGATCATTAGCACAATCACCAAACCTCATCTTATTAGCTTAACTTAAGAACTTATATGCATTTTTGGTGCATTGAATCAAACCCATCGGATTGATACCTCATGTACTACATTGTATATTGAGTAATTGATCTCAAAGACCCAAAAAGTCTACTATCAAAGGTGTGATGATGATCACAGAGGAGTGCAGCGCCTTGTTGCAAGGTAGGATGTCTAAGAAATTGGGTGATCCTGGGAGATTTGTACTTTCTGTGCAGATTGGAGCTTTGACCTTTGAGCGCTCTCTCTGTGATTTGGGTGCTAGTTTGAATCTCATGCGTTATTCTGTTGCTAAGCGTCTTGGCCTCACATCATTCAAGCCGACTAGAGTCTCTTTGGTGTTTGCTGATCGTTCTGTGAAACTCCCAATGGGTATTCTCGGGGACTTGCTAGTAAAGATTGGTAATGGCTACATTCCAGCAGACTTTGTGGTTTTTGAGCTAGACACAAAGCCGAAAGACCCTCTCATATTGGGAAGACCTTTCTTGGCTACAGCAGGAGCCATTATCGATGTGCAGAAGGGCAAGATTGATCTTCATTTGGGTGATTTGATAATGAAGTTCGAGGTGGATAAGTTGCTGAAGAAGCCGACGATAGATGGTCAGACATTCTGGATTGACTGTGTTTCTGAGGCCACTGAGGGAGTATCAGATGAGATGCTGGTGGACGATCCGCTTGAGATCGCTTTGACACAGTCTGAGAGTGAGTTTGGGTACTTGAGCGGGGATACATCTGGCTATGCAAAGATGCTTGATTCCAGCGCGAGAGTGGAGAAGATGGTAGCTTTTGTTGCACTTGATGGAGCTGCAGAGAAATCGCCAATAGTTAAGCCTCTGGCACAAGCTGTCAATCCATGGAGCGAGCTGAAACCTCCAAAAATCGAGCTCAAACCACTTCCCACTAGGCTAAGGTACGCATTTCTTGGTCCTAACTCCACCTATCATGTAATCATTAATGTTGGATTGAACAATGCTGAGACTGCCTTACTTTTGTGCGAACTGAGGAAATATCGTAGAGCATTAGGCTCTTCTCTAGATGATATTACAGGAATCTCACCAGATCTTTGCATACATAGGATACATCTAGAAGATGAATCGAAGACTTCTATAGAACATCAGAGACGGTTAAACCCGAATCTAAAAGATGTTGTAAAGAATGAGATAATGAAACTTCTAGAGGCTGGTATCATATATGCTATTTCTGATAGTACATGGATGAGTCCAGTGCATGTAGTACCTAAGAAAGGTGGTGTGATAGTAGTTAAGAACGATAGGAATGAGTTGATCCCAATTAGAACTGTCACTGGTCATAGAATGTGCATTGATTATAGGAAATTGAATGCTGTAACTCGCAAAGATCATTTTCCTCTGCCTTTTATTGATCAGATGCTTGAGAGATTGGCTAACCATCCTTACTACTGTTTTCTAGATGGTTATTCTGGTTGCTTTCAGATTCTCATTCATCCAGATGACCAGGAGAAGACCACATTCACATGTCCTTATGGCACTTTTGCTTATCGCAGAATGCCATTTGGCTTGTGTAATGCGCCAGCCACGTTCCAGCGCTGCATGATGTCGATTTTCACTGACATGATTGAAGACATAATGGAGGTTTTCATGGACGAATTTTCTATCTATGGATCCTCCTTTGCTGTTTGTCTTTCTAATTTGTGCAGGGTACTCAGGCGCTGTGAGGAGAAGTAGTTGGTCTTGAACTGGGAGAAATGCCATTTCATGGTGAAAGATGGGATTGTCTTGGGTCACAAGATTTTAGAGAAGGGGATTGAAGTTGACAGAGCTAAGATCGAGGTCATGAAAAGCCTGCAGTCGCCGAATTCTGTCAAAGGCATCAAGAGTTTTCTTGGGCATGCTGGTTTCTACAGGAGGTTCATCAAGGACTTCTCAAAGATTGCTAGACCTCTGACGCGGCTGTTTTGCATAGAAGTGAAGTTTGACTTCAATGATGAGTGTTTAGAAGCCTTCCACACACTCAAGGGAGCACTTGTGAGCGCACCCATTGTGCAACCACCAGCATGGGAATTACCCTTCGAGGTGATGTGTGATGACAGCGACTATGCTGTGGGAGCTGTTTTGGGACAACGAAAGGAGAAGAGGCTGCATGTCATTTATTATGCAAGCAGAACTCTTGATGATGCACAATGCAAGTATGCTACTCTGGAGAAGGAGCTTCTTGCAGTTGTCAATGCTTGTGAGAAATTCAGAACATATCTTGTGGGCTCCAAGGTCATCGTTCATACATACCATGCTGTCATAAGGTATATATTCTCTAAGAAAGATAACAAGCCTAGACTGTTGCGATGGATGCTCTGGCTGCAGGAATTTGACATCGAGGTTAAGGACAAGAAGGGGGTCGAAAATGGAGTTGCATATCATTTGTCCAGGCTGCGCGTAGAAGGGAAAGTCCCCATAAATGACTTTCTCCGTGAAGAAAACATCTATTCCATCGATGTTGTGCCTCCTCGAGATGCCACGTTTCCTGAGATTCCTTGGTTTGGCAAGATAGCCAATTATCTAGCTGCAGAGGTGAAGCCAGAAGGTTTTACAGGGTACAGAAAGAAGAAATTCCTACGTGACATCATACATTATTTCTGGGATGAGCCGTACTTGTACAAGCAGTGTTCTGATGGCATTTTTAGGCGATGTATTTCAGAGGAAGAAATTCCAGGTATTCTCTTCCATTGCCATGGGTCGAATTACGCATGACATTTCGCTACCTTTAAGACAGTGTCTAAGGTGATGCAGGCTGGTTTTTGGTGGCCCACCATGTTTCAAGATGCTCGTGCTTTTGTTTCTACGTGTGATGCATGTCTAAGGCAAGGGAACATTAGCAAGAGAAATGAGATGCCTCATAATTTCATATTGGAGGTTGAGGTGTTTGACTGCTGGGGAATTGACTTCATGGGTCCGTTTCCATCCTCTTATAAGAATAAGTACATTCTTGTTGCTGTGGACTATGTGTCCAAGTGGGTAGAAGCAATGGCCAGTCCTACGAACGACTCCAAGGTGGTTCTCAAGATGTTCAAATATGTGATTTTCCCAAGGTTTGGAGTGCCACGAGTTGTAATCAGCGATGGTGGATCTCATTTCATCAACAAAGTCTTTGACAATCTCTTGAAGAAGAATGGTGTGAAGCACAAAGTAGCCACTCCTTACCATCCTCAGACGAGTGGCCAAGTTGAGATTTCCAACAGGGAAATAAAGAGTATTCTTCAAAAGACTGTGAGCACTACGCGAAAGGATTGGGTTGTGAAGCTTGATGACGCACTTTGGGCTTATAGGACTGCTTACAAGACACCTCTTTGCACAACCCCATTCCATCTTGTCTATTGGAAGCCATGTCACCTTCCAGTATAGCTCGAGTATAAAGCAACATGGGCAGTGAAATCGTTGAATTTCGACATCAAATCTGCATCTGAGAGGAGAATGATTCAGCTGAATGAGTTAGATGAGATTCGCCACAAGGCGTATGAAAACTCAAGGATCTACAAGGAGAGAACCAAAGCCTATCATGACAAGAAGATCATCCCTAGAAACTTCTCTGCCAATGATCAGGTTTTGCTTTTCAACTCTAGGCTGAAACTTTTCCCTGGGAAGTTGAGATCGCGATGGTCTGTGCCATTCACCATCAAAGAGGTGAGGCCATACGGAGCTGTTGTGTTGCTGGACACTGCATGAGGTGAATTTGTGGTTAATGATCAGCGCCTAAAGCCATATCTTGCTGACACCGAAATCACTGAAGGAGACTCCATTCCTCTCAGTGATCCACCTCTAGCCTAAAAGGCTCCAAAGTCAAGCTAGTGACTTAAAACAAGCGCTTGGTGGGAAGCAACCCACCAGTAAGTGTACATACTTTCATTTTCTTTTCTTTTCATTTTCACTAACCTTTTCTAATTTTTATCTTTGAGTCTAAGTGTGTCAGATCTCAAAAAAAAAAAAAAAAAGGGTCGAATTAAAATCGATCGATCTGTCTGCTTCACGATCGACCGATCGAAAGACGAAGGCTGGACAGGAAGGAAAAGGACCGATCGGTTCACTTCTCGACCGATCGATCAAAAAGGTGATTGCTGGACAGAAGGAAATTCGATCGATCGGTCCAAATCTCGATCGATCGATCGATTTCATGAAATCCAGGCAGAGAGAAAAAGGATCGATCGATCCTTCTGAGATCGATCGATCGAAACATCCCAGGTAAGTTTCTCGGTTAATTCGGTTCAATCTCGGTTTTAGCTAACCGGTTTTCACTCAATTTAAACCCGAAAAACCCTTTCCCTTCTCCTTCCCTGCGATTTTATCGATCTAAAACCCCTCTTCCTCACAAAAATTTTGCATTCCGTTTTTGAGGAGATTTTTAAGAACTCAAACTTCAATCACTCATATCTCCCTTGATTCTCAACGGTTTTTGACGATTTCTGGCTCTAACCCCATCGATTTTTCATCATCTTTCTGTTTCTAGCACCCTAATTTTCAACCTGCAAAGGTAAGACTCTCGATTCCCTCATTTTGGTCCGAAAATTCAAGGTGGTTGACGTTCAAATTATTAAACTTGTTTCTAGCTTGTTCTTCGGTTGTTCTCTAACTTACAGGACTTCTAGAGACCGAATTTGCCTTGTGTATTGACTTGGAATACCTTGAATTTGTGTGGTTGGATTGAAGTTAGGGTTTGTGAAGAAATTTTGGGAATATTGTGAACCGAAGCAATGTGGACGTTTTTGAAGATTTAGATGTGCATCGTTATGAATTTGATGGTTGTTGTGTTCGAGTTGTAGCTTAGACAATGAAAGTAAACAAGGATGGCGCTGTTGTCACTCGGAAGAATCCACCACGTACTAGAGCAAACAAACAACAGCAGAGTAATCAAACCACGGAGACATCGAAACAGAAGGGCAAAGAAAAAGGCCAAACGAGTCGTGTTCCGGCAGCAATAGAGGAAGAAGAGGAAGGAGGGGCAGAAGTACGAACCACAACCCCTTGGCCTAGACCTGACAACAAACGTTTCACACATGCAGGGATTCCAGATGAGACCTCTACTTCGATGAAATCATATCCCCATTATAGATTCTGCAAACCTTGCGAAGCATGGGCGGATTTCCATTGTGCGTTCTACAATGGGTTACTGGATATCGACATGGTTCCTACAAAGTTTGTTTGCGCAAGGACTCTGTGTAAGATGGGCATTAAGGAGGATGTGCAGGAGATGTTGGAACGATTGGGGTTCGGACACATGGCTTACACTACTTATCCTTTTTATCCAGAGTTAGTCCACCAGTTCCTTGCCTCCACTGAGCTCATATTCAAAGACGAGCACAACCCCACAGCCAGCGAAGGGGTTATTTCCTACTTCTCCAGCGGTATCATCTATGAGATTTCCATTCCGGATTTGTGTGATCTCTATGGCCTCAACAGGAACAATGAGAGTTGTCGATTTCCTTTCGATGACTTCTCGGACGCTTCACTTTCCATGCTATAGAATGTAATTGGCTTAGGTGGATGGGAATCACGAGAAGCAAAGCTCACACTGATCAGGAACCATGTGGTTCGATTCGTTGCTAAGATCGTGAGCAACATATTGTTTGCTAAGGAAGAGTCAGGGCTTTGCGGAAGGACGAATTGATGATGCTACACTTTGACTTGCCTCCATCTGTTTCCACCATTTACCACATTGCGCCTCCATTGGAACATGATATTAGCTTTGGGGTCAAATTCGCTCAGGTGCTGGTGCAGAAGAAGTTCAGGGGTCTTCCTAAGGCTGCTGGGAAGAAGAAGTCCACGGGTCTTACTACGGGTGACATGAAGAAGGAGTCGATAGGGAGCCTCTTGACGCCGATTTTCCGGTTCCATAACATCGATCTCACAAGGACGCCCTGCATCGATAAGATTGACTATCTCCACGAGCAGTATTTCATCCACACCCACATCTTCCGGAAGGGCTTCGTTTATCGATTTCAGGATCGTGCTGGCATCTACCAGCATTGCAAACTCCCCAAACACACACTCACTACTCTCGACTCTAGAGCAAACTTGGAGTTCTTGCCCGGACCTGAACACATGTGCGCAAACCCTTCAGGCGCCATTGCACCGCGTATGGGTCGTTCTTCGAGATCTTCACAGCCTCACTTGGAGGATGAGCAGGCGTCAGACTTCTTGGGTCCGCGAGCACATGGGCAGACTTCTCAGTCCCATGACACGTTGGAGTACCTTCTTCCTGCGTATACGGGTGAGTTCGATCTCCCTACACTTCATGCAGATGCTACAAAGGGGGATCGTTGGGCTTGGATGGCCGATTCTCAGAGGAAGAACAACGGGATGATGCAGAAGATTTGGGGTGCACTTGCCAAGATCAGATGTCCATGGCCACCTTCTTGCCTTAGTGCAGCAGCGACCAGAGAGGCAGATGATGACATGACAGATGCCGCTAGAGATGAGCCCGATGTTGCTGGACACGGGATCACAGACGCTGATGATACGGGCAGTTTATCATACCCTGGAGCACGCCTCGACAGGCGCATGAGGCACGTTGGGGAGGCCGACAGCCACAGTATCCACAGACTCTCAGCTATGAGCAGGAGTAACACTTTCTTTCCATTGTACTATCCATTTTTCTTTTACTTTATTTTCTTTCTTTGAGTCTTTTGCCTTCTCTTTGGTTTATTTTCACACGGGACGGTGTGAGGTAAGTCTGGGGAACGGTACTTCTCGTTACTAACATTGTTTTCTTTCTTTTGTTTTCTTTTGAGTCATTTTGATGTTTCTCTTGAGTCAGTATATTTTATTGAGTCAAAACTTGTTGGAGATGATGATCATGAAATTTGAATTCTTATGTGATTTTTCATCTAAGTGACCATTGTTGCAGAGCTAGTTTCAGACAAGACTAATGGAAAATCTAAAATCTGGCCATTTAATCAGAGACATCCATGTTTCCAGGAAAATTCAAGAGCTTGAGCTAATTTCTGAGCTCTTCCTTTACGTCATCACTGTGATTGGTGTCTTCAGAGCTTGATTCCTCATTCGTATATGACAAGACAACCTGTGTGAAAAGTGACGGTACTCCTCTCCCCTATTCTAAGTAATAAATAAAAGCAGAAAAGATGAAATGATTTTCTTTTGAGTAGAGGGTTAGGAAAATTTCATGCGATCCCATTATTCTACTTCAAAGAAATGATCACACAAAGTTGGAAGCGAGGGTTAGGAAAATTTCCTACGATCCCATTATTCGCCTACACCTTTGATATAATAAGGAGATGAACCGGGGATTCGGTGGCAAACACCATCAATACTCGCGTCTCGTGAACCTTAATAATAAAGAAAAAAAAAGAAGAGAATGAGAAAAGAATAAGTCTGGGGGAGGGAAAGAGTACCAAAGGTTATATGGTTGGCTTGTCATGGTATCGAAAGGAAAAGAGTATAGAAGGTTCTTGGCACTATGATCTTTGATGAGACCCAGCAATGATGGCTTTAGGATTATTCTGTGAGATGATGAGTTGAATCTGGGAGGCTGCGATGCTTGCAGAGAAGTACATGGTGGTTCGATTTGGAGCTGGTTTGGCAACGTGTGGATTACTCAGTAGGATGGTCATTGCAGTGTTCTAAAGAAAATGTGAGTCTCCGTGTTTTTCAAACCTCTTTTCTATTTCTTGGTTTTCTGTTTGCTTGAGGACAAGCAAAAGACTAAGTCTGGGGGAGTTGATGTGTTGCGTTTTTAACGCATTCTAACCCAAGTTTTCAAGTGTTTTTCGAGTCTTTTTATTGTTTATCGAGTCCTTTCAGGTCGAAACACGTTTGGATGGAGTTTTAGGCGTCAGGAGCAATGAATGGACGTGAAAACAAGCTGAAGGTGTCATAAAGGGCTCCGATCGATCGATCCCACCAAAGGATCGATCGATCCTTTTTCACAAGCCGGACAGAAGCATTTTTGATCGATCAATCGAAGCTTAGATCCATCGATCCTTTTGGTGAAGATCGACCAGAAGCAATTTTGATCGGTCGATCCTTTATTGGATCGATCGACCCTTTCCTAAACCGGCTGGTTATGGCGGAGATGATGGAGATGGTGGAGAGATGGCATAGAGAGGACCAGAGCTATCACAGCAGAGGAGAGGAGCTCGAGTATGGAAATCCTTGACAAGAAAACCAAAATGATCAAATTCAACAGAACAAGAATTGTCAACAGTATATTGACGGACAGAGATGAGATTTTTTAAGATTTTGGGGCATAGCAGAACGTTGTTAAGGTAAAGGGGACAAGACGCAGAAGGAATATGAGTTTGACCAGAGGCAATCGCAGGTAAAGAGAACCGTTGCCGACTGTTATAAGAGGGAGAGAAGAATTAGAAGAGAGAGAAGGGAGCGTACCTGATTGAGCGGTGGCACCGATGTCCATATACCAACCGACATCAGACGGATAAGAGAGCATCATAGTGTTGAACGCGTTTGCAAGAGTGGTGGGTATGTAGTCGGTATTTTGGACATGAGTAGGTGCTAAAGTCGAAGGATTATGAGTGGAGATGTAAGCAGATCCGACTTGTTGTGGCGCATGACCAAGAATTCTTGATGCAGAGTTCGTCGAAGATGCCGTAGGTTGAATTCCGTGGGTGAAGCGAGACTGATTTCCAGAATTTTGCCAAGGTTGATTGGGCCATTGAGGAACATTGGGCCATTGAGGAGCATTGGGCCATTGTTGAGTTTTGGGCAATTGGGGAACATTGGCCCATTGTGGATAGTTTGGCCAAACCCACGGTGGTGGAGATCCAGAATTCCAGTTGGCGCGACCTTTGTTGCTACGACTTCCTCCGCGATTCCCACGGTTGTTACGTCTTCCGCCACGATGGTTCTGATATTGTGGGGCTGGTGACGAAGAGTGATGGTCAGATTGTTGTGGTGATGCTACGAGGAGAACTTGAGGTGAGGAGGCATTGTCAATGTGTGATGGGTCTGGTCGGCGTTGGATTTTTAAGCGATCTTCTTCGTCATTTAGCATTGATCGGGCATCGTTGAAGGAGCAAGGAGGAGATCGATGTTTAATAACATTGATGATGTTATCAAACTTTGAACTTAGGCCATTGAGGAGATGCATCACGAGAGCGCGTTCAGAGATGGGGGAGTTGACATTAGCGAGGAGGTCGGAGAGNGAAACTACTCTAGAGCATCTCAGCAAATGACAATTGTCAAGAAAAACAAGTGCTAAAGAGTAAAATCTCACAAACCACAAACTTAAAAAATTTCGGACTGAAAAAGTGGAATTTCGGGTACGTACCTTTGCTGATTGGAGAAACAAATGCTAGGAAGAGATAGAGGATGAAAATGCAATGAATCTAGGCACTTGAATCACCAAAATCGGTGAAGAAACGAGAGAGATGCGATTTGAGAGGAAAAAGGAGGCGGTATCGATCGATAGAGAATAAAGGAGTGGAGAAAAACCCGAGGGTTTTAAAAGAAAACTTACCTGTCCGCGCGGTGTCGATCGACACTCTGTAGTATCGGTCGATACTTATGGCCGATTCCTGCTCTTTCTCCGCGACTTTGGTATCGATCGACACGGCTTGGTGTAGGTCGATACTCCTCCTCAAAATCTGCTTCACGTTAAGACACAAAACCAAAAATTAAAAAAACGAAAAAAAAAAAAAATATGTACAGACTCACCAATGGGTTGCCTCCCATCAAGCGCTTGTTTAACGTCACGAGCTTGACTTTGCTCAGGTGATCAGTCGGAGCGAGGTTGAGAGCGTACGCTCATGCAAGTTCCACAGCTAGATACTTGCAGACTCAGAGTTCTACTCAACATGCTCTCTATAACCTCATTTCCTTTCTCTTTCAGCTCCGGAGTAAGAATGACTCTAGCCTTGGAGAATACCTACACCATGTAATAAAGTCATATAACAATTTAGACACAGTAATGCAAAAATATATACTAATAAATAAATTAACATAAAAGAATAAAACTAAGATGGTCTGCTTGTGAAGCAAGTACGAATGGCTCGTATTTCTGGATTCGCCTTCTGCTATGTAATGATGTAACACCAAATTGGTCGTGTTGCACACTGCTTCCTACTAATGGGTCGTTCCAGTCGCATAAAAATGCAACGCATCTCAAACCGAGCATTCCCGGGTACTGAACATCAAAAATCTCACGTACGACACCATAGTATACAAGATCACCGGACTGAGTAGATACACTATAATCTGAAGTTGTCACACTCCTATCATCCCGAAGAATCTTAAAAGCGTACCCCCGTGTGATATACATAACATGTGACTGCACGTTTGCTAGTGGAAAGCGCGAAATTTCTTCTAACCACGTGGGAAAGCTTTATCTGTTAGCCTTCTATGTCGTCACCTGCACGAATAAATAAAAAAATGAGTAAAAGAAATCATTCATTATATATGAAAGTTTAAACAAGGCAATTAAAATACTTACATAATCTCTTAACCAACGTCCGAACTCTTCCTGTTTGAGCTCGATTAGCTCGTCCTCTATTTTGTTCGGAAATGAAAAACGTTGATAAGCCATATACAAGATGTGACATTGAAGCGATCATCACGTTAATATATATATATATATATAAGCAAGGACCTAATAAGTAATTAATAATTTGGTTCAATTTAATACCTCTCATATTCTTCAATTCCGTCGCAGTTTGTGAGAATATACAAATGCAAATGATCCCGCTCCTGCAATGAAAGTCTCTGATTCTTGCCTTTTCCACTAAGTCGTCCAATCTCTAAGAATATATGAGGAACATCAGCCGGATAGAAAGGTAGTACGCCTCCGTCATCATGTCGAGCTGCTCTACGACTCTTCGTTTTGACTTGTGATGGAAAGTAGAACTCGGCAAAATGTGAAGTTTCTTCATTAATACTCTGTGCGACAATATAACTCTCCACTCTGCTCAAATTTTTCACCTTTTTCTTTAGATGAAACATATACTGTTCGAAAGGATACATCCAACGGTACTGAACCGGGCCTGCAAACTCTGCTTCTCGAGGGAGATGAATTGTTAGATGTTCCATAACATCAAAGAAGGAAGGCGGAAATATCTTCTCCAAATTGCAAAGGATTACAGGTATATTATCCCCAAGATTGCGGATACCGTCTGATGTAAGAGAGCGAGAACATATATCTCGGAAAAAGGCACCAATCCCTGCAAAATATGGATAACAAATGAATAATTAAATACTAAAGTATATATTGTGTAAAGTATTAACAAAGTATTTTAATGATTGTACCTGCAATTGCTTCGTGGACATTACGTGGTAGAAGACATGCAAAGGCAAATGGAAGGAGGCGCTGCATCACCACATGGCAATCATGACTCTTCATCCCAGTAAACTTCCCTTCTCCATGATCAACGCAGTTCCGAAGGTTAGATGCGTATCCGTCCGGGAATCTAACTCTTTCGGCAATCCAGTCAAAAAATGCGGCCTTTGAAGGTTCATCCAAACGAAAAGCCGAGACCAGAGGCATCTGTGTTATCTTGACAGTACGGACACGATAACTTTCCGTGCGTTGTCCATCCTGATAACATGCCATATGCTGGAAAATCGCTAATGGTCCACATAAGTACCGACCGCATGACGAAATTCTGCTGACAAGAAACATCAAACGCCTCAACACCTTGGTCCCATAACATTCGCAACTCATAAATCAATGGCTGCAAAAACACATCAAGTGATCTCTTCGGATGCTCTGGTCCAGGAACAAGAATGCTAAGGAACAAGAACTCCCATCTCATGCACAAAGATGGCGGCAAATTGTAAGGTGTTACAATTACTGGCCAAAAAGAATATTGTCTCCCGTGCTTCCCAAAAGGGTTGAAACCATCAGTACCTAATCCAAGGTATACGTTCCTCGCCTCATACCCAAAGCTGGGATACATTGATTGAAAATGTTTCTATGCTCATGCGTCTGACGGATGGGCGATTTTTCCATCTGTTGTATGCTCTGCATGCCATCTCATTGCTCCCGTTGTGCGCTCTGACTGATATAACCTCTCCAATCTCTCTGTTAACGGCAAATACCACATCCGTTTATATGGCACTGACACTCTTCCGCCTGTTTCCTTATACCGAGGTTTGCGACAAAAACGGCATGTCGAATGGTCTGCGTCCTCTCTCCAGTGGAGCATACAGTTGTCAATGCATACATTTATCATCTGATACGGCAATCCTAGACCTTGAACAAGTTTATGTATCTCATAGTATGATGCCGGTGCAAGATTATCTTCTGGCAAAATGTCTTTCACAAAATCAGCGATTGCATCCACGCAATCCTCACTCAAATTGAAATCCGTCTTTATACCCATCATCCTAGTTGCAGTTGATAAAGGGGAATGTCCACCTCTACACCCATCATATAACAGATGTTTAGCAGCGTCTAACATATCAAAGAATCTCCAAGCTTCTAAGTTAGGTTCTTCTCTTCTATCTCCATACTCAGCAACCGATGGTATACTTTCACGAAATGCATCGTTCACCATCTGAACATGACCTACGGTACTTTATACTTCCATTGCAGGTTCTTCTAAGCTAGCGTTATCCCTAATATACTGTTCACTAGTACTAGCATAATTATTCACCATTGTATCATTTTCTCCGTGATAATACCAAATCTTGTAACCCAGCATAAACCATGACAATACAGGTGTGATCATACTTCATCTATCACGATTAAATTACGATTCCCACAATTGGTACAAGGGCAGTAGATTTTACCGGTTTTTTTTACTTTCTTATGCGTACCCGCAAATGCCATGAATTCATGCAGACCTTCTTTGAATTCCTCCGTAACTAGGCCCGTGTCCGGAATTTGATGAGGCTTGTCCATCCATGATCGAAAATAATTATAAGGATCTGAAGAAGACATTTTCGTAAAGAATTAGATAAGAGAGGTTTTTTGTGATTGTAAATGAGAGGGTGGATACGTTTTTATAAGGAAAATTGTGCGTGTTTTCTGACGGATTTCCGACGGATACAACGTAGATATTATCGATGTCGGCAACGATGTCGGCAAGATGTCAGCAAAGTCAACATCTGTCGAACATCCGTCAGAATTTGCCCAACGGATTTTTGTCGTCGGAAATCCGTCAAAAATGTCCGACGAGTAAGGTTTTATGACGGATTTCCGACGGATTGTACTTTCATCCGAATCCCGTCGGAAATCCGTCGGAAATTTCCGACGAAATTATGGCCGTCGGAAATGATCATGTTTTCTTGTAGTGTTAGTTCTATGTCGGCTCTTAGACACATTTTTTGTACCACAAGGATATAAGGATGACATGTGGTGGTTTTTGGGGAAGAGCGTGTAGACGTTCACTTCAATAGTCTTTCTCGTCCAAATTTCACTAGAGTTCTTCTATGAGAAAAGGTAGTGGAGACTGATTATTTTTTTGTTTTTCTCTATTGCTAAAGGACGCGAGAGATTCATGGCATCTCGTTGAGATGTTGAATCGTCTTTTCTTATGGTCGTCAGTTTGTCGTAAAGAGGGTGCATATTTTTTAAAGAATGCCCCCTCATTCCAGCGTCAGATTTTGGGGAGGGGGAATGGGAAATCTGTCTTGTTGGTCCATCCACTAGATGACAAGTGTCATACGAGTTATAATCAAATACGTGGAAATTTGGAAACATTGTGTGATGTTTTCCAAGAACTCTCCAATGTTTAAGTTACAATTTAGGCCACATGGACTTGGTTGGAAACAAGAAAGTATCATAAAAAAGAAGAAAAAAACCTAGGTCGAGTTACTTCGGGTCTAATAGAAGAGATATGTGGTGTATTATGCCATCCGCCATCTACTTTTCTGTGAAACGTAAAGAAAATGGAGTATTTTCGTTAATAGAGAGAGAGAGAAGATAGTCTCATTTCACATAGATTAAGAGTTTATGTCCCATCGAATCATGATCCCTTTTAAGTGAAATTTTTTGTAGAGAATAATTGGTTTGTGCTAGTATATCGGGTCAATAGTCAGGTCAGACGGGTCTAGAGCACTAGAGTATTTCCACCTAATTTTGTTTTCGTTTGTCCAAGCTGGTAGACAAGCGAATCTCGAGGTGCACGAGGGTGAGAACGACAATTTGTAAAATTCGTATTTATTTGCTTTATACTTTTATCTTATCCAAGACGACGATTTATGTGAATTAATCTTATATGTTCATGGAACGTGGGACGGAGATAACATTGAATTAACCTTTGCGTAAAAAACTTCTTAACTATGAATAAGTACAAAATTATGAAGTCTTGTGCTCTTAGAAACACCCCTAGGCCTATAAATGTAAATGTATCTTACCATGCCCAAATTTTTATTAGGTATTGGGCGGTTGTTGATGCGGATAAACTTGACTTCTTTAGGCCATATGACTATTCATCGACGATATTTTTGTTTTCATATCAAATAGTGTGGCCACACTAAATAGTGTTATCCGTCAATATAAGCGGACCCTGTATATCTTTATCCGTCGAGTTGATGGGACCTTTATAGGATTGGGTCTAAACATCTTTAAAACCAGCGTAAGAAACCAGAATCAGTAAAACATGTATTTGGCACAATACGATTCATCTAAACTAAGTGACAAGTACTGATAAATGATTCGCCTAATCTATTTTATATATAGCGTTAATTGGTTCGCCAAAACTTTGAGTTTTTCCCAAGCATATATATTTTTTTCCTTGAAACTTCATTTAATAAGTATCAACTTGTTGCTGGTTACAAACACTGTTAGCACTACGACTACAAAAGCCTTATCAACACTAGGTTACAAAAGCACTATCATCCACATAAATAATTACATAAGCTAACAAGTTGAAACAAAGTAAACAAAGTAGTTAAAAGGGAGACAGTATTTGGAGTGTTTCGCTGAGCTCTAGAGAGGGGATCCACTTTACATCGAAGAAGCTTTTGAATCTCCTCTATGATGCTTGTCGCTGGCCGAGAGAAATTAGAATGGAGCCTTGCATTTCGTTCTTTCTAAATTGAGTAGATGGATGCTTGATATGCGAGATTTAGTATGAGAGCGGTGTTCTTCTCTCTAATAGGGTCTTTCATCAATCTAATTCCAACTTCTAAGAGAGGAGGAGAATGATGGGCTTTGGAATAGAAGAAAGACCATACCTCGGAAATATATGAGCAATCAGGGAAGAGATGTTGTCGGGTTTCGTCTTGATTATTGCAGAGGAGACAAGATGGGGGGAAATTCAAACCCCAACTGATTAATCTATCTCGAGTCACCAATTTGTTTCTTTTCGTGATCAAAGTAATAAATGCATGTTTCGGGATCCTGCTTTTGAACCACACAACTTGATGCCAACCCACATATTGATCTTGAGGATGAAAGGAATGCCATGTTTCAGAAGCAGAGAAGGAACCCGAAGGTGGATTAATCCATGTTTTCCATAAGTAAGAATCATCTACCTCTGAATTATGGATAGCTTAAGAATTTGGACGGCATTGTTGCAACAGCCTAATTAATGGATTTCTGCTTCTTGAATTAGAAATCCACGATAGACCATTTCTGAGCGCATCTGCCACAACTGTGTTTGCTAGAAGCTTGGAGACAGTAGGTCATATATCCTCTGTTATATCAATTAACGATCCAAGGGAATTCCAATTATCATACCAAAACAGGCAGTGATCCCGGATCCAATTTCACACACCAGCATCGGCTTAGCCAGAGATCTCATCTTACAAATACTCGTCCAAATCCAGCTTCCTGAGATTTGTGCATCCAAGTCCCAAAAATTCAAGGTACTACTGAGGTTTTGCCTCACCCATGACACCCATAAGGACCCTCCAGAGGCAAAGATAAGCCAAATCATTTTAAGTCCTAAGACCTTATTCCAATCACCGAGTCTTCTAAGTCCTAATCCCATGATTCCCTTGGAGTACAAACTGAATCCCAACTGGTCTTAGCTCCTCTTCCTGAGTTAGGCGCTCCTTTCCACAAAAATCCATTACACATTTGCTCCAACAACTCTATGCGCTGATTTGGGAGGATAAATATAGATGCTCAAAAAGATATAGTGGAATAGATAACTGATTGGATAAGCTATAAATGACTTGCGAAAGACAAGTGTCTAACTGTCCAATAGCTGAATTTTTGAGATCTTGTCTAACAAAGGTTGTAAATCTTGCTTTCTCATCTTCTTAGAGGACAACGGGACCCCTAGATATCTGACCGGCAGTGCTCCTTGTTTAATGCCAACACTTTCAGCCAAGACCTGACATCTAGCATTATCTCCACCATCTATGTAAACCTCAGTTTTGTCTCTATTGATCCACAAGCCCGTGACTAATTTGAATGCATCCAAGATAGTGAGAATACCTCGAAGAGAGCTTTCAGAGCCATCGAAGAATATTAAGACATCATCAGCAAAGCTGAGATGAGTCACCAAAGGAGCTTCACATCTCGGGTGAATTCTGAAAATCTGATTCATAGCTCCTTCATCCAACTTCTTTGAGAGCACATCCATAGCTAAGACAAAGAGAAGACATGAGATCGGATCCCCTTGTCTAAGGCCTTTCTTGCCCTGGAAGAAGCCTATCAATTCTCCATTAAATGCAATGCTATAAGTGGCACTTGAAATGCATTCGTTGTCGCCTCTCTTCATTTTTTTCTGGGGCGGGTTTTAGAAAGATCTCCGGGAGTCATTGATTTTAGGTGATTTTCATGTCAAGTTCCTTCCTCTTAGGAAAATCCTCGTTTTTAATGGGATTTATTTGCCTCTTTCCGGGATTTCATTTAGATTCTGAATTCGTTCACAATGGAGAAATTGTGAACAGAACATTTAACTTTCACGCTTTCTCTATGAGTCACATGTTCTTTTTCGCAGATTAAGTCTCTTTTTTCTTGCAGAAATCATTTGAATTATATGTCTTTTAGACAATTAAACTGATAAACGTCAAGAGATAGGTGAGAAATCAAAACTCTCTCTTGTTTTCGGTTTTCAAAAACCACATCTATCTGAATGGAGTTGGACTATTTTTGGTTGAATAATAATTAGTTTGGTAATAACGTGTACCATGTTCGATGTAGGATCATTGTCTTTTAGCTTATCATCTCATCTACAGAGATCAAATTTGGTATGTCTTTTAGCTTTTTGGCCTTTAACGTAGCCTAAAGAAGGAGAAACATGAGTTATGTGTTTGTATTTTTCATTTTTCTAAAAGAGGGAAATTTTTTTTTGATTTTGTGTTTTGTTTTGTTGTCCAAATAAGGATCGTGCTAATGGCTGGTAAGAAACAGACTGTCAGTAAACGGAGACAAGAGTCAGATTCACCTGAGTCGTCAAGAGAAGTCGAGGATCAAATGAGTCTAGAAAGAAATGCGACTCCATAAGAGAGGGGCTCAGATAATGGGTCTGAAAATGAGGATATGTCTTCACAGTCGAAGGTATGTACAGATTCAAATTATAATAACTGATGGGACTCGTAAGTTTTGGTGAAGACTGAACTTTTTTAAAATTGAAAAGGAAAACTGGTACTACGTAGGACAACTAGCACAATTTTGAACAACCGGTACTACTTGGGACAACTAGCACAATTTTGAACAACTGGTACTACTTGGGACAACTAGCAAAATTTTGAACAACTGATACTATTTGGGACAACTAAGTATTATTCTGTTTAAACGACTGATACTATTTGGGACAATTTTATTGAAATTGTGTTTCGATTGCAGGATATAGAATCAATGCATCTTCTTGAGCTTTTCTTCAAAAACACCGATTATAACAAGACTCCTAAGATAAAAACGAGGTGTTTTGTGAGCAAAACAGTGGAGATCGTAAAGACGCTTAAATCAGAGTTGCCATGTTCACAAGTCACCCTCAGTTTCATCACTTCTTTCACATGGCCCAAACCTTAAGCTTTTGGATATGTGGATGCTACTGCTTCGCACAATTTGTACTGAGGAGGGCAAAATAATTTGGTTGGTGGTGAATAGCATTCTCATTCGTTATTCCATAAGAGAGCATGCTCTCATCTCTGGATTAGACTACCATGAATACCCACAAAACAAGAAAAAGTTGGGGAGTGATAGCTTTAAGAATAGGCACTTTGGCAAGGACCAGAAAATAAAAGTCGAGGTTGTGAAAGAGAAGCTACTATCAATGAAGGCTTGTGGAGATCGGTTTAAGATGATGATCCTTTCTTTTCTATGCACAATTGATATACTCTATATTTTACTGTTTTTAATATGGATTTTAGTATTTTATCTAAGCATTTTTATTCGGTTTTGTGCTTTTTGAGGTAGTTTTATCGTATTTGTAGTTTTAAAGTCTATATAGGTCAAATCATCAAAAAGATGCAAAATGGAGCCAAAAAGGAGTTTACCACGTCCAAGACATGTTTCCAAGTCCAAAAGATCACCCAAGCACCTAATGCTCAAGAAAGGCGGATTTCTCCAATTGGACAGCACAGATGCATCAGAAGTTTCACCTTCATTGGATGCCTTCCCGTTGATTGATTGAGATGAAATTTGGTGGAAAGATAGAATTTTGAGTCATCTTTCATATGGAATTGGTTTCAAGTCATTTAGAGCAGTGGTCAGGAATATACATCGAGTTTACTGAAGACATGTCCGTCTGGCTCGGAAGAAGGCCCAAGCTCGGCCCAAGAGCTCGGCCCAGAAGCTTGGCCGATCCTGCGACTCTTGTGACCTAAAAACTCCCTTTTTGGTTTAATCAAACCCTAGGTCGACTTTAGGGCTATATATACTTGTTTTTAGCCTCACAAAACAGAGAGCCACCCTAGAATAAACACAGCCACGTTTTCTTCATTTTTTTTGCAAGTTTTTCATTGATTTGGATTCTAAGAGCTTCAAGGTGAATATCTCGTCTTTGTACTTTGATATAGAGAAGTTTTCTCAACCTTACTCTTTTAATACAAGTATTTTTATCATGATTTCAATTCATACTTGCTATGTTTCGTGCATCATGAGTGAGAAGTTCGTTTGTTAGGTTGAAGGGATCCATGGGTACATAATTCGATATTGATATGATGATTATTTAAAAGGGATATTCATATGGTTCTTCATCTTTATTTGTTCTCAATGCATGATTACTATACCGCGCAATTAGTAATTTGATCTTAGGTTGATATACTCTCCAAAAGCTTGTTATATTGACGAAACTAATATTTGATGAGTTAGGCGTCTTAACCTTCCAAAAGTCGAGTTAAGGAGTCTAGTGAACTTGATCATTACTTGCTCGATTTAATGCATGTTTTCATTCTACAATAACCTTCCAAAAGCTGAGTCTATTGGTTTGTAAGACATAGTGGTCGGAGCCACGACAATGGAAAGACTATAAATTCGTGTTTTGTGTTCAAAACGGCTTTTACTTAAATCCCTATCGAATCATCTATCTTATAGTTGCATGTTCTCCGTGAGATTTTCCTAAGACCTAACCTTTTCTTTATTGTTTAATCTTTGATTTTTATTGCTTATTTACTTTATTTGCTAATACCAACCTCTCTTTATTTTTGTTTTAGCTTGATTAATCTTCTAATGTTTTCGTCGTGCAGTTTACAAGTCCATGTGGATTCAATCCCGTACTATACTAATTGTGATTGCTGTGCGCTTGCAACTAGGATTAGTTGGGTGAAAACTTTACCCACATCAACAATAATCAGAGGAAAGGCAAAGGTTGACGGACCCATAGATCATTTCTTAGTTAGAATCGTCGATGATTTGGAGGCGTGTAAAACATTTATGTGGGGGTGATTTACATTTGAAGACGTTGTCAGTTCAGTTTATCACCTGATGAGGCATTTAAAAGGTTCCTGGATTCATAATTCCTTTGGAAGTAAATCTTATTTTTGAATATAAATGTATTTGTTTTATGATTTAATGTATGACACGTTGTAACTCTATGTCTAGCTTATGGTGTTTGAGTGTATTCCAAATCTGAGGAAATCATTTTGAGAAGATGTAAAAGACTGTGACAATAAGTGTCCAAGGATGTGCAAGCAAAAGTTTAAAGCTACTGGTATGAAAGGTTATCCATTAGAAGAGATATATGATCCGCTTGGAACTACTAAGGTTAGAATTCACTTGATTGTAAATTTCTTATTAATAAGAATACAATTTGATAATAGTTTTTTTTTGTAATTTGTATTTCTTTATATTGATAGGATATTCATTATTTTTTGGTGCCTGACTTGGATGAAGAATTTCTTTTGGCGCGCATCACAGAAGAGGAGTCAGATGATGGACATGAAGGCAAAATCACTGACAGGTGGAACGAGCGTCTAAATGTAGAGCAGAAGACGATATGGTGGAAAGATATGTATGAGTTAGATGTGGTTGCCAGAGTATTCCCTAAAAGGAAAGAGCAGAAGCAAGTTGAAAATGTGGAATCAGTCTCTAATGTTGGCTTTGAGAATGTTTTCAAAGAGTTTGAAGAGAGGATGATGAAAACGATGAAAGAAGGGTTTAAGGAAATGGAAGACAAGCTTAATAAGATGGGAATGAGGCTTAACGGCATGAAAAAAAACCCAGAGTGTCTTTAAAAGGAATGTTAGGGCTATGAAAAAAAACCAGCATGCCTTGAAAAGCAGATTAACATGTGTCGAAGGTTGTGTAAATGAGGAGCTAAACCGTGGAGTTGGCATGAATTTTGACTAGGGAGATGGTTTTGAGAGAACTGAAAATCCATGAGATGGTTTTGAGAGAACTCAATATTCAGGAGGAGATGGTTTTAAGAGAACTGAAGAAGCTTAAGGAGGAGAAAAGGAAAAAAAAAAGCTGAAGGAGAAGAAGGAGAATAAAACTTTGACATAATTGTCCCTTTAATTTTAGTAGTACCGAGATGCACATAGTTGTACAAACACATGTTTTCACGTTTATTTAGTTATACCATGTTCAAATTTTAATTTTTGTAGTTGTACTTATGATATTAGATAATTGAAGTATATTTTATTATATAAAGCTAAATGTTTCAAATTTGCTAACTCACATGATCGCGACATGTGTCAAGTTAATCGATAAGATTTTGACAAAAATGAAAAATAAAATTTCTAAAATGTAAAGTTATTAAGCAAAAAAAATAAATTTATCTTAACAGGTAAAGGTAATAAGATAATAATAATAATAAAAAATTTCTTTTGATCATGTACGAAAAAAAATAAAGAATGAGTGTTTAAATCATACAAAATAAATATGATTCGAATAAGAATATGAAAAATTGAATATTTGAAAATATGTGACAACATTTAATTAAAATCAAATAATAAAATAGTAGGAAAATCAGAATAAATAAATAATTGTTAGGCTTCTCTATAGGTTGTTTTGTGTTGGCGTTCTAACCTTATATTATTTATTTTCATGGGTGGTTTAATTTTTTTTTCCATTTTTTCGTTTATAGTTTCTTTTTCACGGATTATACAATATTAAACTATCAATCCACGTATACGCGGATCCTAATATAGTTTACTATACTTTCATATAAAAAAATGTCTTAAAATACTTTGTTTGATTGTTTTACATAACAATGAGGTTAGTATTCACACATTAACCATTAAAGTATAAGATACTTTTAGTAAAAATAAGAAGTTTTGTATCTAGTTACCAAATTTTTCATTTTTATTTTTTGCCTAATTTAGATGTCTAATAAGAAGTTTTGTATCTAGTAACCAAAATTTTGTATCTAGGGTTACATATGTTTTTTTGTTTTTTTTTTGGGCAACGACATTTATACATAGTTCTACCCCAAGTGTACCTAGTTGTACCAAAACAGAAAGTATGCAGAAATGAGGTACGGCACAAATAGTTCCAGCAGTTATACCTAGTTGTCCCAAGACAGAATGTAAACACAAATGAGTTACGAATACAAACAACTACAAAGACATAAATTAACCTACACTACTATAATTATGAAACCATTGCCCCATGCCTCCCCTTCCCCTTCCTCTTCCTCTTCCTCGATGTTCTCCAACTGATGGGAACCTAGTTTGTTGAGTTCTTCCTTATTTGTGGGAGTCAAAACTCACACAACCAATTCTTGTAAAGACTTTAAAGGGAACAGAATATTCAATGAAGGAAACACAACGAAGAGATCCAAAGATGGTTTTATTATTGTTGTTTAGAAAGCTTTGATTACAAGAGAGTTTGCTAAGTGTTTTTTAGGTAAAAAAGCTTCCCGGCGCTGTGAATGATTATGCTAACTATTTATACAAGTCTTGTGAATGAGGATCTCGGGAAAGATTTGGAATATTTCCTTTTCCCTTTGCGCGGCCGCCGACTCGAGATCTTTCCTAGGGTTTTTGATAACTTCGGTCGCTTAATGGGCCTAAAGCTCGGCCCATTATGTTTCGCCAAGATGGACCGGGTCGGCATAATCTCGGTTCAATCTTGGTTCTGCTTCGGTTATGCTTTGGTTTAAGAGACGATACTGATCTCGCCTCGGCTCGGTCTAAGAGACGATACTGATCTCGCCTCGGCTCGGTCCCGTTATGCATGAGGTGAACTGGTCGAGGAGGATCTTGTCGAGGCGAACAGAGTGGGGCTAAGCTTTCCTTTGGTCCGGTTGTCTCCTTCTCCCCTTTGCCTCGATTTGGCTAGGATGGTCTCTTTATACTTAGTCGTTTTTCAGACTATTAATATTGAACGGGTGGAATCCGACCCCAACAATCAGCCCCCCAGCTCGTTAGACTCATAAGTGATTGTGACGAGGTGAAAGTCTTGAGATCGAGATTAACTGCCGAGCCGAAGTGACTCCAAACTGTCAATCTTCTAATTTTGCCGAGACAAAGTGGCGATGAGTTGCTTTGCTGACGAGGTAATAAGTTTCTTTTGTTGGTATTGAGATATCTTTCGGCCGAGGCGAATTTGAGTTTGACTTGGAGAAATTCAATCTATTCCTTCGCCTCGGGACATTTTGCGATGTTTGATTTGCTTTGGGGATTTTGTAACCGTTGATATTCATGTGTCCATGCGCTTTGCTTTAATTACCTCGGGAAGCGAAAGAGTTTTCTGTTAGTTGTCAAGGTCACGCGCTGTTACGTGGCAAGGTGTTTATAAATAACGAGGCCTCCCTTCGATTCCCTTCATTATTCACTTCTCCAAATTTCTGAAAGAAAAGGTAGCTCTCTCCTCTCTCTCCTTTACTTAAATTTTGGCTAAGGTTTTCCGATCCACCACCACGTCGTTTAATTTACCCGACCCGTCTTCATACGAACCGCGGCGAACCTTAATTCGCCGATCCATCTACATATTGGTCGATCCTTCTTTATCGTTTTTGTTTTGCCGAGGTGCAATGTCAAATCCCGAATTAAACGACTCAGCTGGCGTGGCAAATTCCCCTACGCGGGTCGGCCGTAACGTTGTTTGCTCTCCAGAGGATGCTGAGGCGAGCAAATCCGACGAGGTGAACAAGTTTGGGGACACGAGTGAACCTGCCGAGGCGAGTAGACCCGTTGAGGTAGACAATCTCGCCGAGGCTAACAGATCAGCCGAGGTGAAGGAGAAAATTGAAGACTTCTATCGTGATCATACCGAGGCAAGAAAAAAGCTGGAGCGTACGATGCAAAGTCGTATGGCTGGTCCATCGGGACGACGCGCCACAACGAGGCCTGTAAAAAGGAATAGACGAGCCGACGCCCCTGGTGCTATCCTTTCCACCGAGGAGTCTCTAGAAGAGTTGATGCGATGCTTTGGTGTATCCAAAGCGGTTGAATTCATAATCCTTGAGCCGGTCGATCGAGCCAACAATCCTCCTTCAGATTGCTTCACTGTGTACGAGAGCTTCTTTCGCATGTGTTTTTTATGGTTCCCAATCCCGGAGCTAATCCTTCGGTATTTATGGAAGCACGAGATTGCTCTAAGTCAAGTTACACCTCGGGGGCTTCGTCATCTTGTGGGAATTTTATGGAGTGTCCAAACTGGTCTTTCGTTCCTAGCATATGTGAAGAGACTCTCTATTTCCGAGATGGATTTTTTGCTTTCCCCGAAGAAACGTCCAAGCATGTATTCCATAAATGCTATGGCAAACGTGACTCCTTGTGGCCAGCAACAGACGAGAATGGTGAGTTGTGTATAAAAGATGTATATTGATAAAAACTTAGGTATTGTGAAAGATCGCGTTCACAAAGGTGGGAGTATATGTGTTTACGTACCCACACACCCCCCCCCCCCCCTTTTAAGAAGGGGGGGGGGGGGGACAGCTGAACCTTTCCGAAGATTGGTTGCCTACGTACCCTTTTCAGGGATCAAGCCGTCTCGTAGTTCATGAGGAAGATAAGATGAAAAGATACCAAAAATGGGTTGCCTCCCATTGAACGCTTTTGTTTAAGGTCGTTTAGCTCGACATCGGTAGCGGGGTAATTTTCATCAAAAAGTATTCTCCTTAGGCAGGTCCTCTTCGATTTCCTTTTAGTTTCTTTGGATGGCGTTTCATTGCTCCATTGCGAATTGGGGTTGCGAACCTTCGAGTTAAAGTATTTTTCTTCTTTTTTCTTGAGCGGGACAACGGGATAGAAGACATTTTTGTCGACGTTGGCAAAAGAGAGGCGTTGATTTGGCAAATCCATGATGGCTCCGGTAGTGGCTAGGAAATACCATTCAAGAATTTTCGATGTAGGGTGAATCTTTCTTGCCTTGAAGACGTAGAAGTCAACTGGAGCTACGCAGTTTCCGATTCTTATGGGCACGTCACGAGCGATTCATTTCGGTGTTGCTCTACATTCATTGACCATGTTAATCTTTGTTCGGGTCGGGTGGACATTCCTAAAGCCGAGGCGTTTGGTAGTTGATTTGGAGATTACACTAAGGCAGGCCCCGGAATCGCATAGTACGTTAGTAAACTTGATTCCTCGGATGTTGCAAGAGATAAGAAATTGACCTTTGTCTTGAATTTTATGGAGCGTCCGAACTGGTCTTTCGTTCCTAGCATATGTGAAGAGATTCTCTATTTCCGAGATGAATTATTTGCCTTCACCGAAGAAACGTCCAAGCATGTATTCCATAAACGCTCTGGAAAACGTGACTCCTTGGGGCAGGTCGCGGACTACTCGGTTGAATTCTTCAAAATTCTCTTTGATTATATTGTCGTAGTATAGTTAGGGGTCGAACACAAGAACTCCAGAATTCACGCAATAGATTATGAAGATTCGAATTAAGCTAAACCAACCAATGAAATTAAATGCAAGTGCGTAAAGTAAACAAGTTGTGAATCAATGGGAAAGAAGATATGCTCAAGGTATTTCTCAGGAATTCAATGAATGTAGATAAACTAACTAACATAATTCAGATTTAGCGCGGTTCTTGAACTCAAATCACTAAAGTATAGCTAACCAACTCTCGTTGCGAAAACTATCTAAGTCTAAATCCTAGAATTCCAAATCTCTTTGCGAATCCTAAAGTCTAAACCAGCTTTTAGTTCAAGTTTGATTTGTTCACAAAACAACTAAACCAAATCTCTTTGCGAATAGTTATTTTGCTCACCCTAGGTTCTATCAGGTAATTAATCGCACTCTCGTGCCTAATCAATTATCCTAAGATCTAAGTTCTAGATTCGTCAACCTAGAATTAGCTATGGGAACAACCTATGGTGAATAACTAATTCAGATGGTGAATCCTAATTATTCAATTAACCTAACATTCAGAGAAAACCCTTATGAGAACCCTGAACCTAATAAGGGATCTACTCAGACATGGAGATTGAAACAATAAACATGATTGAATAGATCATCAAAGAAATCAAATAAGAAAATAGGAGTTCAGAGTTGTCTCTCCAAAAACCAGAGTAGAATAAAGCTTAATCCGAACAAAAGTAAAATCAAGCTTAGCCAACAAAAGTGGATGAAAAACCTAATTATAATGCTAAAACACGTTTTGGGGCTTCTTGTAATTATTAAAGACTTCTGGACCAAGGTGCAAACTCTCCAGACTTGTAAAAAGTCGCGTTTCCTGTTTTCCTGCAGTAGTATCGACCGACACTAGTCACTGCTCGCCAGACTGGACTGTCTTCACGAAAACTGACATAACTTTTGATCGCACCGTTGGAATGGCCTCAAACCACTTCCAAATGAAAGCTAATCCATAGATCTGTCTTGTAGCAAAACTTGAGCTCAATACATCGGTGGGAAGTTCTTCAATTCTTCATTTAAAGTCGCGACTCGTGTCTTGCTGCAGTGAGTATCGACCGATAATAAAGTAGTATCGATTGACACTCAGGCTTCAAATCGACTTCTCAGCTATATGATCTCTATTTTGCTCCAAAATGCTCCAGAAAGCTCCAATATCTCCAATTATGCTCCAAACGTGCTAAAACCTGTAAAAGACTCTAAAACACTGCAAAATGGTAGAAAGACTCTATAAAACAGACATATATCATGGCTTAAAAGGGGTAAAAACCATGATATATCAGTGTGTTCTCCGCGGGTTGAAAGCCTCTTCCCGCAGCCAGGAGTGTGTTCGCCGTGGCCACGAGCTCTGGACCCGCGGTGGATGGCCTATGAGGTTGAAACTTCAATTCTTTTCTTGCTTCTTTTGCGAGACTGCAGAACATGCTTTCAGTCAATTGGATGTATCTTGATATCTAACCGTTGGATTGTCTTGAAACAACCAGGGTATGAAAGGTCGTTCTCTCTTCTATCATGTAAGAAGGTGAGAAGGTCTCCATCGGATGTCAAACTTCTGACGGTCCAAAATTGTCCAAAATCTGGTTTTTCTCAAATTTGCGTCGTTTTGCCTAAGGAACCTGAAAAGAGTCTTGAAACTACAAATATACGAAAACTACGATAAAAACATGTAAAAGCGAATGAAACACTTATTAAAGTGTTCTAATATAAGCGGTAAAACGGGTAAAAATACGGTGTTATCAACTCCTCCAGACTTATACTTTGTTTGTCCTCAAACAAAACAAAACCAAAGTTGGAAAGATCAAACAAAAATCATAGGGAAATCGAAATCTCGGAGACCGTCCTTCTGAACCATAACCATCGAACTACATCAATCGCAACCTAGCCTAGAAAGTTCTCATCATAAGTTTCTGTAACACTAGTCCACGGTATCAAAATCTAAACTTTCAAAATCCAAAATTCATGTCAACTAGCTTTCTAAATTCAATAAGTGCAAATGTGAAATTCTCATCAAAAAGTACTAACCAAGACAATCGAGGCTAGGCATTAAGGGCTTTTTAGAGGTGAGGTCAAAAGTGTTTCGGGTTACTGTAATTCCACCAGAGGATGCTAGATATTATGCAAAACAGCATGAGAGGATGGAGCTGTTGACCACCACAGTTTCCAGTCACTTCCTACTTGCATAAGCGTTGTTGCGAACTTCTCCTTCTTCGTAACTATTCTCACGTTCCCCCAGACTTAAATTTTTCTTCGGGTAATGATTCGAACGGCTTCTTACTCCTCACATACGAAACATGGTTGCCTTGGTATAAAAATATTGACTACCCTAAGACTCTTTAGGATTTTGTTTCCTTTCCTTTCGATTATTAATATTCTTCCTTTTTTTTTTTTGAAAGGGGAAACGCCTTTAGAACGGGAGCCTTAGGGAGGACGAAAATTGTAACGTCCGCATTTCGCGAAGTTACGCCAGGCCGATTTGTTTCAGGGATAAAAATGCCTGGAAGGATCGGGAAGGCTTAGTCGAGGTCGAGAAGCGGACCGAAGGACTTAGCCGGGGAAAAATTGGAGAGAGTGGTCGAGCTACTCAGCTGGACGAGCTGAAGTAGCTGAGCTACTAGCTGAACTAGCTGGAAAAGTTAGCCGGCAGCTCAACCTATCTCGGTAAGCTGATCGAGTACTGACCTAGCTGGGCGGACTGACAGCTAGGTAACGAGCTAGGTGGGACTGAGGCAGGTTTGGGTCGAAGGCGGTTAGGATTGCTCGACCAAAAGGTATATATGATCGAGTAACCGCCGTGGAACCAAAGCGTACGATCTGAGCCGTTGAAGAAATCAATGGCCGAGATTGGGGTACGAGAGTGGATCGGTGGAAAAGTGGAGATTAGACCGAGAACGGTCGGGTTCGATCGCGATGGTCAAGTCATGGTCGTTACATCGACAGAACTGGCCGATCGGGTCGGATGGATGTTCGGCTAACGGTTATAGCCGGCAGAATGCGAAAGGGGTGTCGACTTGTAGCCAACCTTTATCGACTACGATCCAGGGAAAAAGGATCGATGGTGCGATGCGGAGAGTAGGAGTCGGATCCATGAGAAAAGGCACGAAACGGTCTGACCGAGATTTGGAATCCAGCAGCCGGTTCGGGGAAAAAGGGAACTCGGCGGTTCGGCCAAGGGATATGCAAGGATACAGCAATGGTGCACTAGTCGGGATAGATATGCACGCATAATCGATCTGGTAAAGGGATTCTCTATGGGTTACTTAGCCATGTGGGGATGGTTGGTTGAATGGCTAAGAACCGAAGGGAAGAGTTTATTCACGATTCGGTGAAAGGATCGGATGGGATTCGGCAAAGGGGAGCTGTCAAGGTGGACACGCGGATTATCCAGACCAAACCAACACGCGGGTCAAGGCGCAACCGAGTCGCGGATATGGCTGCGGTAAGTACATTACCTTGCGTATTACTAGACGGTTAGGTCTAGGGAACGAAATGCATAAGAAAGCATGGCTTGGGCCGAGTCGAAGATTAATCTATAAGTCGAAGGGGAGTTTATGGGAACTGACCGAAGGTAAAGATGATCGGACCGGGCAAGTGCTTGATTGGAATTAAATCAAGGGAAAAGAAAGGTTTTAAAAATAGAAAGAATTCCGCTGCTTACTATTAGAAAGGATAGAACGGATCTAACCTAAAATGGCTAAGGAAAGTCATAGGAAAGATTCGAAGGAAATCCTTAAACTAGAAATGGGTAAAAATCAGGAGGTTCAGCCATAAAACGGCCTGAACTGGGAACTCCATCGTCCGCAGCCTAGAAAGGCCGGGACGGGGTGTTTCAAGTTGGTATCAGAGCATGCTTGATCCTCGGAAAGGATAGATGCTCAAGAAGGCGGAAGTAAGAACCGCAATTGACTAAGGGCACAGTCGGGGAAGGAATGTTGACTAACAATTCGATCATAATAGGGGCAAGTGCGGACCGGAAGTTGCGATCGATTGAGACAAGTACTTGGGAGTCTAGTGTTCTCGCCAAGGCTTGCTCAATGACTGAGATACTTCTCGGAAGTATTAGCCACTATGAATGGTGGGTTAAAGTCGGGAGTAAGATCGGGTTCAAGTAGTAACCGCAATCCGGGATATTTAATAGCAAGGGACAAGGTTAAGTCCAAGCTAAAAACACTCGAAGGACTAAGTCGGTAAACCAAAAACGTGATCGATGGTGAGCCAAATGGGAGTTTAGGCAAGATGGGATATGTGCTTGGAAACTGGGAAAGTTTATCAAGGCTTATCGGCTGAGCCAAGAATTACTACCCAATGGCAAGAACCACAAAACGTATAGGGGTAAGCGATCCCACTTCTGACACCAAACTTGTAACGTTCTTATCCCGAGATATGGATGTCGAATAATCTGTTCAAGCGAAACCGGATCCTAGTCAAGAATGACAAAAGGAATGGGTAAGCCTTGGAAACATATTATGCATCAGTCGGGTGGACCGGGGAGATTATGCATCGGTCGGGTGGACCGGGGGAAAGTTTGATCAAGTCGGGAAGATTGTGATCAGAACTTGGAAACGGTAGTAACCGTAAAAAGAGGACCATGAATGGTTGGGAATAAACCAAAGATCTATGTAACTGGATCACGGTAGCAAGTCTGACTGAACGGAAGATTCAGGCGGGAAAAATAAGCCCTTAGGAACCGGGAAAAAGGTTTGCTAAGGCAAATCTATGGGCCAAGATATTCTTACCGGTAACAAAGATTGGTACGCGTGACTAGTTCAATGATCGGGTTCAATAAACAAGGATTCAGAGATGGACCAAAAGAATAATTATGCTAAGTATCAAGACTAAATGAGAATTGAGGTGAGACCATCGAACATGTTTGGGAACGGGAAACCGTTCGCCAAAGTGTGTCCGTGAACCAAGAGATTACTCACAAAAGTCAGAAGATCAAAGCATAACAAGGATATGATCGAGTCAAAAATGGACCAAGATCGGGGAAAAGGTGATCTATTCGGAGATTGACCAAGATCATGGAAAGGGCGATCTAGTCGGAATTAGACTTATTTTCTCTAGCTACCGCCTAGTTTAGAACCAAATTACGAAAGAGCATGTTACTAGGAGATAGCGTAGAAGCACACTAGTCGGTTATCGTCATGGATTTCATCATTCCCTCAAAACGTATTCTTACTTTATTGAAAAAAATTAAAAGAAAGCTCGAAAAATGCAAAATGAAAATTAAGACTCATGAAAGAAAAGGTGGTTAGTAAGGATGGAATCCTTCCCCAGACTTAAATCACACTGTCCTCAGTGTGAAATTAATCGAGCAAGGACGAGAAATAGAGTATGTAATAATTGAAAAAGTTTAAAGGAAAAGGAAAACTTACCTGGAATTGTTGGGGGAATGGATGTGGGAATGGAATGGTGGTGGATGGGGGGGGGGGATGGAAGATGGTGTTGTGGTGATGGGGAGTGGGATTGTGGGTGATCGGGAATGGATAGGGATCGTTTGCGGATCGAGGGAACCCGATTGCAAACGACAGAAGGCTGGCCGCGGGTCGAACTGATGCAACCGCGACCAAAGGGAGCTTCGCCACGGGTGTAGATGACGCAGGCGCGGCCATGCTCTTTTGCGGCCAAGGTGATTTTTGCTAGGTTCGTGATGAGCTGAGCAATCTTGAACCGAGATCCTTTTTTTTTTTTTTTGGGTTTTTTGAATTTTATGAAACCCTGAAACTAAGAAAAAGAAAGAGTTAATAGTAAAAGAAAGAAAACTAAAAAGAAAAACGTACCAAAAAATGGGTTGCCTCCCATTGAGCGCTTTTTGTTTAACGTCGGTTAGCTCGACGTTGCTAGCAAGATGAACTTAGTCGAAGAAGGATCCTTTTCTAGGACGGTAAGCTTGAGGTCGTGAGTTGATCATGGGAGATGCAAAAGAATCATCTCGGTTGTACACATACTCTCAAACGTCCTTGAGAGTATTTGGTCGATCGGTAACTTGCACCGATTAGAGTGAAAATCGTGATCTCGCACCGGAGTTTCAAAAATCTGAAACGTAGAAAAACAAAACCAAAAATTAAAATAAAAAATTTTCTTAGAGCCGATTTACTAACCTCTGAGATTGTGTAGGTGAAGACGATTGGATTCCCCGGCAACGGCGCCAAAAACTTGATGCAAAAGCGTGCGTTGTAGTACTTTAGGTATCGATCCACAGAGAAGGAATGCTATTCTATGAGACCTTAGACAGAGAATAGCGAGGAAGTCTAGAATGAGAATAAGTTTTATAGGGGGTTTTGTCACGAAAATTGTAAAGAATGGAAAAACGGAAATGCTTAAAAACTAGGTATGAAAATCGATGGCAATAAACTAAAGAGAAAAATGATTTATAAACTATATTAAAACGGTGTTGGGTCGACAGAGATATCTAGGGATATGCTCGATTCAATCACGGTCCCTAAGCTCTTAGTAACAAATTTTCTAGATTTTAACTCCACGAACTGAACAGAATAAATGGCGTAGCCTACTTTCGTACATCCTATGAACCAAAAATCTATATACTTGACCAGTAGTTTTCATCTCTGGCCGCGCAGAAAATCGTGCTGTTCGCGCTGCTTCTTCTTAGTTCACGGCACTCTGTAAGTATACTTTTGTATCTTACGACGTGACATGCTCTTAACACCTAAGATCAGATTCTAGGCCGTAACACTAGATTTTAACAACGATCTTTAGGAAAGAGTTCTAGCATTCGGCTAAGTTTATCTCGCGCCTTATCGAACATAGTCGATTCCCTTCGATGGAGCCCTTAAACTCAACGACGAATTACTCAAACATAATTGAAAGCGAAGACATAATTAAACAATTAGCAAGAGATGGAAGAAGAAGTCTCTCAATTTTAATAACTAAGTCCGGAGAGAACTTCTCTACCAATCTCGAAAAGAAAAGTAAAGGTAAAATAATTGCAAAGACATAAACTAAGATTGCATAATATAAAGAACATAATAGAAAAGGGGGTTCAAGAGAAATCTCTATCACCCTAAACAAAGAACGAATAACGAAGAACAAAGAAAATAAAAACCCTAGAAATCGTGATGGTGGCTCCTAAAAGGACACCCAAGAGGGGCACAATGAGGCACACAAAATAAGATCTGTAAAACATGTATTTATAGGTCTTCAACTCTTGCTTTGGTTGTCCTTAGGGTTTCCTTGAAGAGAAAATGAAGTGGGCTTTAAGCGGGCTTCAAACGGAGTGTTTTTGGGCCGATCCAGGCTGGTTGCGTGTGCGTGAGCTGGACCCGCGGCCAAAGGTATATTCGCCGCGGGTGGAGAGCCTCTTCCCACGGCCAGGAGTGTGTTGGCCGCGGCCACGAGCTCTGGACCCGCGATGGATGGGCTATGAGGTTGAAACTTCAATTCTTCTCTTGCTTCTTTCGCGAGACTGTAGAACATGCCTTTAGTCAATTGGATGTATCTTGAGATCTAAAATAACTAGGTATCAAAGGTGGTTCTCCCCTCTATCTTGTGTTCAAATTTGGGTGTGATCAGGCGGTGAGAAGGTCTCCATCGGATGTCGAACTTCTGAATGTCCAAAATTGTCCAAAATCTGGTTTTTCTCCAATTTGCGTCGTTTTGCCTAAGGAACCTGAAAAGAGTCTTGAAACTACAAATATGCGAAAACTACGATAAAAAAACATGTAAAAGAAAATGAAACACTTATTAAAGTGTTCTAAAATAAGCGGTAAAACAGGTAAAAATACGGTGTTATCAATGGATTCTCCGCCGAGCCGAGGCTTTTGGTGTGCAGATTTCGGGGTCGGCTCTCCGATGTCAGCATCTCGACCTTCTCCGAGAGGTTTTTGTTCAGCTTGTCTTGCTCCTCCGCCTTCTTCAGCAACGCAGCGAGCATGTCCTTCAATTCGGCTATGGGCGCCAAGGCAGCTTCCGGGATCACTGGGAGAGAACCACTGGGATCGATTCTAGGAGGGTTGCCACCGTTGTTGTTCGCGTCGTTACCGGTTCTGGGTGCGTCTTCGGCCATCTTTTTAGATCTCATTCCTTGTGATTTCCGTGAGTAAGAAACTTCTATATCCCCATAGACGGCGCCAAATTGTGGGAGTCGAAACTCACACAACCAATTCTTGTAAAGACTTTAAAGGGAACAGAAGATTCAATGAAGGAAACATAACGAAGAGATCCAAAGATGGTTTTATTATTGTTGTTTAGAAAGCTTTGATTAGAAGAGAGTTTGCTAAGTGTTTTCTAGGTAAAAAAGCCTCACGGCGCTGCGAATGATTATGCTAAATATATATACAAGTCTTGTGAACGAGGATCTCAGGAAAGATTTGGAATATTTCCTTTTCCCTTTGCGCGGCCGCCGACTCGAGACTTCTCTTAGGGTTTTTGAAAACTTTGGTCGCTTAATGGGCCTAAATCTCGGCCATTATGTTTCGCCAAGATGGACTGGGTCGGCATAATCTTGATCTGGTCTCGGTTCAATCTTGATTCTGCTTCGGTTCTACTTCAGTTCAAGAGACGATACTGATCTCGCCTCGGCTTGGTCAAAGAGACGATAATGATCTCGCCTCGGCTCGGTCCCGTTATGCATGAGGTGAACTGGTCGAGGCGGATCTTGCCGAGGCGAACGGAGTGGGGCTGAGCATTCCTTTGGTTCGGTCGTCTCCTTCTCCCCTTTGGCTCGGTTCGGTTAATCTCGAACGGTGGAATCCAATCCCAACACCATTCAACCAATTTTGTAACAATCTCAACAATCATTGGTAATAACGAGTACTTCCTTGCTTCTTAAAAAAACACCATTAATAGATTATGCACAATTTGTGGTGTCTATGTTGTACCTTTCTCCTAGAAAATAACATCTTGACCATTTTTTCTCATCAGCACTTTTATCCAGATACTCGGTTCCAGCATGATACTTTTTTTCTAAAAGCACCATAAAGTGTCGAGAACTCACACTCTGTATAAACATGAGCGCATTCCCTGAACGTCTTTGCACTTGTGTCTATGTTGACGTCCGCAACGTTTCCTTTCACATTTTGAGACAGGTGATATATAAAATACCCATGCTGAGACAACGAGAACACATCACGTATTGACTTGATGAGGCTTAGATTTCTTTCAGAAAGAAACACCATTTGAGGAATATCCGGTACTACTAATTTCAACATGTTTAGAAACCACATCCAGCTTGCATCTTTCTTACCATCAACAACACCAAAAGCAATTGGATAATGGTGACGATTAGGATCATAGCCATAGCAACAATTAAAACCCCACCATATACAGTCTTAAGGTGGGTTTCATCCACAGTGATCACTTTTCTCATGGCTTGGAATCCTTCAATGGAAGCTCCCAACGCAAAGAATATATACTTAAACTTTTTTCCCTCACCCAATTCTATACAAGTTCGTGTACCAGGATTCATCAACTCTAGCATGTACAACATATGATAACTCTTCTCTGGACTTGCATGCACATCATTAGCAGCTTGTTTTTTCCTCTCAAAGCAGTAGAGTATGATACTTTAACACCAAATCTATTTTGAACCAAACCGATCCAAGATTGTGGAGCTAGAGTTTGGAATTCATATGGATAATCAGCATGCAAAACAAATGCAACTAATCTTGGTGTGCCTTTCCTACTATTTATGCTTGTAATTGTAGTAGTTCGAGAGCATGTATGCATCTTGTTGTAAATTCTAACCGAGAAACAATCTGAATTCTTGGTCTTCGTAGCTCGTAAAGACCATTTGCAACCATCTTTTACTTCACGACATTTTACCACATATCGCGTTGTATCCGACTTGAGTATATCAACCTCAAAAGAGTTTTGATGTGAAGCTCTGAAAAACTAAATCTTGCAATGTATGCTTACTTCCAAATTCTTGACCTAGAGTCATATCAATACCATCTTCCCATTCATGATTTACATATTCATCTCCTTCTACAACAGGTGTGACCTCTATATCTTCAGACATACCAAAGTTATTCACACTACCAAGTTCTTCACACAAAACATTTTCAGCATATGCATATGTAATAACAACATCGTCTTGCAGCTTATGGTATTCCGATGGTTCGCCTGTGTAAAAAGTAATCATACCGTCATTAACATCTCTACCACCTGAAAACAGCTCATCATTACTTACACGTACACCAACTTGACTTTTAGGATCCTCTCTTGAAGGTTGCACACATCCCTGATTTTGATCGACATTTTTGATGAACTCCACGTGCAAAACACTTCTACATTGATCTTTATTCACTTGCATTAGATAGCCAAAAACATCGTCATCATTCCAAATATATGATGGTTTCTTAGGATCCACTACCAATGGAAAGTAACTAATTCTCGGCTTCGTCATAGCTTCATCTATCATAATCTTCCTGCAAATTCTATCAACTAACCCATAATAAGTGACCTCCTCCACATATGTCTTCATCACTAAAGTGTAAATTTCATCTTCTCATGAGATCCATCTTATGTCATCACCGTCCTTTGAATAACATCCCCCATAATCAAAACATATGATTGTGCTACGATTTTATTCACCGTCCCCTGAAAAAGAATAACAAATATCATTAGTATATAATTTAGTAGTACTCTAGTTGTCTCAGTAATACCAGTTGCCTCAGTAGTACCAGTTGTCTCAATAATACATGTTCTCTAATTAATACCAGTTGGTCTCAGTAATTCCATTTGTCTTAGTAATACCAGTTGGCTCAGTAATACTCATTTTTGTCTCAGTAATACAAGTTGGCTCAGTAAAACCCAAAAAGGTTCTATTTACTTACGAACCACTACGATTCAGTTCGATTCAGTTTGATTCATTGCGTATTTAACCACTATAATCCTCCTTAATTACCAACGTAAGGCCCTAATAGACATAGAATACAAGTTCAACAATCCATTGAGAAAAAAGAACAAAATTTTCAAATCTACAATGAAATCTTATAATTGAGAAGAAACATTACATGAATTTGTTTGCACATTACATAAATTCATTAATTCAATCATAAACACGAAATTTGCATAAGAAACGGAAAGAACTCACCTTAAATTTGACGCTTTCAAGTGCTTCAATGGTGGGGAGGAGAGGAACCAAACCCGTTTTTTTAGTTTGGAGGGGAAGAAGAAGTGGATCCATGTGGAGTTAGGTGATTGGTTTTAATTGATGGTTGTTGGAGAGAATTTATGATGATTTTAATTAAAAAAGAAATAAGAATAATTGAGGTTTCCGTTTTTTAATTGGATTAAAAAAAATATTAAAATAATAGGAAAAAAAGGTAAAGTAGTTAAAATTTTAAATGGGATATGTGAGATTAAAAGATGGATAATGAGATTTTTTTTTAATAAAAAGGATTGTTAACATGACTTAGTCAATACGGTTTCTCGATTATCTCTTTGAGTGTATATCTGGTATCAGAGCCAAGACTTATGTTTTGATTGAATGAATCTTTGTTTATGACTGATTGTTTCGAATGTTCTGAAAACAAATCCTCACTATAAGAAAACATGTCGTTTACAACAGACAGAATCGATGTAAAATCGATGTAAAACAGACTTTGGGAGGGATTAGCGACGATTGCCAAATCGTCATAAAATGATCGTCGTTACTCGAGAATCGTCGTAAATCCGTCGTAAAACCCAAGACGAATACAAATCGTCGTAAATAATCCGTCGTAATGTCGTTGTAAAGTTACATCGATTTTACGACGAAAGTCACCTCGTTGGTATTTCGTTGTAAAGACGTCGTAACATTACATCGAATTCTCAAATTTTTAAATTGGTAATCCGTCGTAAAATCGTCGTAATATAAGGATGTACATTCGTTGGTAAACCGATGTAAAATTAAATCGATGTAAATTCGTCGTAAACTGTAGATCGATGTAAATTCGAATTCGATGTAAAAATTAATAATTAAATATATATATATATATATATATTCG
>PKMM01003614.1:481188-533128 GCA_002933915.1 Eutrema heterophyllum | reverse complement strand
TTGACCATGATGATGATAACTACTAGTACCCTGATCATTTGATTCATCAAAATCTACATGACCTTGATAATTACTACTACGATCAGCTTGATTTCTTTCAAAACCCTCTCCATGTTGATACCAAACATAATATTGCGGCATAAACCCTCTATTTAGTAAATGCTTCCACACCGTCTCGATAAAAACATATCTCGTATTCTTGCATTTACGACAAGGACAGAACATCTTACCGCTTTCCAGGGTTGTTTGCATATTTCCGGCTTGATACATGAATATTTCAAGCCCCTCTTTGAATTCGTTCGTCAACGGTCCCTCCGAATCCTTTTGCGTATACATCCATCTCCGTAGATCGTATATAGACATTTTATAAAAAAGATTTTATAGTGTGTTTTTTTTTATTAGTGTTTGTTTTTTTTTTTTTTGAAATTTACGTTTGAGTCACGAATGTATTTATAGAAATTTTTCAAAATTACCAACGGAATTACAACGGATTTGCATCAAATTTACGACGTATATTTTCGATGTAAATAGATTAGGTGAACCTATTAAAAACGTGTTCTACCTAACTGGAAACAATCGACGTCTACTCGTCGTTAATTTACATCGAATTCTGATCGTTGTAATATCGATGTAAAATTACATCGATTTTACAACGTAATTTGCGAAAGTGATATTCGTCGTAAATCCGTCGTAATGTTACATCGAGTTTACGACGGATTTCAAAATCGTTGTATAATCGTCGTAATATCGTCATCAAATTACAACGATATTACGACGACACATTTTTACGACGAATTTACAACGAATACTTAATTCGTCGTAATTCCGTCGTAATGTCGATGTAAATTTACATTAATTTAAAATCGTCGTAAAATTTTGTTGGTAATTGACTGTTTTCTTGTAGTGCCTCATCATGTCTATTTCTAATCCTTCAGCGATCAATTCCCAGTTTGCTATTTCTACCTTACAAAAAAATAAAAGCCGTTCATCTTCTTATGATATTAATTCCCTATATGAAATCGAATATGTTCCAGGAGACCAATTGCCTGAAACTACTCTTCCACTTGTAAATCCGTATGAATACTTTTCCAAGAAGCCTGGTGTTTTCTCTATCAAAAATGTTCGACAGCTCATACATCCATCATCAACCAGGAAGGTTCGAGAATACGTTCAATCAAGCAAGTTCTCATCTTGCCAAGTCCCAGCAACGGAAGAAGAACAGTTTATCTCACTCAACATTCCAGAAGGACTACCAAAGTTATGGCAACAACAAGGATACACTCACCTACACTTTGGAGTGGTACGAATCGGGCTAGCCCTACATGCTCGAAAAGGTCTACAGGTCATAGCACGGATCGCTTTGGTCGACTCTAGACTAAATTCGTATCAGCAAGCCTGCATCGGTACGGTTCAAACAACATTAAACGCTGGAACAGTATTCATAACACTGTTTCCAAATTTTAATGTCTCTCTGCAAGATTCCAATATGCTAAAAACGCTTAAGGTCCAACTACAATTGGTTGGAGCGCCTATGCAAGAAAACAGCGTTGTAGCAACGCTACACCACCAGATCGTCTACCGTATCCAGGATCATGTTCTTGACCTTATATTACCATCTTCTGACGAAGCACTATACCTCGAAGTCACATCAGCTTCACAAGGTCCAACTACTACTCAAATCCCTCGCCAAATCTCTCGGGAGGAATTAATCAAACGGATACCAGAATCATGGGTTACAAGCTACGAAAAGTTACATCAAGCAGCCCAAACACCGGTCCAGACATCCGAAGTAAGCTTCCATTCACGCAACGATGGAACAACGGAGATCAAGTTTGACAAGCCTAGATTATCTTCATTCCGGAAGCAACTGTTCACACAATTTGCAATCCAAATTGATTAATACGAGTTCCAAGGTCCATACAAAGAGCAATACCCGAAGCCGATCTCTTTTGGCCAAAACGGACAAGTGATGTATCCCTTCAAGGACGAAAACGGTCATCAATATTTTGATGTATGTTCTTGCACGGCCTGCACAGAAGAATCCTATGAATCTGATGACGAGATTCGCCAAAGACGGCGAAAGAAGAAAGATTCCCTATATAAGAGATATCTTGAAGGAGATCCTACAATTGGTCCACTCGGCGAAGGCAATGGGCGATATGAATACATAGTCCAATATTCTGACAAGAGGGAAGCATCTAAGACAGAAATCATGATGATAAGTGAAGATAACTTTCCTCCACCGGAAGATTTCATCACTGATAATATCTCATAGTCCAAAAGTACTTTCCAAAGCAGTCAACTCCTCAAGACCAAATCAGCTAAGCCAAGGAGAAAAGGTTCTCAATTGGCAATCGGAAAATGCTATGGCTCAGAATCGACTACTTACCACTATCAATCAGAAGATCGACCAGTTTGCAGATGGCTACCACAAAAGATTGAGTGTTCTTCAAAACTCAATCTTAGAGATCCATAATCGACTCGACACTCTCAATCAAGAAATGATGTCTATGGCTCAACACATGATGGTCAACACTTCTCAGTTTCAAGGCAAGGAAGCTGAGATGACTAATCTCAGATTTCAGTTAAAAGACCTCCAAAGATGCCTTGAAAGTATGGTACAACAACGAAATTCCCCCGACACATACCTTCCTCGCCTCGGAAACCTGTCTTCAACGATGCCTATGTATCCGGGAACTTATTCTCCAGGATTTCTTTCTGGTGATCAATATCAACGGCCAAGACGCCCGTCCCCGAATTCTTATATTCTGATGAAGCGTTCACATCTCGATATGGCGTAACTCCTACAAACAGTTTGAAGCCACGAACCATGAGAGACAAGGCAAGCAGACAGAAGGAATCAGAATTTCGTGTCAACCTGACTAAAAAACAAACCATCACCTCCTCTCAATCAAGTCAAGAATCTCTCGAACACGACAAAGGAAAAGGAAAGGATATAGGAATGATCAAATTTTGGATGACTAATTTGCTTGATCACCTAGTTGATCACGACAAAAATCCTGAAAGGTCAGAACGTACACTGACACGAGAGCTTCCAGCAAATGACTCGCATCCGACTCCGATGCTCAGCCGCTTCTCAGACTCAAGCTCCTCTTATTACAAGACTGATTCTGAAGAAGAATCCCTACCAAAGCAGTTCGCTATAGGAGAACCACCAAAAGAGGAGCCAGATATAGACGAGGTATTCTCAAACGATGACGAAATGGGTGGCACACCCTTCCAAGAACAAGAAAAGACGGCAAGACAGTTCGCCTCAAAAGTCATAACATTCACGTTCGATGACATTCCCTTCGAAAAATGGACTGATCGTCTTGACGAATTTCACGCATGGATGAATTCTGAGGCCATTACCTCATCAACATACCTCGTCATACAGCAATTCGCGGCACGGCTTTCGGATGCACTCAAGGAATGGTGGAATTCGCTTGGCGAATACAGGCAACAACAAGTCTATCAAACCACCATATCGTTGCTTCTTAGAGAAATTCACATATAATTTATAGGCACCCCAAACCACCTCAAAGAGCAACTACAAGAAGAGTTCTTCACAGCAAAATGTTTTTCGCTAAAGAAAAGGAATCTCGCAAAACATTTCGAACATCAAACACGAAGGTACTATGCGCTAAATGGCCTTAATAACCCAAGCCTCAAACAAGTCTACCTCTCCTCCATTGATGATTATCTGAGCCAACAAACCAAGCTCAATATCAGAGACGAAGGCCAAACAGTCGAAGAAATCTCTATCGGACAAATCCAACAATACGTCTTCGGAACACTCGATAAACTTTGCAAACAAAAGGAGTTCTTGACGGAATTTATGGATAAATCGAAGCACTTATCCAAGGTATGTGCAAGACCAGACCTATCAATCAAGTGTTCAAAGTCCAAGAAACATTGCTCGTGTGGAGATAGAAGCAAAACTCGGCGCTTCCAAAAGTCATCGCATAAACCCGGCTTCCGTAAATTTAGGCGCAAACGGTTTTTCAGAAGAAAGCAAAGCTTCAGAAAAGAGACAAAATGCTTTTTATGCCACAAAGAAGGGCATTTCGCCAAGAACTGCCCAAACAGTTCAAAGAAAAAGAGGCAGTATCTCATCAACTCCATATCCAATATTGCAGAAGATATCGATCTCGACAATCATGATCTCGAATCGGTGCTTTCATATGATAGCGATGAAAAGGATGTTATATGTGGCTATTCAGATTCTGATGCCTCTGAATCCTCTGACGATGAAGAATGTTGCTTCAAGATCACTCAAATACCTCGTCAAGAAGAAATACAAACGCCGCATTTACCAGTAACAATCTTTGATCCTTCAAAAAACGAAGATCTAGTCCATGCTATTGCCTTCATAGACACAGGAGCACATACAACGATAATGAATCCCAAAATCCTTTCATCATCCATGTGGTGTCCATACCAACAAGAATTCAGAGTGGCGAACTCAGGGTCTATAGCAATCAAGCTCAAATCAAAGCCGATCACCATAGAGCTCTTTCCAGGGTGTCAAATAACTACAGAAGTTCTAGGCTCTTCCACACCTGGAAAAGACATAATTCTGGGATGGGATTCGTATTATACGCTGAAAAAGAATTTTGACATTTCGATCGAGCCAAGAGGAATAAGATGGAAGACTCTCTACAAAGCCTTCACAACAATACCGCGACTATTCACAATTGAAGGACTTCCGTCCCCCGAATTCGGCAAAATTAAAGAAGAGATTATGGCAATCTCATGTGCAGACTCTCACACCGAGTTTCTTCAAAAATGCAAAATCCCACTATGGTTAAACCAGGAGTTCTTCGTGTCGCTACCATTTAAGGAAAATGTCTACACAACACCAACAAAAGCGAGTCACGCAGGAATGCCACCCGCGTTGCTTAAACAAGCAAATGAGGAATGTGACCAACTAGTCAGCCAAAAGGTAATCTCATCGACTAATTCTCCATGGGCGTGCAAGGCATTTTACGTCAACAACAGAGCTAAACAAGCAAGAGGAAAGCTAAGATTGGTCATCGACTACAAACCACTGAATCAATACCTCCAAGATGTCAAATTCCCGTTACCAAACAAAAGGGCACTCTTCCAACATCTCCAAGGCGCAACAATCTTCTCGAAGTTTGATTTAAAGTCAGGATTTTGGCAAATCGGTATTTCGCCAGAAGAAAGGTACAAAACAGCGCCATCACTATTCCAACAAGCCATGGTACGTATATTCAAGCCCCTACTCCATACGGCCTTGATATACATTGATGACATCCTCTTATTCTCATCAAACTACGAGGATCATATTCAAGCTCTCAGACAGTTCCAGAGCATAGTAAATACATATGGAATAATGCTCTCAGCAAGAAAGATGATTATAGCCCAGCCCAACATCGAATTCCTTGGAATGCAAATTACAAACGGACAATTTGCCCCACAGGCCCATCTAGCCACCACGCTTCTCGAATTTACAGACAGCGACCTAACGAAGAGACAGGTCCAACAGTTCCTTGGGGTAATCAATTACCTAAGCGACTTTATCCCACAACTTTCGCTGCTGACGCGTCCACTACAAAAAATGCTGTCTAAGAATCCTCTTTTATGGACAAACAGACAAACAGAAGCGGTCAAAAGGCTAAAGCTAGAAATACAGAAGCTAACACCTTTAAAGATTCCCTCCGAAGGAATACGTATTCTCCAGACCGACGCAAGTGACAAATATTGGGGTGATGTGCTACTCGAAGAAATAAATGGGAAACGTCAAATCTGCGGATACAAAAGCGGACGCTTTAAAGATTCGGAGTTCCATTATCACTCCACGTTCAAAGAAATCCTAGCTGTCAAAAGGGCTATCAAAAAATTTGAGTTCCACCTGATTGGACATAAATTTCGCATAGAGATCGACATGTCATCTTTCCCAAAAATGCTACAGTTCAAGCAGATGATGGTCCCGCATCAGCAATTATTACGCTGGAGTGAATGGTTTTCGAAATACGACTTCAATTCCGTCTATTGAAAGGGAACAAAAAATGTTCTTGCCGACATGCTCAGCAGAAATCCTCTAAAATAAATTCACATGATGGCAAGCTCCTCCGCATCCGAAGGAGGATATTACGATTTCGGAGCCAACATGCCTGAAGATGCTCATCAGCTTATCAATATGGGAACTTTTCACGAGCATCTCAAATAAAGAATTTTCAAGTACCAGTCGATTATCCTATCAAAGTACGGCATCAACAGTCATTACATCGCGCCGATAGGAATCCATCCAGACTATCCGTTCGCTCATCTCTACAGAATTGAAGATGCTGAAATACCAGAAGAGTTCTCTGTTTCCTTTGGTATCTCTGTTCGGTATACACCATCGGCATCACTTTTGACATACATTGGCTATACCAAGTCATCAACTCACGCCAGGGACACAAAGATTGCCTCTCTACATTCCTGACATGGTTTGCACCATCAAGTGTCTGGAGTGGTAAGCTGAGAAGATCAGCAAAAACGGCGAACCTGCCATTCAAGAAGCTAAAAGGACAAGGGTGTCTCAACCTTTTCTTCAATCCTCACACAATATACTTCTTCCATCGCCCCGTTCAAGTCAACATCAAAACTAACAAAATGCACACCCTACCAACGCTCATCCACCACAACGACTTCAAACGAGGTGTTCGGCCAGACTTCAACGTCTATGATAACAAAGGATTTAAAGATTTCCAAACTCATGCGTTTCGCCTCAACAATGCTAGACAAACATTTCCCATACCATTCGATCTGAAGTGGAACTACTACCCTATAGACTACCAGATGAGTCTAGACGAAGATCTACAGTTTTTTGAAAGCATAACGACCCCGAGACGAATTCAACCAAAGGCGAGAAAACCAAAACCACCGCCAGCAACAGACCCGCCTCGATGAACATCGACGAAATCGGAAAAATGTTCGGGTTAAATGATAACGATGTACCACAAGAGAACTTTGAACCAGAGATAACATACGAGTGTCCAGGAGATGAATACGGCTGCTGCGATAAGCATATCATCAAATTCGAAGTGGATCATTGAAAGCCTTTTTCAAGGTATTTGGTGATGTATGAATTTATGTATAATTATGTGTGATGTAAGCGACGATGTAATCGCATAAATAATGTATAATTATGTGTGATGTAAGCGATGATGTAATCGCATAAATAATGATGTAAGCGATGATGTCATCGCTGAGGTAAGCGCTTAGGTCAGCGCACAAATCCTCTCCTATAAATATGTGGTAGAGATTACAAAGCCTTCACAACAATACCGCGACTATTCACAATTGAAGGATTTCCGTCCCCCGAATTCGGCAAAATTAAAGAAGAGATTACGGCAATCTCATGTGCAGACTCTCACACCGAGTTTCTTCAAAAATGCAAAATCCCACTATGGTTAAACCAGGAGTTCTTCGTGTCACTACCATTTAAGGAAAATGTCTACACAACACCAACAAAAGCGAGTCACGCAGGAATGCCACCCGCGTTGCTTAAACAAGCAAATGAGGAATGTGACCAACTAGTCAGCCAAAAGGTAGTCTCATCGACTAATTGTCCATGGGCGTGCAAGGCATTTTACGTCAACAACAGAGCTGAACAAGCAAGAGGAAAGCTAAGATTGGTCATCGACTACAAACCACTGAATCAATACCTTCAAGATATCTCTTATATAGGGAATCTTTCTTCTTTCTCCGTCGTTGGCGAATCTCGTCATCAGATTCATAAGATTCTTCTGTGCAGGCCGTGCAAGAACAGACATCAAAATATTGATGACCGTTTTCGTCCTTGAAAGGATACATCACTTGTCCATTTTGGCCAAAAGAGATCGGCTTCGGGTATTGCTCTTTGTATGGACCTTGGAACTCGTATTCATCAATTTGGATTGCAAATTGTGTGAACAGTTGTTTCCGGAATGAAGATTATCTAGGCTTGTCAAACTTGATCTCCGTTGTTCCATCGTTGCGTGAATGGAAGCTTACTTCGGATGTCTGGACCGGTGTTTGGGCTGCTTGATGTAACTTTTCGTAGCTTGTAACCCATGATTCTGGTATTCGTTTGATTAATTCCTCCCGAGAGATTTGGCGAGGGATTTGAGTAGTAGTTGGAGCCTGTGAAGCTGATGTGACTTCGAGGTAAAGTGCTTCGTCAGATGAGGGTAATATAAGGTCAAGAGCATGATCCTGGATACGGCAGACGATCTGGTGGTGTAGTGTTGCTACAACGCTGTTTTCTTGCATAGGCGCTCCAACCAGTTGTAGTTGGACCTCAAGCGTTTTTAGCAGATTGGGATCTTGCAGAGAGACATTAAAATTTGGAAACAGTTATGAATACTGTTCCAGCGTTTAATGTTGTTTGAACCGTACCGATGCAGGCTTGCTGATACGACTTTAGTCTAGAGTCGACCAAAGCGATCCGTGCTATGACCGGTAGACCTTTTCGAGCATGTAGGGTTAGCCCTATTCGTATCACTCCAAAGTGTAGGTGAGTGTATCCTTGTTGCTGCCATAACTTTGGTAGTCCTTTTGAATGTTGAGTGAGATAAACTGTTCTTCTTCCGTTGCTGGGACTTGGCATGATGAGAACTTGCTTGATTGAACGTATTCTCGAACCTTCCTGCTTGATGATGGATGTATGAGCTGTCGAACATTTCTGATAGAGAAAACACCAGGCTTCTTGGAAAAGTATTCATACGGATTTACAAGTGGAAGAGTAGTTTCAGGCAATTGGTCTCCTGGAACATATTCGATTTCATATAGGGAATTAATATCATAAGAAGATAAACGGCTTTTATTTTTTTGTAAGGTAGAAATAGCAAACTGGGAATTGATCGCTGAATGATTAGAAATAGACATGATGAGGATTTGTTTTCAGAACATTCGAAACAATCAGTCATAAACAAAGATTCATTCAATCAAAACATAAGTCTTGATATGATACCAGATATACACTCAAAGAGTTAAACAAGCAACCTTATTGACTAAGTCGTGTTAACAATCGTGGGTTTCGATAAGTTCTAGGTAAATGGAGCATTCGTAGGCATCTCCAGCCATGGCTCAACCACTGTTAGGAACCTTATCTTCCCCCCCACGAAAATCGTATTGACCATCTCCAGCCATGGTTGAGCCATGGCTGTTATGAGCTCTTTGTCCAGAAAAAACTTCATATATTTAGTTAGGACTACAAAATCTTATAATATTTTTTTTTTCTTTCAAATTTCAAATGGAATAATGTAATCCTCATTCCCGTGACAAACCGTTTTCAAATGGATTTGAGATGTCTAGTCATGCGTGCGTCTCTACTATAGTGATCACGTGATTAATAATTGACATCTGCTCTCTCTAAAGTTTATACCTTTGTTTGCATCCACCTAAAACGATTGTTGTTCTCCTTCTCTGTATGGTGATGCAGTCATCAAGACCTAATTGTCTTTGACCTAGAAGGTTAAGAAAACACCGAAACAAAGATTCCAGCATAGCTGATAAATCAATTGACTTCCTTTTGAGTTTTGACCAACAACTATTGTCTAGCAATATATATGATTCGAAAAAAGAAAGCCAAATTTAGAAAGCGTAAATTTTCTTTTTTAATTTAAAAAATAATTGACATCATCCCACAAAACTCTCCTGTCCAGAGCAGGTTTGTTCATTTGTAGAAATTGCAACAAGACAATAACAAATAAAACTGAAACCAAGGAATCAAAGACAGGGGAGAGAAGAGGAAAAAGAGCCAAAAATAAAACTTAAAAAGGATTGATCTTCCCTTTTAACCTCTCTGCCTTGGCCGCCTTCTAAGGCAGAGGAGATTCATTTCTTTCTCTCCCCCAAGCAAAATTCTCAGAAAATAAAATTTGAAATGGCGTTTCAGGATTTCGACAAGATCCAGGAACTTGTAAACGCCGACAGGAAACGCAAGTTCAGGAAGAGGATCATCGTTGGAACGGTCTCTTTGCTTGTAGTTGTTGCTGCCATTGTTGGAGGAGCTTTCGCTTATGTTGCTTATGAGAAGAAAAATGAACAACAAGCAAAGAACAACAACAAAAACGACGACAACAACGCCAAGGATAGCCAGAAGAAGAGCCAGAGCCCTAGCCCAACCCCCAAAATGCCTGTTTCCGCAACACAATCAGTGAAACCCGGTCAGGCTGATAAAATCATCCAAACTCTTTGCAGTTCAACGCTTTACAAGGTAAGCTGCGAGAATACGCTCAAGAACAGAACAGAGAAGGGTTTTGCTTTGGAGAATCCGACAACCCTTTTGAAGTCTGCCATTGAAGCTGTCAATGAAGATCTCGACCGAGTTTTAGAGAAGGTCTTGAGTCTCAAGACTGAGAACCAGGATGATAAAGATGCGATTGCGCAATGTAAGTTGCTTGTAGAAGACGCAAAGGAGGAAACTGTCGCATCGCTGAACAAGGTCAACAACACTGAAGTCAACAACTTCGCAACAATAGTTCCCGATTTGGACAGTTGGCTAAGCGCAGTCATGTCATATCAGGAGACATGCCTTGACGGGTTTGAGGAAGGAAGTCTAAAATCTGAAGTAAAGAAGAGCGTAAATTCTTCTCAGGTTCTAACCAGCAATTCCCTCGCAATGATCAAATCCTTTGAAGCGAATCTCTCTCCCGTTACAAAGGTCGCAACACGAAATCTACTTGACCAAATGCCGTCTTGGGTAAGCAATGAGGATAGAAGAATGTTGAGGGCTGTTGATGTGAAGGCTTTGAAGCCTAACGCCACTGTGGCTAAAGATGGCAGTGGAAATTTCACAACCATTAATGATGCTCTCAAAGCTATGCCTGAGAAATATGAGGGAAGGTACGTATACTAAAGCGTTTCATATCGTGATTATTACGTCACATTATCTTTGGTTGACTAACTTTAGGTTTCTTTGTAATTCAAATCTTAAGGTACATTATCTACGTCAAACAAGGCATTTATGACGAATATGTGACTGTTGATAAGAAGAAGGCGAACCTTACTATGGTCGGAGATGGATCACAGAAGACGATTGTGACCGGAAACAAAAGCCACGCAAAGAAAATCCGCACTTTTCTCACGGCAACGTTCGGTAAAACCTCTAATTTTTTTATAAGGAAATTTCGCATAGACAATAAGTGGAAACCAAATCTAGTATATAAAAGATAAACAAATACATTCATTCTCAATTAAGTTTGCGGTTACCAAACAAGACATATCACCTAATCCTTTGTGTTGATGTTGTCGATGTGTCATCATTCACCTTCAAACTCACTCGTGCACTTTGTTCTTAAAAAAATATACACCAATTAATTTTGAGGTTTAGATCATATAAATCTTAACATCTACAAAAAGCTGTCATTGAACATAACTTGAAATTTTAAGTGTCAATATGAATAAAGCTAAATTCTTATATAAATGATTGGTTCCTTAATAGTTGCACAAGGAGAAGGGTTCATGGCACAATCAATGGGGTTCCGTAACACGGCTGGGCCAGAGGGACATCAAGCCGTCGCAATTCGTGTCCAATCTGATCGATCAATTTTCCTCAACTGTCGATTTGAAGGCTACCAAGATACATTGTACGCCTACACGCATCGTCAGTACTACAGAAGTTGTGTGATAGTCGGAACAATCGACTTCATATTCGGAGATGCAGCCGCCATCTTCCAAAACTGTAACATCTTTATCAGGAAGGGCGCACCAGGACAAAAGAACACGGTGACCGCTCAAGGACGTGTCGATCAGTTTCAGACAACCGGTTTTGTGGTCCAAAACTGTAAAATCGCTGCAAACGAAGATCTTAAGCCCGTAAAGGCAGAGTACAAGAGCTATCTCGGGCGACCATGGAAGAACTACTCTCGAACAATCGTAATGGAATCTACAATTGAGGATGTGATCGATCCGGCTGGATGGTTGAGATGGCAAGATACAGAATTCGCGATAGATACATTGTATTACGCGGAGTACAAGAACAAAGGACCGAGTGGAGATACAACTTCAAGGGTTAAATGGCCTGGATTTAAGGTCATAAACAAGGATGAAGCTTTGAACTATACTGTTGGGCCCTTCTTACAAGGAGATTGGATTAATGCCATAGGTTCCCCCGTTAAGTTCGGTCTTTATGATGCTTGATGAGAATTTGTTGCTTGCAGAGAAGCTAATGTGGTGACTTGTTTTGTTTTTAAGCGATTCAGAGATGAATTAAAATTGCATCCATGAAAATTTACTTGGAGAATCGGATACTAGAACATAGTGAGCTAAGAGAATGTGTTGTATCAAACTTATATCGTTTCGTGCTGAATATATTTTTGGAAAGAAGCATATTTTAAGATTTTTTTTTTAGTCAACTGAACGGAAACGGATATGCTCAAATTTTAACCGAGATAAATAAATCCAACAGCAAACACATTAGTATATTAAACATTAAATCCGTAGAAATCAAGTTTTTTTTTTTTTTTTTTTAATGTGAAGTTCTACACCTTTTGTCCTTTTTGCCCATATACCGGAGTCAGCGAGTTCTACACCTTTTGCCCAAATACCGGAGTCAGCCTTTAAAAATGAAAATGACCCTCCTCCTAAAAGAAATATAATCTGAGGCACAAAAGAATAAACTCCCTTGTGATACCACTAGGCCACCACATCTAGTGTTTCGAAGTGTTTCTTTGTTTTGAGGCACGAAAATAAAATACTAAATAAGAATAATGATTAAAAATACAAAGGCGTCACGCATTAGGGAATTCACATGAAAACAAGAATTAACATAGACAAACAATTAAACAGAGAGTTCGTAAAAAAAAACAGTTAAACAGAGAAACAATCAAACAATGTTCTAAAACTCAAATCATGATTTTATATTTAACTAACTATTGTAGAATCAATTATTATGTCTATAACCTAGTATCCTAATTGTGGTTTGTATTCAGGAAGTTAAACTTGCATCAGCAAATTCAATAAGTTCACAAAACACTTGAGCAATAGCTTTCATTGGCTAGGGATGTTTCGTTCATCTACGTTCTTTGTGAAACTTAACAACACTTTTGCTGAGTAAATTAACTTAAGACCAGAAAGTAGGTAATTCTGCAAGTTTCAACAATAAGAACAACAAGGGAAAACATCCACTTCGTATCCCAACAATTGGCGTGTGTGACGATGCATACATGAATACGTACACATACAAGCATACCCCAACTCCTGTTTTTATAAATTTGCATCCCCAAACTACAAAATTGTGACCAATACTTTCTTTGACCGTGATGTGGATTAGTCACTCTATGAAATGTGTTGCGTCATATGTCACGTCAGTGCCACATCAGTTAAATTATCAACAGAATTAGTTGTTATGTTATTAAACAACTAAAAATCAAAATTATTTAAAAAAAAATCTAATGAACAATCATTTTTCGATATTTTTTTTGTCTGAATTTATACTATTTCACCAATCTCAATTACCCAAAAATAGTTCTGAAGAGTATAGACTCAGATCAAGGATGCTCGAGTTTGTAGCATCAATGAGAGGTTCAAGTTTATGAAGACCTCAAGGAAGAAGGAGCTAAGAAGCAGCTCAAAGTGAATCTAGACTTGCGACGAGTCAAGGTTCTTAAATCCACTTAGTAAATACATGTGTCTCTTTCTTATTGGCCAACTTAAATGACGTGTAACTAGTTGGTTGGTTGAGCTGGTGAGTGTATATAGCTCATCTCTATCCTATCGCTTTCTTTAGTCGAAACAGAGAGAGGAAAGAGAAGATAAGATAGAGAGAGAAAGAGACGATTCAGATATGTATCAGAAGGCTGAGTTTAGCCGGTACTAGTGGATTCCGGAGGAGTTTCTCCGGCGAGACGTAGGGTGCTAGTTAACGCCCCGAACTCGATAAATCTCGTGTCGTTCCTTTTCTGCTTTGACTTCTTCTCTTTTCTGGTTTCTTCTCAAGTTCTTATATCGTGAGTGAGCGAAAGAAAAAGAGAGATTAAGGCTTTAATCCTCACAAATTGGTATCAGAGCGCCAGGTTTTGGTGCGGATCGAGTCGATTCCGAGATGGCGAATCCTCCTCGCGTCGAGATCGCGATGTTCGACGGATCAGGCGACTTCGGGATGTGGAAGAAGCGTATGCTGGCGAATCTCATAGTTCAGGGTTTGAAGGATGTTCTGACGGAGAAGATGCAAGACTCAGCATCTAAAGAAGAAGATCCGAAAAATCCCGAAGCGACAAAGAAAAAAGAACAAGACGAAGCTTCAAGATTGGAGCGAGATGAAAAGGCATTGAACATGATCTTCATGTGTGTTGGAGACCACGTTCTAAGGAAGCTAGACAAGTGCTTCACAGCTGCTCAAGCTTGGGCAACTCTCGACAGATTGTATATGGTAAAGACATTACCTAATAGAGTCCATTTACAACTAAAAGTCTACTCGTTCAAGATGCAGGAATCAAGGTCAATTGATCAAAACGTGGACGACTTCTGAAATTACTTGCGGATCTTGGAAACTTGAGCATAGAAGTTCCAGAGGAGGTCCAAGCGATTCTACTACTCAACGCTCTTCCCGCAAGGTATGATTCTCTCAAAGAAACTCTAAAGTACAGTAGAACAGGCTTGAAACTAGAAGAAGTTGCTAGTGCTGCTAAGTCTAAGGAACTGGAATATAGAGAAAAGGATGGATCTAGTTCTAAGACCGTAGGAGAAGGTCATTATGTTAGAGGTAGAACGGAAACTAGGACTAGTACGAATCAAGGTAATGCAGGTAAAAGCAAGAACAACAGGACGAGATCAAAATCTAAAGATGGAAAGAGAGTATGCTGGATTTGTGGTAAGGAAGGTCACTTCAAGAAGCAATGCTACAAATGGTTAGAAAGAAACAAGGGTAAAGATAATACTCAAGGTCAGGGTGAGGCAGCAATGGTTAAAGACGATGTAGATGATCTGGTTGGACTCTTGGCGTCAGAGGATAATTTGACTACAAGGGATAATGATCAAGAAGAATGGATTATGGACGCTGGGTGCTCATTCCATATGACACCAAGAAAAGAATTATTTCTCAATCTGAAGGAGCATACAAGTGGAAACGTCAGAATGGCAAATAACTCCATTTCGATAGTGAAAGGGATTGGTTCCATCAGATTTACAAATCTTGATGGGACTACTTTTGTGCTTCACGATGTGAGATTCATGCCCGAGATAACAAGGAATCTCATGTCTATGGGAACATTAGAAGAGAAGGGCTGTGAATTCAAAGGTTCCAATGGTGTTCTGAAAGTCGTCAAAGGTTGCACTGTGTTTATGAAGGGAGTAAGGAGACAGTCTCTTTACATATTTCAGGGTAAAGCACAAGTTTCAGAGGCTCATGTTGCAGAGCCAGTACAGTTAGAAAAGGATGAAAACCAGACTCATCTGTGGCACAGCAGGATGGGTCACATAGGCCAAAAAGGTCTTGAGGTTTTAGAAAAGAAAGGATGTTTTGATAAAGACAAAATATCAGACATCAAATTCTGTGAAGACTGTGTGTTAGGAAAGTCTCACCGAGTCAGTTTTGGCCCTGCTCAACAAGTCACCAAGGCCAAGCTGGATTATGTTCACTCAGACCTTTGGGGATCACCAAATGTCCCTTTGAGTCTGAGTATGTCTCAATATTTCATCTCCTTTACAGATGATTATTCGAGGAAAGTTTGGATCTATTTTTTAAGATTCAAATATGAAGCCTTCAAGAAATTTGTGGAATGGAAGAAGATGGTAGAAACTCAGTCAGAAAGGAAGGTCAAGAAGCTGCGCACAGATAATGGACTAGAGTTTTGTAATCTACAGTTTGATCAGTTCTGCAAAAATGAAGGGATGGTAAGGCATAGGACATGCACATACACTCCACAACAAAACGGAGTTGCCGAAAGATTAAACAGGTCAATAATGAATAAGGTTCGAAGCATGCTTAAACCCAAATCCGAGTTTAATAAAGTGTGATTCCCCAAATCCGAGTTTAAACCCATATCTGAGACACACTTCATATCTGACCCGGCCCACATATCCAACCTGGTTTGCATACAAAGGGTTTGAAATCGATTTACTGACCGATTAGTTTCAGTCAAAATCGATTTGGGAAAGATAATTTTTTTAGAGTTTGTCGATTGTGGGAGAGATTTTGGCAGTAATAGAGGAGAGGAGGAGCAGGTCGTAGGGTTGTGGTCGAAAGGGGTTAGGGTCGCTGTTGGATTTCGAAAGTGATAAAGTCGCCGTTGGATTTTGCCATTGGTACTCGATAACTCCCACGCTGCAACTGCAGAAGGAAAATACCATCTCGCAAAAGCCTCGAAGACACAAAGATCGAATTCTTTTCTGGTAAAAATATTCAAGCTTTTGATCATCCATGGATGTATTTTAAGGATTTTAAGATGATGATCTGATCAACCTATAAACTTCTTCTTGTAGTTGTTTATTTCTTGCAGATGTGCTTGCTCTTCTTCGTGATGAATAATAATCATCTGTCTATTGTTCTCAGGTTTGAGTGCAATTTTATTTTATTGTTGTTCGAAAATCTGCTTACTTCTATCACTTCTTACTTTGATTGTTGTCGTGTTCGAAGGAGCAACCAAAGACTTGGTCTCGGGCTTTCTTTAGACTTTGAAGCTTTTGTGAAGATGTTGATAACAATGCGTCAGCCTCTTAATTCGACAATTACCAAAGCAAGAGTAAATGCACTAGTAACAATTTTAGAGACAATTCGAAGGCAAGAAATGCAACGAATCGCAAAGAAAAACAAGAAATCTAATAGGCAGCAGGAGAGATTCACCAAATATGTTGCCGAGATGCTTGCATTGGAAAAGAAGGATGCTGATAAATGTTGATGTGGCCATCGATCCAGCTAACTAGCCCAAGGTGTTCCCAACATTCGGAGGAGACCCATCCGGCCCATCTGAAGCTTGCTGGTGCCTTGTAGAAGCTGTACCAGAGAGCCCATGAACACTTTGGTCGAGTCCCTCAGTGACCTTTGAAGAGTTCTAGAACTGAAGATTCCCGAAGCATTCCATCCGTAGCCGAGAAGAACCTTATCGGAGCTGAACCGAAGACACCATGCGACAAATCAACTGAGGGAAGATATTTTCACCGCCGAATAAACCTCAAAGAAAGAGCCAAAATACCTTTGACTCGACCCAAATTTCAAGATACCCGAGACATCCCACCCAATAGCCGAGGAGCGGCTAAACCACCATCATCTCTGACCAAAACGCGAACCAAGCTCAAAGACCGAAGATTCATCAACCAATAAGCCCAAGAGAACAATTTGGTGGAGTCACATTGCCTTTGGCCCCAACTCAAAACAGAATTTACCCAAGACATGTTCTTTGGCCCACCCGATAGAGCATATGGACCAGATTATGTGATTTTCAGCCCAAGACCGTCAAGGCCTGATCCGATCATGACTCTACCCATTTACTTAAGCCTCTCATGGAGCCAACCAGCTGAAGACCTGACCTGGATCGACCCAGATCCACCTCAAGACTTCAAATCCTTCTCGCGTACCCTTTTGGAGCCAAATAAGCAGCGCCTCATCCTCACGTCTACTGGAGTCCACCGAAGCTACTAAGAGTCTAGAACCAGCAGATCACACCAGAACACGTCCCTATTCAAAGCCATGTCGTTTTGACCACACCTTTAAATATGACTTTCTTTTTTCGGCGATGCACGTGCTTTACCACTCAAGACTGGATCTTCTCCATTCGATCTTGAACCTCCCATCTTTCCAGATGATCCTAGACGTCCAGATACCAAAGAAAACCTAAGACTCATCAGCACTTCTTCAACCGTCACGAGAGAAGCTTCGCCTTTAATGCCCAACAGCTAGTTCGACCACGACGATTAGAAGACCAAGTTTCCCCATTCGATTATATTCTGATTGATTCTTTGTTTTAATGTCTTTTGACCGTTAGGTCTTGTTTAGCACGAGCTCTATATAAGCACTTTCCTCCCTTCGACATTTGTAATCACGCTTTATTCAATAAGAAACAAAAAACCATAAAACTTTTCATTGGTTTTGATTTGCATTTTGTTGTCTTTTTTAAAAAAAAAGGTAGTTGGTTTGTTTCTGTTTTCTCTTCATAAAAAAATTATGTGTTTGATTTTGTTATTTTCATTTCATAAAAAAAACAAAATCCTTTTTTGTTTCTCTTTCATTTCGTTTTTTAAAAAGTTGTTGGTTTATTACTGTTTTCTCTTCATTAAATTAAAAAAAAAATCCAAGATAAACGACATAACAAATGGTGTTATCTCCACCATGTTGATTTGGGAAAAAAAAATTCTTATGTTCTCGCCCAGTCCCGTAATGATCAAGTTTTGAGGACAACTTTTTGAGGAAAGAGAGAATGATGAGAACCTGCCAATAGAGCTAATTGAGGAGAACAAAAGCTGAACCATTATCTCAACTCACGTTTGTTTGTTGAAGATCATGAAGACTCTTGCTGAATTAGAGATTTTAAAATTCAAAAATCTACGCTTCAAGAAGAATCTGATTGGCCAAGATTTCTCATCTTAACAAGCATTCATTTGATGATATCCCTCACGTTGTCCACTTCCATATTTGTTGCTGTGATTTATTTTGTAATCTCTTTTTAATTTTTGAATATTTATGTTTCCTTAGTAGTCGTAACCATATTGTAATGAGAGTATTATAAAGCCTCTCTTCGTAATTCTTTTTAATATACATTTTTTAGTTGTAATAAAAATCAGAAAAAAATTTATTTGTTTATTCAAGATGTGTTTTTGAATATTTTTGAATCTATGTTTCTTGTGTGGATTTCTTGAGACGAAGTTTGTGAACTCATCATAATGGCTTTCACACCCTTATGGTGTTCGTTGATCCACCTTCAAAACCACCAATAAATTCAACAAGAGAGAGTGTTAAAACCCATTTGTTTGATCTCAGATATATATCTATCTCCGCATTCGATGCAGATTTGAAATTAAAAAAAGTTGGTCCAAGACGAGAAGATATGGGTATGGACGTTTACAAGTCCAAACAAGGACATTTCTTTATTCATTAATTATCACGAGCTTTCCAAATTAAAATTCTGAAGGCTCTAGGGAGAGGCTTTCAAAGACGTGATATATTCATGGAATATTCTACTTCAACAGGAAGATTGATCAACAATCATTCCAACGTCCATAAGCTCCCCAATCAAGACAACAAGGTGTCTAGACTCTTCTCCAAATCAAGAATAACTAGGTAAGACCCGCGCGCATGCGCGAGATGAAATAATTATTAATTAAATCCAATGTAGTTTTAGGAACAAAAATCTATCGTATTTATATGAGATCCGAGATCTGTTTGTGTATACCAAAACATGTAATGATCGGATTTTTTTGTCAACGTAATGATTGTTTTTTTTTATTTTATTCAAATTTGTGATTTTTTGTGTATAAAAATGCGCTTCACCCGTTAAATGATTAATAGCAAAAAAAAATTTTCTTACTTAAATAATCATATACATTATGAGACACTTATAACCCGTAAAACATTAAATATTTTAAAACAGCCAATGTATTTTAATTATAAGACTTTGTATGAAATGTTTTGCAATATTGTAGGAGTATATAACTTGTAAAGAATAATGATTTAGTAAAGTTGATGAGACACTGATCATTTATTGTTTGATCTAGAAAATATATATAAATAAAATATTTACTCGATCCGAGATCTGCTTGTGTATACCAAAACATGTAATGATTGGTTTTTTTGTCAGCGTAATAATTGTTTTTTTATATTTTATTCAAATTTATGATTTTTTGTATAAGAATGCGTTTCACCCGTTAAATGTTAATACTTAAATAATAATATACATTNTTAAAGTTGATGAGACACTGAGCATTTATAGTTTGATCTAAAAAATATATATAAATAAAATATTTACTCGATTAAGTTTTATATTTTGATCAGTTATCTTAAGATTATATATAATTTTAGTTGATATTTATGATATTTTAACTTTTGATCATATAAAAATATTTATATTATTTCAAATGAAAGGAAATATATAATTAAAATAATTAATGTAATATAATTAGAAAAAAGAAAGTATAATCGATTATGGTAAGTTTCTTTTTGACAAATGGTTATTGTAATACTTAATAAAATTATAATAGATTCTTTAACAATTTAATATGAGTGACATATCATGTAAATATTTTAGTAATTTAAACCTACTTTAAAATTTTATGAGAGTTTCTCTTGCGTTGATACGTCAGCATGACATGAACATAAACAACACGTTAAGTAAATGTTATTTCTAGAAAAAACGTAAACAACACGTTAAGTAAATGTTATTTCTAGAAAAAATTACACTCACATGCACTTATTCAAATTGCAATAACAAAAAGACACTTTCCATTTTTCAACACAGCTGTGTGTTTTGCCGTTATTACCCTCAAAAATCATGTTTATTACTTTAGACCATCTCCAACGCTAGGTTCACGATGGGGTTCTTAGGTATTTATGGTATTTAAAATAAATGAAAGTGTAATTAAAAGCTAAGAACCCGTCTCTAAAAACTCTCGTTTAAGAACCGCTTCTTAAACACAGCTAGCGTGATTTCATTGGTTTCTGTTTTGGGGGAAAAACAATTTCCCCTCCCCAAATCATTGTGTGTTCTCTCGACGGAGAAATAGAGAGAGAGCGAAGGAGAAATCGAGAGGGTGAAGTTCATGCAAACCAAATCGAGGAAAATCGAAGGAAATCCGATCGGCGATGGAGCAGGAAATGGATCTCATGGCCGATGGAGCAGCAAATGGATCGGCGATGGAGCAGCAAATCGATGGCGCAGCAAATGGAAGGTAATGAGTATGAGTTTTTTTTTCTTGTGAATTTTCGAGTTTATCTTGCGAATTGGAGAACAATCCTTCGTTATCAATCAAATTTATCGCCGACCCTTGATTAATCTTCCATTCTCGGTGCAGGATCTCACTTTTTATAGTCTACAAGGACAAGGTAGAGAGAGGGAGAGGGGCCGAGTAAATCGGAAATATGACGGCGGCGTTGATCCTGAACGGAGGCGGATCGGCGGAGAGAGACGCACGTAGGGCGCACACTGCGATGGCGATTGTTAAGCTCTTCAATGGCGGATACCATGTGATTACGAAAGTAGCTCTCAACGTTGGAGTCAACCAGCTTGTCTTCTGCGTCTGCCGTGATCTTCTTGCTCTCTCTATCCTCGCTCCTCTTGCTTACTTCCGCGAAAGGTATCACCTTTCTCTATTCTCAAAACCATTACAGCCCCCACTGTTATTGCCTCCGATCCATCAGTATGGATTTTCGGGATTTGAATTAGGGATTCTCTGTGATGAATTGAATAAAGTTCTGGGTTTTTAAAAAGTCAATGTGATCTTCATAATAGAAGAACTAGATAGATTTCTACTTAAAGTTGATCACTTTTTTGGGGAGAATTTATTTGTAAAGATCTTTGTGCTACTCTCAAATAATTGAGACTTGTTGTGGTCCGTTCTCTGGTTAACATTTTTGGAATGATTGTTTTGCAGGAACCTTTGATTATGGGATTAATGGCGTTTCATGCTCTGTTCGTAATGGTTACTCGTCTCTCTAGAAGGCATCTCAACTTCCATATATTCTTCTTCTTATTGGCATGTAAGTTCCTCTAAGACCTCTTTCTGATAGTACTAATAATCGGTTAGATAGCATTTGTGATAAATGCTAGTTAACTATCAATATGGTTGCCAAAACACTTGTTTGTGATAAATGTTTGTTAGCTGTTTGTTAGGTAAAAGAGTTAAAGCTCTCTGTGCTCTCTGTGATAAATGTTTGGTTCATTTTGAATATGCTAAGTTTTGCTTCTTTGTTTAACATTTTGATCACATTTCTTTGTTTTTTGTGAGGTTAAATGGAGGAACAATCGATAGATGCTCATACAACCTCCCACCGAATCCTTTGAAGCCACTTCTGCAAGGTAATTCATCTTTGTGATCAATGCTTGTTAGCTTTTGTTAGGTAAAGGTCTTTGTGATCAATGATAAATGCTTGTTAGTTTTGTTAGGTAAAAGTCTTTGTGATCAATGCTTGTTAACTTTTGTTAGGTAAAGGTCTTGTGATCAATGCTTGCTTGCTAAAAACACTTAAACACTTAAACACTTAAACACAATCGCTTATATATTGGTGCAAACACTTAAACACAATCGGTAAAAACACTTAAACACAAACACAATCTCTTCTTTGTTCTAAAACTTCTATCTTCTAAACACTTAAACCACTAAACACTCAAACTAGGATATGGATTCTACGAACCCATATAGTCACTCTCCAGGCTTTGTAAACCTATTAACTAGTCAACTAGTTAATGAGAGTTACTCGCCTAGTATAGAAGTTGGATCATCAGAAGTCCCTCTGTTTAGTAGCCAATGTTCTGATGATCAAGCCTAGGTGTTGAGGCGCGTAAAGAAAGAAGAAAATGGACACCGAAGGAGGATGTTGTTCTCATCAGTGCATGGTTGAACACCAGCAAGGATCCGGTTATTGGGAATGAGCAAAAAGCTGGAGCATTTTGGAAACGCATTCATGCGTACTTTAACTCAAGTGCACAGCTTGTTGGAGAGCAAAATAGAGAGGCTAGTCACTGTAAGCAAAGGTTGGGGGAGGATAAATGACCAAGTATACAAGTTCGTTGGATGCTATGAGGCTGCAATGAAAGATCAATCAAGCAGCCAGAATGAGAATGATGTTATGAAAACAGCTCATGAAATCTTTTTCAATGATCACCTGATCAAGTTCACACTTGATCATGCATGGAGAGAGCTTCGCCATGACCAGAAATGGTGTTCTACTTCTTCTGTTACAGATGGTGCAAGGTCAAAAAGAAGAAAGCTTGAAGAAGGTTCAGCACAGTCTTCAAGCTCCCAACCAGAAATCCATGGAGAGGATGTATCAATGGGTCATCCGCCTGGTGTTAAGGCATCAAAGAAAGCGGCTAAAAGGAATGGGAACAAGACAACTGGTGGTACATAAGAAGGCAACGCACTGTTGGAGTTACAAAGCATGTGGGAGATAAAGCAAAAGAATTTGGAAATGAAAGAGAAGCTTTATAAGAATAAGTTACTTGACAGCCTCCTTGCAAGAACAAAGTCACTTTCTGATATATAAATGGCGCTAAAGAACAAGCTAATAACTGATATGTTGTCATAAGTATGTGTTTTTTGTTCTAGTTTACAAGTTTGTTGTTTGTTGTTCTTTGTTCTAGTTTGTTGTTCTTTGTTGTTCTTTGTTCTAGTTTACAAGTTTGCGGTTTTGTTGTTCTTTGTTCTAGTTTGTTGTTCGTTGTTGTTCTTTGTTCTAGTTTACAAGTTTGCTGTTTTGTTCTATGTTACAAGCTGATTTGTTGTTCTTTGTTCTATGTTTACAAGTTTGCGGTTCTGATAATGCTTTGCTTCGTGTCTTTTTGTATGAGCAAATCAAGGACAAGCTGGAGGCACTAAAAGAGGTGAAGGCCAAAGATAGAGATCACGTGTTTTGTAAAAAGAGGTGAAGGCCAAAGATAGAGATCACGGGTTTTGGTCTGTTGAGTCCTATGTCTTCTTGTGGCATATCAATCACCTTCCCTTTCCCCTTAATTTTGTTTGCTTTAAATGTTTCTTTGTAGAAACAACTTTAGTTCACATTTTCCTCGTCTCTTTTACTCTTTTTCTTTCTTTCTCACTGAACATTTTGAAATCACTCATCAATACATCTCCAGTGTCTCTTTCTTTGAATATTTTTGAGTCTGTGAAGCTGTTTTGCTTGTTCAAGTTCCACAATTGATCATCTTGGTCGCGAATTCTGCTCCTCCTCCCTCATAAAGTGCGTTAATTTCTTGTGCCCACTTCACTGTTTTTATTGATCATTGTATGGGTCCATTTCTATCTTAACAATTTTATCAATTTTATCTATTTCCTCACATAGATCGATATAAAACATAGCACATAGATATGATTACGTGAATTTAGTATTATATAGTTTAGATTATATATTATGATAAACATGCCAACGAATTTATGCAATCTAGCTAATTGAATCAAATAATTAGTAATGTGATGTTAACANTAGATATGATTACGTGAATTTAGTATTATATAGTTTAGATGATATATTATGATAAACATGCCATACGAATTTATGCAATCTAGCTAATTGAATCAAATAATTAGTAATGTGATGTTAACAGTTAGATACAAGGAATGATTGCATAAATTCGTATGGCATAGTTAAATGATTGCATAAATTTGTATGGCATGTTTTATATCGATCTATGCTAATTTCTTGGGCGTTAATTTTTTTTATTTCTCTATCAAACTCCAACTCTTCTCTTGTTTCTCCATCAAACAGAAAAAAAAAAAATATGGCATCTTCTTCAAGCATTGCTTTCGACGATGAAAGTTTTGATGAAGTCTTCGATAAAAAATGCGACAATATGTTCGAAGCCGTTCTTGATGGTCATGCAGCAACAAAGCCAAAGAAGAAACGAGCATATATTGAAACAGAACGTGAACAAGGCCACAATCGCTTATGGAACGACTATTTCAGTGAAGATGCAACATACCCTCCTCATATATTTAGACGCCGTTTTAGAATGAACAAGCCCTTGTTCATGCGTATTGTTGATCGACTCTCCCATGAAGTTCCATTCTTTCAACAAAGAAGAGATGCTATTGGAAGGTTTGGTCTCTCTGGACTACAAAAGTGTACATCAGCAATTCGTATGATGGCATATGGTTGTGCGGCTGACGCGGTTGACGAATACCTCCGGCTCGGTGAAAGTACTGCAATTTCATGCTTGGCTAATTTCGTAGAAGGAATAATATATTTGTTCGGAGATGAGTACCTAAGAAGACCCTCACCAGAAGATCTTCAACGACTACTCGATATTGGAGAGATACGCGGATTTCCCGGGATGATAGGAAGCATCGATTGTATGCATTGGGAGTGGAAGAATTGCCCTACCGATTGAAAAGGGCAATATACACGTGGATCAGGAAAACCGACAATCGTCTTAGAGGCTGTAGCGTCACATGATCTTTGGATATGGCACGCATTTTTGGACTTCCAGGTACCTTAAACAATATCAATGTTCTTGATCGCTCACCAGTTTTTGATGATATATTACAAGGTCGAGCTCCCAAAGTGAATTACTTGGTCAATAGACACAAGTATCATTTGACGTACTACCTCATAGACGGTATTTATCCGAAATGGGCAACTTTTATCCAATCTATTCCAATTCCTCAAGGTCCGAAAGCATCGTTATTTGCTACATATCAAGAATCCGTCCGAAAAGTTGTCGAGCGTGCTTTTGGAATCTTGCAAGCTCGATTTGCAATTGTAAAAAACCCAGCTCTTATTTGGGATAAAGAAAAAATAGGAAAGATTATGAGAGCATGTATCATACTGCACAATATGATCGTAGAAAACGAACGAGATGAATACACTCAGTTTGATGTATCAGAATTCGAACAAGGAGAAGGAAGCAGATCTTCACAAGTGGATATGACGTACTTTACAGATATGCCTACAAATCTCGGCAATATGATCGGCATTCGAAATCAAGTTCGTGATAGACAAATACATCAACAATTGAAAGCTGATTTAGTTGAACATATATGACACAAATTTGGTACCTCTCAAGATTACAACTAAACATTTTTTTTTTCAATATCTATATTTTGTATGTTTTAAATTTCATGTAATGCAATATAAATTTGATTTTATAAAATATAGTATTTTAAATTTATTAACAATATACTTCAAATAAATGATTTATCAAACTTTTAATTTTTTTTTCTTAAGAACCCCTAACGAAGTTCATTGGAGGTTCCAAAACTTAGGAGTTCTTAATTTAAAAAAAAAAACAAACATTGGGTTTTCTTTTCTCTTCTCGCTTTTATAACTGCGACATCTTCCCCTCTCCGACAGCACTCCGACGAAAAAAGGTCACTGCAATCGACGACGACTTCCCATTCTAGAGAGAGAGAGAGAGAGAAATCACATCTTTCTACAGAGAAGCGGGAGCTAGCTGAACGACGCGGCAAAGACGGAGGAGGTCGTATGGTTCTCGTCGGAGCTCTGGATAACATTGGTTGGCGATTCGAACGGAGATTTGAGGTTGCACAAGTTTGGACTTGATTTAGCTTTAAATTGGGGAGGAAAAGGAGGCTGTGTTCGATGAAAGCTCTTCGACGGATTCAAACGAGGTCTTCGTTTCCAATCCCCTCGTCGCCATTATTCTCTTCCCCGTCGTCGTCCTCTCCATGGACCCACTGCGTTCTGCTCTCGTCCTTGCCACTTCTTCATCTCCATCTTCTTCTTCCGATCCGTGAGTCTCTTTGATCTCTCTATCAATGCATGTCGCTTTGTCTTCTGAAAAAACACAATTCACAGAGTTAGATTGATTACTAGACAGTATAAGAGAAGTATAAGAAGCTTGGTGAGCTTTTCAGAGACAGTATAAGAGAAGAACGAGAGGAAAGCTCTGGAAGCTCATCAGCACTAAGCTCTCCTTATCTCTCAGGTGCTAACTCAGGCGAATTCAACAACGGCTGAATTGAAGACTAGTGTGAAGGAAGAGAAGAAGAAGTCTAATTGGCAGCATCATCGTTGTCTTCCTGGTTTCTCTTCATGTGGTGGAAGTTTCATGGAGAGGAGGAAGAAGATGAGCTCTGAAACTGCGGTTGTTGCAGTGAAATGAGATGTAGAGAATAATGTATTGTACATGTAAGAATGAGAAAGAGATCTCAGAGTAAAAAGCTCTGGTGAATTTTACAGGTGCTTCACTTGCTGTGATGAGAAGAAAATGAATCTGATAGCTGAAGAGATAATGTAAAAAAAAATATGAGATGCTCTGGTGTGTTGATGAAATTTATGACTTTTGGATCTTTGCTTTGTCTTATGAAGTTTCAAGAATCTTACAATGGTTCATTGTTTCCTTACATCAGATTGTGTGATAGAAAGTTGTAACATCATGATGAAAACAAAAATCAATTACTAGTGGGGTTTCTAAGTGTTGGATGAAAAACATTAGAGAGGTATGCGTATCCATTTACGAACATATGTTCCATATGCACGAGAAAAATATGCGTATCCATTTAGATGCGAACACGTGTTCCATATACGCGTGGATATACATGCGTATCCATTTATTTGTGAACACGTGGTCACAATACGTGTGGATACACATACGTATCTATTTAGCAGCGAACACATGTTCATGTTTTGGGAAAAAATAAAAAATTTGTTGTGAATGATAACAATATTTTGCTCATATTTCAGATCATATAAACAAAAATATCGTCGTGGAATGCATTTTTATATCGTTAGCTCATATTTCAGATCATATAAACAAAAATCTTGCATTTAATTGTATCGTTTAATTCACATTAAAGGACGACCAATTTAATTGTTAATTGAAAAAACTATAACTAACCACTAAACTCGATATTGCTTTCGTAATTCAAAGTTTAAATGTACATCAATTACGACTATTTTACATCTACATATTACACTTAACATGGTTGACAAATCCTATAATAAACAAAACCATAATGTGGATTTGATTCTTTGGTCGTCTTGATTTCGGGAGCCTTCTTCTCATCTTTGGGCGTCTTGATTCTTTCCACTTAAACGACAAATTTCCGTCATGCATTCCAAAAGATAACCAATAGAATGAGACATAGCAATTGTCAACTAGATACAACTTTCTTTGCAACTGCCAAAACCATGGTGACAAGTGTTTCCATATAATCTATATAAACTTCTCTAACAGAGGAGAACATGGCAACAATAAGGAAAATTATTGCTCCATAAACAAAGTTGTCCATAATAATATGTCCACACAAAACATATCCATTTTAATTTGTCCACACGAGCATGTCCACACAAACATAACCACAACAATTTCTAAACCAAGTTTCTACTTAATTTTGAGTTTCAATATCAATTACCTCAAAGATGATCCAAATAGCTACTGATTTGAGCCAAAGGGAAACCAAATTCCCGATCGAATCATACATCCCTAAACCAAGTTCTCTTCTGATTTTCGAGTTTGAAACTCAACTGATCCAAATAGCTACAGATTCAAAGGAAGAAGAAAAAGAATAAGACTCACCAATCCGATGCCGTCTCCGATGAATCATACATCCCTAAACCAAACTCTCTACTGATTTCTGAATTTCGAACTCAATTGATCCAAATAGCTACATATTTAAAGGAAAAAGAAGAAGACTCACCAATCCAACGCCGTAATCACAACTCCGGGCCAGATCGGATACTCGTCGCAGCAGAGCTCAGCTAGATGACGATTGTTGCCCTCAAATTACCATGTCTCTCTGTAAATACACTAATTAAAAATCACAGTCAACGTCCACGCCCATGTCTGCTCATGTCCATTTAGTTAAGTCCATATGGACACGATCCAAGTGATTCAGTCTAAAAAATCCATAAAAACTCCATCTTCTCAATTCAACAGGGTTAAGAACAAAGTAACAAAGTAACAAAGCAAGAATACACAAGAGACCTCAAGCGGAAACTCGATAGTCATTTCCAGATAGAATCTATTCTCATGACAAGCAAATTAAATGATGAATCCAAAGACCAAAGTAACAAAGTAACAAACCAATTCTCATGACAAGCAAATGATGAATCCAAAGATTGAATCTATCTACTAGCTCAAACGTCCCCCTAATTACGAAAAAGCAGAAGAAGAACCATAAAGGATAACTACTTAACCGTTCGAAATCAAAACATGAAACTGACACAAATTCCAATCTTTTTTTTCTTGGAAACGAACTAAGAGGAAGAAGAAACTATAAACATGACCACACAACACAAGTTCCAGTAATTAACGAAATGTGTTTAATTGAGCACATGACAAAAGATTCTAATAGCAAGCAAACAAGTCAGTTTCTCTCTTCCCGTATCAATTATATACTATTGTTTTTTTTTGGTTTTCACGAAATGCAGAAGAGTGAGAATCTAATAGCAAGCAAGCAATTTTCCACGAAAGACCACGAAATGCACATGGCGCCAGCAAGAACTTCAAATCACAGCACATTCCTTTTCAATTTTCCCCCACCAATCAAAATCAAATTTTATCCTCAAAAAAAATTTAACTTTACCTCAGAGACTGGGCTATGAGGCGAATCGGAGAGGTGAGGCGGTAGAGAACCACAATGAGCAGACCTCGGCTGAGGGAGCGGCGCGATTCTAGCTTTTCTATTTGTTGGCGCCGCCTCCACCACTCTTGGCGAAGGCATCTCGTTCGTCTCCCACAGAGTTGCGGCTAACTTCCTCGCCGAAACCGGAGCAGCTGGTACCTTGCCGGTTTTGCTACCGCACTGCGACGGAGAAGCAGCGTGTAAGGGACCGGAAGCTCGCAACGACGATGCTGGAGACGGAGATCGGCCCATGAACCTCCATGTAGGAACATGAGTAGTGGATCCTCCTCTTTTGCCAACCACAATCGCTGATAACCTTCCCTGAGAACAGAAGAAGTCGACTTACCCGTGGAATCAAATCCTGACATGTCCATTTTAGAAGAACAGAATTCGAACAGAATTCTCGGATGACCTAGTTTTTACTAATTTCTTATTGAATTTCTTTTAAATCGAAAAAACCGTAAAACTCACCTTTAAAAAAAACTTTGTTAATTATGAACCCAACCAGCCATATCCACACCCAAACCCGCGATATCCACAGTCCACCCGCGACGCCACTCCAGACCCGCGATATCGGGTCGAATTGTACACCAAACCCGCGATTATCAGGTTGAATTCGCTGAAATCGGGTAAAACCCCAAATTAAAACCTAAAATTGTCGAGGGTCGATCTACTTCCCATCTACTTGTGTCAATTCGAAAGTTCTTCCCTCCTATTTGGTACGAAAAGGTACTACTAAGACATTGGTAGTGATTTTCAGCGGATTCGAAATCCCAACTCTAAATCAGGTTCGTCCTTTTTATTCTTCTGGGTTTCGTTCTACTTTTTTGGGTTGTAGAATATAATTCGATTTTGTGTAGAATGGAATTTGAATTTTGTGTAGAATGGAATTCGATTTATGTGTAGTTGTGTAGAATGGAATTCGATTTTTGTGTAGAGTTGGATTTCGAATGCTAATGGATTGTGTTATAACTTCGTAGAACTTGTGTTATGGCTGTTCTCGAAGAAATTGAGACTCATCCGATACCAGAAATGTATGAAAACTCGCCCCCAGATCCGTCGCGAGAGAATGCTGAGGCTAATCAGTTAATGCTGTGGTAGCAGCCAACATATACCGAGGAGGAAGACTAGCCATTGCAACCACCTGAGAGGATATTTTTTGGTACTACTGAGTATAACAAAGTAATCAAGTTCGGAACAAGGTGCTTTATCCACAAAGCAGTGGAGAAATTGGAGTCTATAGGACTTAAACCTGACGAGCTGAGGTGGTTTACAGAGCATCCGCAGTTCAAGCATTTTTGGCACATGCATAGGGCCATGAAAATGGACCCAACACATAAGATGATGGGCATGTGGATGCTTCTTCTTCGGACGGCAAATACAAATAAGAGGAAGGAATGTTGGTTTGTTGTTAATGGCGTTCTCATCCGCTATTCCCTCAGAGAACATGCACTCCTATATGGATTAGACTGTCGTCCGTATCCAGAAGATGACTATGAGACAATGGGTAGTAATGAGTTTAAGTTGAGGCATTTTAAGAAAGGAACCGTCCCCTTAATCCCTGTTGCTGAAGAAAAGCTTGGCAAGATGCGACCTTGTTCAGATCGCTTGAAGATGTGTGTCGTCTACTTCTAAGCTAGCATAATTAGTGGAAAGTCAAAGACCGGAAAGAAAGCACCATCTGTAGAGCCATTTTTTTTGAGAATTGTGAACGATCTTGAAGCGTGCCGAACGTTCCCGTGGGGGCGGTTTTCCTTCGATGTGAAGATGAAGGAAATTGATCATACAATGAAGCATTTCAATGGGGTCATCGAAACAGATTCATGGACCTTTCCAAGCTTTATTACTCCGTTGGAGGTAAATAATATGATTTTGAATGTGGATAAGTATTCCTTTCATAGTTTTTATGATTTTATTTGTAATTTCGTGTGTTATTTGTAGATTTTAGTTTTTGAGGCAATACCAAAACTGAATAACAAATACAGAGAAGATGTTAGAAGAGCAGAGAGGGATTGTCCTCGGATGTGCAAACAAAAGTACCGACCATTCACACTCAAAGGTTTTCCTTTATGGAACTATATGAAGCACTTGGTGGTACTAAGGTTGGAATCTTATATCATATTCATTATTTATGTAGCATGTACTTGTTTTTAAATTGTATTTTTTGTATATTCACAGGAAATTCATAGTATCTTGCAACCGTCCTTGGATGAGCAAATTATGATGGCTCGAATGGTGGCTGGGGAGTATGAGGAGCCAGATTTCGGTGATGTAGTTCCTGACAGTTGGTCGAAGCGTCTAATAGATGAAGGGAGCCTATATTCTGGAAGGATCTATTCACATTGATGTTGTTGCCTAAGAGAGGGTCCATCATCGTGCAGTAGCTACGGAGAATGTCGCTTCGGTTGGATTTGTGGAACAGCTACAGAGCTTCAAGAAAAGTATGGACGATCAGTTTCTCCAAATCAGGGACCGCATGGATGGCATTGATACAAGACTAAACTCCGTTGAAGAATATGTGAAAGAGGCAAGAAGAGAAGGACAAGGAGAGTAGCAAGGAGGAGTTCTACCAAGTGAGAAAGACGGTGAGAGGAAAGGAGAAGGAGAAGAAGAAGGAGACGAAGAAGGAGAAGAAGAAGGTGAAAAAGAAGGTGAAAAGAAGGTGAAGAAGGGAGAAGTCAGGTGGCAATTGAGATGGAGAAGGAGAAGGAGAAGAAGAAGGAGATGTTTGGTAGGACATACGTGATGACTAGACGTCGTACGAAAAGAGAAGAGGTGTTTTACTTTGAAATCTGGTTTCAATTGTATTTGTATTACTTGATACTTTTTGGTAACACTATGTTGTATTACTTGGTATTTGTAGGGACAACCAAAAGAGGTTGAGGCTGCGGCTGTTGCTCCTGTTGAGGAAGAAGTGGGTGGTGGGAAACGGAAACGGGAGCCTTCGAGGACGACATGGCCAAGCACGAGGCAGAGGAAGCGTTGAACTGTTTTTGCCTCTTTCCCAATTTAATCTTGTTTGTTTTTGGACATGACTTTTTTTGATGTTTTTTGCTAATCAGAGTAATCAATCGTTGTGAATTGGAACAAGAAAAATTAAATGAAATAATCAAATTCCCAAATTAAATTATATATAATCGATGATGTAGTGGCAATCAATGATGTAGTGGCGGTCAAATCAAAATGTATTTTTTTTGTGCATGCATGATAATAAAAGGTAAATAAAAAAGAAAACGGTGGTAGTTATACCAGTAATACACTGTCAAATCAGGATTCAATTCCGGTAAGTAAAATCGAAAGTGGTTGTAAACCAAATCATCAATTAAAAGAGTGTTCAGAGAATCAATTTTTCGTGTTCTCAAGGTTTTTTAATTTTTTTTCGTGTTCCCAAGGCTTCTTTACGGAATGTTTTTTTGATAATTATTTATGGAATTAATTACGGTTTTTATTTACGTCCACTCGTCTGCTCGGTGTCAAATATGCATGCAGTTTTGACCGATGTTTATGCTAATTAAAAGAAAGGTAAATAAATGTAACTTGGTGGTAGTTGTACCGCTTCGGTAATACCCTCATTAATTACTTTCACCGCTTCGTGGCGACCTTTCCCCTTTCCCTTCTATAAATACACGCTCTTCTCATCTCTCAACTCTCATCTCTCATCTCTCATCTTCTTCATCACTCATCTCTCATCTCTCATCTCTAATCTTTCTATGGCTGATTTCTGGATCAAGCGGCAGTTTATCGACCTTGTGAAGAACCCTCAAGGAGGGTTCTCGGCGGGTCTTGTGGCGGACGACATATACGAGTGGCAAGCGGTACTTCTCGGACCCCCTAACAGTCCCTATGAAGGGGGTCTGTTCAGGCTCTTCATATGGTTTCCGCCAGAGTTCCCCTTCAGGCCCTCCAAAATTGGCTTCAAGACCTAGATATACCACCCTAACATCACTGTTAGGGGTAATGTTTTCCACCCCATGCTGCTGCACACCGGATGGCCCACGTGGACGACGATCAAGGAGCTGCTGGCGGCGCTGGCGGACATGTTCATTCACCCGCTTGTGAATGAGGGTGATGTGTTCATCGAGCACATCGCCTTAATGTACCGCGGGGAGAGGTCCAACTATGATGCTCAGGCACGTAGTTGGACACAAGAGTACGCCATGGATTATTAATCCATGGCGGAATAATATTTTTTTTGTTTTATATTTATGTTTATGTAGTAGTTTTTTATGTTTTTATGTTTTTATGTTTTTTTATGTTTTTATATTATGTTTTGTAATTTTTTTAAAAAATATATAAATATTTGGTATTTCTCGGTTGAACTACTCGTATCAGACGTAAATTTGGACATTCCAAAATTCGGTAATACTCGGTAATTCTTGGTTCAAATACTCGTAAATTTTGGGATTCCAAAATTCGGTAATACTCGGTAATTTTCGGTTCAACTACTCGTAAATTTGGACTTTCCAAAATTCGGTAATTCTCGGTTCAACTACTCGTAAATTTTGGGATTTTAAAATTCGGTAATACTTGGTAATTCTCGGTTCAACTACTCGTAAATTTGGACTTTCTAAAATTCGGTAATACTCGGTAATTCTCGGCTCAACTACTCGTAAATTTGGACTTTCCGAAATTCGGTAATACTCAGTAATTCTCGGTTCAACTACTCGTAAATTTTGGGATTCCAAAATACGGTAATACTCGGTAATTCTCGGTTCAACTACTCGTAAATTTGGACTTTCCAAAATTCGGTAATACTCGGTAATTCTCGGTTCAACTACTCATAAATTTTGAAATTTCAAAATTAGGTTCAACCAACAGCTTAAACTTATGAACAACATAACAAAATCCAGAAATCAACATAAAGTTATGAACAACATAAGATCAAGATTTATATTATCTACTTAAACAAGTAGATAATTGAAGATACAGAGACAATGGCAAGAGCAGAGAGAGTAACCATCACCTTCACTTCCTTGTAAAACTCGTTTCGATGAAAGACATTTGAAGCATGAAAAATTTCATTGAAAATTGAGTCACACACAATGTCGCTAAGGCTGTGATAAGATTCAGAACACCCACAAACCAACTCTTTCAGCTCTTTAATAGATTCTTGGAGGTGTCTAAACGCGGTCTCATGACGCCTAAGGTCGTATCGAATCCAGTCTTCTTGTTCTCCCATCTCGATCCGAATGTCATCGAGCTCCTCTGTCATTGCTTCATCACACCATTTGTAAAAATGGCATCCTCCGGCTGGAGTCTGTACGAAATTAAAGGATGCCGGAAATTAAATTAACCATCGTTACCCAAAAAAAAAAACACTGGAAATCAGAATTTTGTTTACATCTTTGAGGGCACAAGTGTAGCATCTCCTTCTTGGATCCAAATTGGTGTAAGAAGTTTCAATGGTTGGTGCCCCACGACAAAAACAGGCAGTCGGAATTCCATAATTCTTACTGCGTTCAGGAGGAGGGTTCAGGCTTGATCTCTCGAAAGGGCTGAGACTGTAACTGTACGGCATTCTTCGTCTTCTGTTTCGGGGAATTTTGGGATTTTCGGGGATGGGAAAACCTAGAAATTTGGGATTTTGTGCTATTCGGGGGGTTTTATGATTTTCGGGGAAAACCAATAAATTGGGGAATTTGTGGATTTTGTGATTTTTGGGTTTGCGGGGGAAACCCTATAATTTGGAATTTGAGTATTTTGCATTTTGGGGGGAAAAATAAGGGAGGGAATTGGGAAATAAACTAATTGACACATGGCGTAGTCGTTTCTCACGTGCCGCCGCCAAAATCATATCTTCCAATAACACATGGACACTTGGAAATTACATGAATAAAAAATTCTGGGATTTCACACATAGTAGTCCCTAATGTTCCAGTTTTACTCGACAACATGTAGTTGTACTTTTCCGATTATAACTAATAATTAGTAATACCATGTTTAAAAATAATTGGTTTTGGTTGTACACATGATTTATGGTAATAAAAATGCCTTTCCAACGTTCTCATGGAAAAAAATATCATAAATCTATTTTTTCATAACTTTCGCTTCATAAGAGGGTTAAGATTAACAAAGTGACCATAGAAGTATAAGATTCTTGATGAGAACAATAGACTATGATCAGATGCTGTAAACATTAATTTTCTAAAAATATTAAATGTTAATGAAATGTTAAAATAGAACTTACTAAAACATTTATTAAATATGTGAATGAACATTTATAATTTCTGTATCGTTAAGTAAATATGATTAGTAAAACAAAACAGAGTGTCAAATACATACATATTCAAAAGAATGACAATTTAAATTTGGCTACTATCCCTACTATCTCTACTATCACTATTGCTGTTAAAATAGCTAAATAAGCCTTCACCTTGGCCACGCACCGGCCTATTACTCGTCTTTCGGCGACGTTCCCCAACCGATGGATGCCTAGTTATTTGCCTTCTTCCCTTTTTTTTTTTTTTTTGTAATACGAGGGTAAGGCACACAATGGTTGTATATGATCCGGAATAATCCACTTGGACTTATGCGGAACCGGATATATCGTCCTATAATACACCAATGCCCACATCTCCATCAAATAATACTTCGAGCACAATTCCTCTACATGAATATCCTCTGTTCTTCCTGCCCGCTTCCTGAAAACAATGGTAGCAGCTATTGCATGAACACAAGGATACTTGTCTATATCAAAACACTTGCAACTGCAAGTTTTTATTCTCAAGTGCACCAAATAAGTCTTCCCATCGCTTCCAATGACACTTATTCAAGGTGAAAGAAGTTTAGCTCACTCACCGTTAGATTCCTCGCAATGGCTACCCTACCGTGCACTTCATTCTCCACAAAGGGGACCAGTTTATGTGCGTCCGATGCAGCAACATACTCGTTCCTATGCTTGTTAAACCACTCAGCCAATTTTGCAACAATCGCATCAATCATAGGTAATAACGAGTACTTTCTCGCATCAAGAAAAATACTGTTCAGGGACTCTACACAATTATTGGTGTCTATGTTGTACCTTTCTCCTGGAAAATAACACCTTGTCCATTTCGCCTCATCTACACTACCATCCAAATACTTGGCTACATTAGGATACCTTATCCGCAATTCACTGTATGCTTCTCAAAACTCAGCCTATGTATACAGCCTTGCGCATTCCCTGAATTTTTCTGCAACAACATCTTTGTCCCTTCTAACGTGCATTCTCACATTCTGGGACAAATGAAAGATGCAATACCCATGTTTAGAGCTCGGGTACACCTCACGTATTGCGTTGATGAGGCTTGCATTTCTGTCAGAAACAAACACTAATTCATGACTATCGTGTATCACAGTTTTCAGCGTATTGAAAAATGATATTCTCATAATTTACTTGTTCTAGCATGCATTTTAGTAGTGTTTTGAGTCACATGCATGCATAATCATAGATTTCCTTAGTGTTTTAATCATAATTAGAGTCTAGGGTGTTCGCATTAGGTCCTAGAGAGTCTTGCATGTTTTGGAGTGTTTTCTAGGGATTTGGAGACCTTTTGGAGGCGACTTGGAGTTCTCGGAACCAAGCTCTCGACCATGGATCAAGAGGGGAAGATTACAAGCAAAAAGAAGGTTTTTGGGCCATTGTACCGGTCAGCTTCCATGCGGCACAACCTATTCGGTATTGGGACAGCTAGGAATGCCGACCCAAACCACCTTCCGTACCGGCCGGACTCCATCCGGCATGGATCGCCTTCACATCTGTACCGGCCCAGCTTCTCCCTCCTGTACCGTCCCGAAGTCGTCCGGCATGCAGCTTCCCAACGATAACATCAACCTACTATATCGGACCAAGCCCATACGGCACAAACCATCCGGCGCTGAGCAGAAAACTGTGCCGGCCCTGATGTGCCGCTTGGATCTCGCCCGACATGCACATTCCCAACGCCCATGCCGATCAAACTTCAGCCGGCACGATCCACCCGACACTCGAACATGAGCAAGTGCCGTCTGAACTCAGCTCCCATACCGTCCCAATGCCATCCAACATGCACGTCCAAGGAAAGCAATGCCGGCCAACTTCCAACCGACACGCCCGACTGGCACAAAGAAAAAGACTGTATCGCCCCAACCATACCGGACAAATTTTTCAACCGGTACAGACCATAAAGACCAACTCGACCCATTTCGGCCGGGTCAACACCCGGTTTGTCCTAGTCCGTCCAGCTTTCTTATAAATACAAAAAAAACCTAATTTTAGGGGATCTAAGTTTTTCTCTAGCTAAAAACCTCCCTTTTAGGGTTCTTGTGATTTGTAAGAGATATCTTCTTTGGTTTATGCAATTTAAGTTTGGATTTCTTAATTTCTATCTTCCATCTCTTCTTTATTAATTATCTAATCATTAAACCATGAGATTTAACATGTTCTTCATAGGATTTGTTGGGTTCCTAATGGTTAGTGAGTAGTCTCTTAGGATTTGAGGATGGGATTGATTTAGGGTGATTGAGTGGATAAAATATGATGTTTAGGGTCTATTTTATTGATTTTCCTTCTTGCTAAGTGTGCTTAATGCTAGATTAGGCTTGAGAGAGTTGATCTAGACTTTATGAATTTCACACCCACAACGTGTTTGATGAAATTCCCCAAAGAGCTTAGTTAGAGATAAACATTCTTAACCTATGAGAGTAGTTGCTTAAGGTTTTTATTGGTTGATTTGAACATTGATCTTAATGCTTGCTAATCATTTTATCACAAATGAGAATTTGATCTTGATTTAGTGATTAGCATAGTGATCAGTGCCTTGAAAGAGGATTAGTCATAATTAGTGATCATAACCTAGGGATTAGCATTGTGTGTGTATTGAGCATCATAGATTAGCCATTTGGTCACTCTAGTTCCATAACCTCATCCTTGGATTCGCCTTTTATTATCTTTAAACTTCGTTTAGTATTGCTAGCTTTGTTTACTTGCTTTTAATTTGCAATTTGCTTGTTAGATTTAAACCAAAAACCAACTCATTTAGCTTGAATTAAGTAGTTCTATGTATTCTTGGTGCTTGAAACAACAAACCCATTTGGATTGATCCCTAAATACTACAACCTTGGAGTATTGGGGTAATTGGTATTAGATACGAAAAATCCTACTATCAATTTGGCGCCGTTGCCAATTGGGTTTAGTTTTTAACATTAAGATTTAAGATCTTCTTGAAATTAAGCTTTCTTTTCATTTCGGCTACTAATCTCTTATACTTCTTGTTGCTATCTCTCTCTCTTATAGGTGTATGCATACGCGATCTCGAGGCACTGACGAGCTAGTTGAGCCTATAGACGACATACATCTCTTGGAACGGGGACGTAGAGCAAGAAGAGAAAGGGAACGGGTTCAAGACGTTGAGGAATTGGATATGGAGGACGTCGAAGAGATTCCGATCGGTGACATACATGACAACGTGCAACAAGGCAATGGTGGCAATGGAAACCACCAAGCTCACGGTGGCCAAGCTCAACACAACCCACCACCACCCGCCCGGCATGTGAGAGCACCAAACCATCCTCCACGGGCTCAAAACATTGTTGGTGCGGGTGATGCCGCCAATGCACATCAAAACCGCCAAGGCATCCAAGCTCACCCGGTGGAGAACAACAACATTGAAGTGAAGGCCGGTTTGATCAACATGGTTCAAAGCAATAAGTTTCATGGCCTTGCTTTGGAAGATCCTTTGGACCACATTGACCAATTTGATAGGATATGTGGTCTAACCAAGATGAACGGCGTATTTGAGGACGGCTTCAAGCTAAGACTTTTCCCATTCTCACTTGGCGATAAAGCTCACCAATGGGAAAAGAGTCTTCCACAAGGGTCCATCACTCCATGGGATGAGTGCAAGAGAGCCTTCCTTGCTAAGTTCGTCTCACCCTCTTGAACCGCAAAGTTGAGGAACGAGATCTCAAGCTTAACACAACGCGGAAATGAGTCTTTCAACGAGGCATTGGAAAGGTTTAAGAGCTACACTACTCAATGCCCGTATCATGGGTTTTCAAACGCCTCTCTCTTGAGTACCTTGTACTGCGGTGTGTTGCCCAAGATTAGGATGCTTCTAGACACGGCATCAAATGAAAAATTCTTAGCTAAAGACGTGGATGAAGCCATGGAACTCGTGGAGAATCTTTCCCAAAGCGATGGGACTTATGGGGACGATTATGACCGAGCTACTAGGACAACAAACGACTTTGATGAGAAAAAACAGGCTAAGGAGATGAAAGTCCTAATTAAACGACAAGATGGACAAGCAATGATATAAGATTGAATCCACAATCTTATTAACACAAGGTAATCAAGATATTACAAGCTTTGTTGCGGAAGTGGGCGTGATGTCGAGATGGAAGGGGGTGGTTTGATTGACTCTCTCAATCGATGGGGGTTGATTGAATCTCTCAATCTATGAATGAAATAGGTTGTTTGAATCACACAAACAAGCTAAGTCGCAGCCTCTAAAGAGTTAAGTGAATCACACACTTAAAACTAAAGAAAAGAACAATTCTCGCAAAGACACTCTTTGGAAGAAAAAACGAAATACTTCTATTAATTTATGATTGAAAAGGTGAGTTTTACAATGAGGCTATTATGAGCTTATATATTGCTCGTACAAGAAGAATCTAGAAGTCTAAAAATCAATGACAATGAATAAGAAAATCGCAGCAATAAAAACTAGCCGTTGGAGATGATCTCGTCTCGGCCAAATAAGGCAAGTGGAGCTGCGTTTGAGCCTTGACAGCTTGGGCGAGCATAAATGGTGTCTTGGCACGTCTAGGTTCATTGGATGGAGGTCCAAGTCGCAGCAGCTTCGGCAAGGAAGGAGCCGTTGGAGTTTAAATGCCCGAAGTGTGAACACGTCCATATATGGCAGGTGGGGTTGCACAAGGATCCGCCTGATCCTGTGAGTACTAGTGGATGGTGAGGTGTTTGCAAGCTTCCTTAGTTGCCTTAGAGTCCCTCCTGGTCGCCATAGATATGTTTGAAAAGTATAGCAACCATTGGATCTAGGACTTCCCTTAAACCGAACCAAGTCAACCCAATTTGGAAAAATGGGTGTAACTTGAGGATCCGATGGGCATTTCGTTGGATCCTTGGCTTGTTGGATCCAAGAGAGGCCCAGTGATATTCTCCAATTGGTCTTGGGTCGAGATCGTTGCTGAGTTGGGCTATGTTGCACGATCTTTAGCCTAGTCGCTGGATTGAGTCCAAAGCAAGTCCATCGATTTGTAAAATCGATAACTCTCAAGTCTGAACCTTGACTGAGATGAATCTAATTCTCGGTTCTTCTCTGATGGATCAAGATTCCATACCAAGTCGGTTTGTAGCTTAATTCCTTCTGGTTAGGTCGGAAACCTCCAATCAATGCGCTTATGTCCAAATCTCCTGCATCGATCAACATAGGTCTGAGTGTTAGCATCGATCGATACCATAGGTAGCATCGATCGATACCATCGGTCTGAGTGTTAGCATCGATCGATTCTGTTGCTTGGTTTCTTGGTAGCTTGGAAGCAACTGTCCCAACGTTCAAGGAAGTCCCGCTGTCGCCAATAGGAACATGATCAAAGCATGCCGTACGCACAGAACAGGCCTCCCTTGAGGTGGTAGTAGCCCCATGAGCTTTCATGGACTTGGTGTCGGCTCCTCGTGGGCTCGCTGGTAGGATGTCCACATCAAGGAAGCTATTGTGATGGACAGGATTCTAAATGCTTCCCAAAAGACGGTTCACTTTGTTAGGGACTTCGAAGACAACCAAGGATACAAAGATGAAGAAGGTGACTTGAGCACACAAGAGGAAATCAACTATGTGGGTAACCAAGGTGGCTTCCAAAGAGGTGGATTCAACAACAACTACCAAAACCACCCAAATTTCTGTTACCGGAACGCAAATGTGGAGAACCCACAAGACCAAGTCTACCCTCAACAACATCAAGGCAACCAAGGAGGTCAACAAAAGAATTTCTCTTCTCAACAACAAGGTCAAGCTTCCAACAATCATCAACAAGCCTTCGTCCCTAAAGGTCAATCCCAAGGGAAGCAAGGAGGGTTCCAAAACAAAGCCCCTTTCATGCCTCCACCCGGTTTTCAACAACAAGGCTTTGTCCCACAAAATCAAGCAATTACGTCTAAACCGCAAGAGCTTGATTTGAATACCATGTTCCAACAACTTCTCAAGGGACAAGCGGAGATCAACACACATGTTGATTGCTCCTACAACGATCTCAATAACAAGATTGAGACATTGAGTTCCAAGGTCAAGCAAATGGAGACCAAGGGAGCCACTTATACTTCAAGAACCCAAGGTAAATTGCCGGGCAAGCCCAAGACTAATCCCAAAGAGTATGTCGACGCCATTACACTTCGATGTGGAAAGGAACTTCCCCCTCGAGAGGCCTCTAAGCTAGTCCATGAGGACATCGATATCTAAGTTGGGGGGGGGGGAGAAGCTTGAAAGTGAAGATGACATGGTTAAGGAAAACTTTGTGGGTATTAGAGACAAGAAGAATGAGGTTGCTACCCAAGAGAGAGCCAAGGAGAAGTCTAAAAAGAAGGAAACTCCGTTCGTTCCACCGCCTTACGTACCGAAGCTACAATTCCCGGGCCGTTTCAAGAAACAATTGTTGGAGAAATATAGAGCGGTATTCGATAGAAAAATTAAAAAGGTTGAGCTCACCATGCCCTTGGTTGACGCCTTCCTCCTCGTGCCACAATACGCCAAATTTCTTAAGGACGCCATCAAAGATAGATCGAAAGAGATGGAGAGCATGGTGGTGCTAACTCATGAATGTAGTGCCATCATTCAAAAGAAGGTTATCCCAAAGAAGCTTGGTGACCCCGGTAGTTTCACTATCCCTTGCGCTCTTTGACCACTTGCTTTCAATAAGTGTCTATGCGATCTTGGAGCAAGTGTTAGCTTGCTGCCACTCTCGGTTGCAAAGAGTCTTTGCTTCATCCGTTATAAGGCTTGTAGGATTTCTCTTATGCTAGCGGATAGATCGGTGAGGCAACCGGTTGGATTGCTTGAAGACTTACCCATCATGATTGGAGATTTTGTAGTGCCCACCGATTTCGTGGTGCTTGAAATGGATGAAGAACCTAAGGATCCACTCATCTTTGGAAGACCGTTCTTAGCTACCGCCGATGCTATAATTGATGTGAGGAGGGGAAAGATCTATCACCATTTGGGAAAGAACGATGTCCTTCGATTTGACATCAATGATGTGATGAAGAAGCCCACAATTGATGGTCAAATGTTCTATATTGAGGCTATGGTTGAGCTTGCGGATGAGCTTTTGGAGGAGTTAGCTTTGGAAGACCACCTCCAAGTGGCACTCACTAATTAAGGAGCAAGGAGAGCATGGGTTTCTTCATGAAGAGAGTGTTGGGTATGCAAGGATGCTTGATTCACATAAGGCTTTGAGTGGAGAGAGCACGTTCTTGGAGTTGACTCAAGTGGCACACAACATAAGTGTTGTTGAGATTGGGGATGAAGATGAGCAAGAAGCTAGCAATGGTAAGACTAGCTTGGGCGAGGATGATTGGAGCGAGCTCAAGGCGCCCAAGGTGGACCTCAAACCGCTTCCAAAAGGGCTAAGATACGCTTTCTTAGGTCCTAATGAGTCTTATCCGGTGATTGTGAATGATAGTCTAAGTGGTGATGAATTGTCCTCCCTTGTGAGTGAATTGAGAAAGTTTAGGAGAACCATTGGTTATTCTTTAGATGACATCAAAGGCATTTCTCCTACTCTTTGCACACATAGGATCCATCTTTTATTGATCAAATGTTAGAGAGGCTTGCAAACCATCATTTTTATTGCTTTCTTGATGGATATTCGGGTTTCTTTCAAATCCCTATCCACCCCAATGATCAAGAGAAAACGACTTTCACTTGTGCTATGGTACCTTCGCATATCGAAGGATGCCATTTGGACTTTGCAATGCACCCGCGACTTTTCAACGGTGTATGATGTCCATTTTCTCGGATCTAATTGAGGACATGGTTGAAGTGTTTATGGATGACTTTTCCGTGTATGGTTCTTCGTTTGGTGCGTGTTTGTCAAATCTTTGCAAGGTACTCACTAGGTGCGAGGAAGCAAATCTCGTCTTGAATTGGGAGAAGTGTCACTTCATGGTTCGAGAAGGAATTGTTTTTGGGCACAAGATCTCGGAGAAGGGCATTGAAGTAGACAAAGCAAAGATTGAGGTTATGATGAGCTTGGAGCCGCCAAACTCAGTGAAGGGGATCTGAAGCTTTTTGGGTCATGCCTGGTTTTATAGATGGTTCATCAAGGACTTTTTGAAGATTGTAAGACCGCTCACTAGACTTCTTTGCAAGGAAGTGGATTTCAATTTTGATGAAGAATGCCTTAAGGCGTTCTTGGAGATCAAGAAGGCTCTTGTGAGTGCACCAATAGTCCAAGCACCGGATTGGGAGTTGCCTTTCGAGATCATGTGTGATGCGAGTGACTACGCTGTTGGAGCGGTTCTTGGTCAAAAGAAGGATAAGAAGCTTCATGTGGTCTATTATGCTAGTAGGACACTTGATGACCCACAAGTGAGGTATGCTACTACGGAGAAGGAGCTACTAGCGGTGGTGTTTGCCATCGAGAAGTTTAGGTCTTATGTGGTTGGCTCCAAGATCATAGTCTACACCGATCATCTCGCGCTAAGGCACATTTATGCCAAGAAAGACACCAAACCAAGGCTTCTTAGATGGATCTTGCTCCTTCAAGAGTTTTACATGGAGATTGTTGATAAGAAGGGGGCTGAGAACGGAGTGGCGGATCACCTATCGAGGATGCGAATTGATGATCTCATTCCAATATATGACTCTCTTCCCGAAGAGCATCTCATGTTGGTAGGTGTCTTGAAGAAGGGCATTAAAGAGGTGAGACTTCTTGAGGAAGCTACAAGCTTGGAGGATGAGAAGTTGTCCATGTATGCGGACTATGTCAACTAGTTGGCTTGCGGGAAAGAACCGCCAAGGATGGATGGCTATCACAAGAAGAAGTTCTTTACAGACATAACCCGTTTCTATTGGGACGAGCCCTACATTCTTTGCAAGGACAAGCTCTATCAAAGATGCATACCCGAGGAAGAAGTAAATGGTATCTTGATGCATTGTCACGGTTCGGCTTATGGAGATCACTTAGCTTCGTTCAAGACGGTTCCTAAGGTTCTACAAGCGGGTTTTTGGTGGCCAACTATGTTCAAGGATGCTCAAGAATTTGTGTCTAGGTGTGATGCTTGCCAAAGAAAGGGCAACATAAGTAGAAGAGAGGAGATGCCACAAAACCCGATTCTTGAGGTTGAGATCTTCGACGTGTGGGGAATAGACTTCATGGGACCGTTTCCCTCATCCTATGGAAACCAATATATTTTGGTTGCGGTTTATTATGTCTCAAAGTGGGTAGAAGCGGTTGCAAGCCCAACAAACGACGCGAAGGTGGTTCTCAAGTTGTTCAAGACAATGATTTTTCCACGGTTTGGAGTCCCTCAGGTAGTGATAAGTGATGGTGGTTCGCACTTCATCAACAAAGTGTTTGAGAGCTTTCTTAAAAGGCATGGAGTCAAGCACAAGGTGGCAACGCCTTATCACCCCTAAACAAGCGGGCCAGTTGAAGTGTCTAACCGCCAAATCAAGGCAATCCTAGAGAAGACCGTGGGGAGTTCAAGGAAAGATTGGGCGAAGAAGCTCGATGATGCTCTATGGGCTTATAGGACAGCTTTCAAGACTCCCATTGGAACCACTCCTTTCAATCTTCTATATGAGAAATCTTGTCATTTACCGGTGGAGCTCGAGTACAAGGCGTTATGAGCTGTGAAGCTTCTCTACTTCGATCTTAAGATGGCTCAAGAAAGGCGTTTGATCTAATTGCAAGAACTCGATGAGATCCGGCTTGAAGCTTATGAGAGCTCCAAAATCTACAAGGAGCGAACCAAAGCCTTTCATGACAAGAGGATTTTGCACAAGAACTTCAAGGAAGGGAATCAAGTGTTGCTCTATAACTCAAGGCTCAATTTGTTTCCCGGGAAGCTAAGGTCTAGATGGTTCGATCCATTCGTGATCAAAGAGGTGAGGCCATACGGGGCCATTGTGCTTGTGAACAAGAATGGGGAAGAGTTTGTTGCTAATGGGCAAAGGCTCAAGCCGTATCTAGCTCATGAAACCATTGAGGAAGGAGTCTCAGTCCCTCTCAATGATCCTCATCAAGCCTAAACGGGGTAACAAACGTCGAACTTAGTGACGTTAAACAAAGTGCACTTGGGAGACATTCCCATGTTTATCCTTGTATATACTTTTCATTTTATGTTTTCCTTCTTTTCTAGTTCGTTTTGATGTTTTTGTTAAGTTTTTATAGGTCTTGATGGGTTAAGAGGTCTTGAATCGGTGAGCAAAGGAATGAGGAAGTGGAACGGTGCAATCCCAGCATTCATACCGTATGACTTTGGGCCGGAATAACCAACCGGTACAGGGGCAATGAGGTGTACCGTTCCATGATGTCGGGTGAAAGGGATCCGGCATGGCAAGTGAATGAGTGATAATGAAGCAATACCGGACGAGATCGGGACGGTGTAGTTTGCCCGGAATGGAGACAGTAGCTCGTGCCGCTTCCCCATATCACATGGATTCCACCCGGCACGAGAGAAGAAGAAAATCCATGCCGCATCACTTCGGTCCGGTACAATCCATCCGGAATGCGGACAGTGGGATGTGCCGCCTGGGCGTGCCGTATGCATGCGGGACGGCATGGAACGTGCAGTCGACAAAGGGTTTCAAAGGAGATTCATACCGTTTCACCATACCGCGCCGATTCCATACGGTATTGACCAAATTCAAATTTGGTCAAACTGGATCTATGGACCAACGGTTCGCCCGGTGACCCGACCTGACCGCCCGTGACCCGACCCGGCCGTCCCTTGTCTTTTTCCCTCTTTGATGTAGACATCCTACCAGCGAGCCCACGAGGAGCCGACCCCAAGGCCATGAAAGCTCATGGGGCTACTACCACCTTAAGGAAGTCCTAGATCCAATGGTTGCTATACTTTGCAAACATATCTATGGCGACCATGAGGGACTCTAAGGCAACTAAGGAAGCTTGCAAACACCTCACCATGCACTAGTACTCACAGGATCAAGCGGATCCTTGTGCAACCCCACCTGCCATATATGGACGTGTTCACACTTCGGGCATTTAAACTCCAACGGCTCCTTCCTTGCCGAAGCTGCTGCGACTTGGACCTCCATTCAACGAACCTAGGCGTGCCAAGACACCATTTATTCTCGTCCAAGCTGTCAAGGCTCAAACGCAGCTCCACTTGCCTTATTTGGCCGAGACGAGATCATCTCCAACGGCTAGTTTTTATTGATGCGATTTTCTTATTCATTGTCATTGATTTTTAGACTTCTAGATTCTTCTTTTACGAGCAATATATAAGCTCCTCATAGCCTCATTGAAAAACTCACCTTTTCGATCATAAATTAATAGAAGTATTTCGGTTTTTTTCTTCCAAAGAGTGTCTTTGCAAGAATTGTTATTTTCTTTAGTTTTAATTGTGTGATTCACTTAACTCTTTAGAGGCTGCGACTTAGCTTGTTTGTGTGATTCAAACAACCTATTTCGTTCATAGATTGAGAGAGTCAATCAACCCCATCGATTGAGAGAGTCAATCAACCCCATCGATTGAGAGAGTCAATCAAACCACCACCTTCCATCTCGACATCACGCCCACTTCCGCAACAAAGCTTGTAATCTCTTGAGTACCTTGTGTTAATAAGATTGTGGATTCAATCTTATATCACTCTTTGGATATGATCACCACGATTTCTCTCTCCCTTTCATGCTCTCATCTTCTTCATTTCACCATATCTCTCCCATTTCTAGCTCAAAATCACTCATTCAAGTTGCTCCAAGTTCGATTTTCACTCTAGTTTGTGCATCCATCATTGTCTTAACCATTTGTGCACGAAAATCACAAGGTAAACTCATTAAATTCATCATCTCCTTGATTTATGAAAATCAAGAACTTGAATTTCTAGGGAACATTTTTGAGATTTGCTTGGAGGTTGCTTTCACTTGGATTAGAACCTTGGGATTAGAGTAGAAAATACATAGATATCTTGGATTTAGGGAACAACTTGTGCATTTGATTGAAAGATTTTGAGAGTTGAGTGTATGAACATGAAGAGCTTTAAAGATGGTATTTTTTTTTTCTTTTGAGATTTTTCTTGAATGGAAGCATTTGGTCTTGAATTTGGGTCTATTAATTTATTTGGATGGGTTAAAATTGTCTCTTCCTCATGGTATTTGTTTCAAAATAAATACCTCATGCAAGAATTTTTCTTGAAATTTCGGCCATATTTTCGTGAATCTCATGACATTTTTGAGAAATTGTAGGAGCAATGGGGAAAATAAGGGCAGCCACAAATGGTGATGAGGCTCAAGCTCAATCCAAGGACAAGGAGATGGTTGTTGCAATAAGCTCCAAGGCCACACAACCGGTCGTTGCAAAGAATTCAAAAGGCAAGGGCAAGCAAGTTGCCACCAAGAAAACCACCATCGCCAAGGGCAAGCAAGTTGCCACAAAGAAAACCACTACAGCGAAGGAGACGAAGAAAACCACCACGGCCAAAGAAAAAGGGAAAAATGTGGCAAGGGAAGAAGAAGAAGCAAGCCCGGAGGAGGTTAACAAGGAAAAGCCTCCAACCGAATCCGAGATCTTTGAAAAGCTCATGACAATGGAATTTGAGCAAGGACGGTTTGTAGACGTCGTTGTGTTGGAGAAGTTAGGGATCCTTGACGATGTGGCAACCATCTTCAACAATATGAGACTTGGTAAATTCTTGCACATGAAGGAACAAGCCCACCAAGTGCTCACATGCCAATTCCTTTCTTCTCTAAGGGTGGCTTTCTATGACGAGCATACTAAGAAAGTGAATGCACAAACCGGATTTGGGGTCTGATATACTCATATTTTACCCGTTTTAGCATGCATCTAGCTTAGTGTTTTAGGCCTCATGCATGTGTTTCTTAGTGTTTTAGTCTAAATTAGGGTTTGCATTAGGTCCTAGTGAGTCTTGAATTCATTTGGAGTGTTTTCTAGGTGTTTGGAGACATTTTGGAGATGTTTGGAATAATGGAGCAAAATAGGATGCAAATATCATTCCGAACCGTCTGAAAGAACTGGCAGGACGAAGGATTTCCAATCTGATTCAGTTCCAATGGCCTTCATAAAAGTTGTAGCCAACTGAGTTACCTGTCTACTGGAGGTGGTTCGGACATGTATTCCAAGAGATATCGCGATTTTACCGAAGGTGTATCCGTCTGGCCGCGAGACCTTTGACCAGCACCGACCAGCCGTGGCCCGGTATCATCGTCCGGCGCTTGAATCCAGCTCGGGCAGGACCAATACCGGCCCACTACATCCCCCAAAGACCGTCTGGTGTCAGACCCAAGCTCGACCAGGACCAATACCGGCCACCCGTACCGGCCCGTCTTGACCCGGCGTGAAGACCCTCGACCAATACCGCCCGGCCACACCGACCCAAGCCAATCCAGCGTGAAGACCCTCGACCAATACCGACCGGTTACACTGGCCCAACACCGGCCGGTATGGAGCTCGCGACCCATATTTGACCGGGACAAAACCCGGTTTGTTCCGGGTTGACCCGGTTCGCCCAAGACCTTATAAATACTTGAAAACCTAATTTTTCATGGGCTATGTTTTCTTTTCTCTTGTTCTTGAGCAAAGAAACCTCTTTTTAGGGTTCTAAACATTTTGTATGAGATATCTTGAGTTTTTATGAAATTTAAAGTTTTAATTTCTTAAGTTCTCCAATCTCTTTCATTATTAATCATCTAATCATGGGATCTAACACTTTTCTTATGAGATTTGTTGGTTCCACCATGATTAGTGAGTAGTTCCCTTTTGGATCATTGGGGATTTCTCTTGTTAATCTTTGATGTCTAGGACNGTAGTTCCCTTTTGGATCATTGGGTTTGGTAGATTTGGGGATTTCTCTTGTTAATCTTTGATGTCTAGGACTTAATTCTTCTATTTCCTTTCTTATTTAGAGGTTTTAATGCTAGATTAGGCTATAGATAGTTAATATAGATCATAGGGAATTTCATGCACACAAGGTGTTTGATGAAATTCTCCAATGAAAATGAACTAAATAAGAGATTTTCATACTTAGCTTATGAGAATGAATGTTTAGGATGAATCTTGGCTATTAGAACTCATGTTTAATGCTTGCTAATTACATTTTAACAAATGAGAGTTTGTTCTTGATTTTATAATTAGTGAAGTGATTAGTGCTAAGAGATTAGGCTAATCTTGATTAGTGTTCTAGGCTTAAGGAAATGCTCTTTTGTGATTGCATAGACATCATTGCTTAGCTTGAAATTCCCCCAAATCAATTGCTTTGCCCAAAGATCCTCTTTTAATCATTGTCTTAATCGTTTTTAGTGCTATTTACTTGTTTGCTTGTTTAATTTGAATCATTTAGGATTGTTAGAAAACCAAACCACACTTGTTTGCTTAACTTTGGAAGATTTATGCATTCCTAGTGATCAAAACTCTACTCATTGGATTGATCCTTAAGTTCTACAATCAATTTGGCGCCGTTGCCAATTGGGTTTAGCTTTCAACATTAGGATTTTACTTCTTCTTGAGATTAAGCCCTTTTTTTTTTTTATTTTGTTTACTAATCTCTCTATCTAGCTCTCTCTTGTAGGTGCATGAACTTGCGTTCTAGAGGCAACGACAATCTTGTTGAGCCAAGGGACGACATCCACCTTCTCAACTGTGGTATTAGAGCAAGAAGAGAGAGGGAACGGGCTGTACACATAGCGAGGCTTGGTATGGAAAACGTTGAAGAGCCTCCGGTTGGGGCCAACATTGGGAACGTTGCTGTTGGGCAACAACTTTGAGGTCAAAGCTAGCTTCATCAACATGGTACAAGGCAACAAGTTCCATGGCTTACCGGTGGAAGACCCCTTGGATCATCTCGATCATTTTGATAGAGTTTGTGGATTGACAAACATAAATGGAGTCTCCGAAGATGGCTTCAAGCTTTGACTTTTCCCATTCTCACTTGGAGACAAATCACACCAATTGGAAAAGAATCTTCCTCAAGGGTCTATCACTACATGGGATGAATGCAAGAGGGCTTTCATTGCCAAATTCTTCTCACCTTCAAGACGGCCAAGCTAAGAAATGCGATCTCGAGCTTCACTCAACGCTCCAATGAGACTTTCAATGAGGCGTGGGAACGATTTTGAGGCTACACCATGCAATGACCTCATCATGGATTCAACGATGCATCTCTATTGAGCACACTCTACCGTGGAGCGCTTCCAAAGATAAGAATGTTGCTAGACACCGCTTCCTATGGTAATTTCTTGGCTAAGGAGGTGAATGAAACAATGGAGTTGGTAGAGAACCTAGCCCAAAGCGATGGAACCTATAGTGATGAGTATGATCGTGCTACAAGGACCACAAGTGATTTTGAGGAACAAAGACGAACCAAAGACATGAAGGCTCTCAATGAGAAGTTGGATAAGCAAGCCACTATGATTGACAAGCTTCTCAATTCCTCCAAATAACCGGTTCACTTTGTTGGTGATTTTGAAGGCACTCATGGGTCCCAAGACCAAATGGTGGATTTGACTAACCAAGAGGAGGTGCATTATGTTGGGAACCATGGTGGCTATCTGATATATCATGGTTTTTACCCTTTTTTGACCATGATATAGGTCTTGTTTTTAGAGTCTTTCTAGTGTTTTTGGAGTCTTTTAGTGTCTTTTCAGGTTTTAGGTACGTTTGGAGCATAATTGGAGATATTGAAGCATTCTGGAGCTTTTTGGAGCAAAGCAGAGATCGTGTTGCGATTTGAAGCCATTGTATCGATCGACACCACCTGGTGTCGATCGATACTGACACCATGAAGGAAGGAAGCGCGTCATTGTCCGAGTATCGATCGATACCACTTATGGTATCGGTCGATACCGTCGTCCATGGAAAAGGAAACGCGACTTTTTACAAGTTTGAAGAAACTGCATGTTGGTCCAGAAGACTTTAATAATTACAAGAAGTCCCAAAACGTGTTTTAGCATTATAATTAGGTTTTTCAGCCACTTTTGTTGGCTAAGCTTTATTTTAGTTGAGTTTTCTGTGAGAGAGCTTGGGAGGGAGACAAGTCTGAAACTCTGTTCGCCTGAGAGAAGATTTCGAACCCTTGTTTTACTCTCTTCTATTTATTTGATTTGATGATCTATTCAATCATGTTGCTTGTTTCAATCTCCATGTCTGAGTAGATCCACTGTTAGGTTCAGGGTTCTCATAAGGATTTTCTCTGAATGTTAGATTAATTAGTTAATTAGGATTCACCATCTGAATTAGTTCTTCACCATAGGTTGTTCTCATAGCTAATTCTAGGTTGACGAATCTGGAACTTAGATCTTAGGATAATTGATTAGGCACGAGAGTGCGATTAATTACCTGTTTGAACTTAAGGTGAGCAAAATAACTATTCACAAAGATATTTGGTTTAGTTGTTTTGTGAACAAATCAAACTTGAACTAAAAGCTGGTTTAGACTTTAGGATTCGCAAAGAGATTTGGAATTCTAGGATTTAGACTTAGATAGTTTTCGCAACGAGAGTTGGTTAGCTATACTTTAGTGATTTGAGTTCAAGAACCGCGCTAAATCTGAATCATGTTAGTTAGTTTATCTACATTCATTGAATTCCTGAGAAATACC
>PKMM01003614.1:444669-481029 GCA_002933915.1 Eutrema heterophyllum | reverse complement strand
TGTAGAATCAAGCCGTACCTGAGAAAGTAGTTCAACCAAGTTAAACACATTTACAGTAGGCACCATAAGAAGACAACTTTGGGGAACTTAAAAATAACTTCACCTGTTCTTTTAGCCATGATGCAAAATTCTTAGTATGCATACTCCATAACACTGAAGCATCTCGTCGACATCTTTCATTTGAATCTTGTAAATACTGCAGATGCTCACTTGTAGCACATTGAAAAGGTATACGACATGAATCAGACTGTTATTCATACAAGATGAGAAAAGATATATACTCACAGAGAAAGTCAGACTTACTCAACATAAGGTTCCACGAGAGCCATGTTTTGGATGATAGCAAGATGTGCTATTTTCTTCTCTGTTTCAGTGAGAGTAATAGAAGTGCCAATGGATATTGGCCGACCTTCTAAGAGAGAGTTGTTCTCATACTCTATGTTTCTATCTAGCTTTTCTTGTACATTTGTTGTCTTCTTCAGAAATTCACTACAAAACTGGATACATTCCTCAGCTAGATAGGACTCAGCAATACACCCTTATGGTCTTGCAGGATTTCTCACAAAGTCTTTGAGAACTTTCATATACCTGAAACAATGTCAGTTAAGTTAGACTAGCATCAGAAAAGTTAATTTCTAAACCTTCAAATATACATTACCTCTCGAATGGGTACATCCATCTAAAATGGACTGGACCACCAAGGCGGGCTTCCCTTCCTAAATGCACAGTCAAATGCACCATGATATCAAAGAAACTTGGTGGAAAAAACCTTTCAAACAAGCAAAGAGTCTCAACAATCTCAGCTTACATCACTAAAAGTTGCTCCTTGTCAATTACTCTCTGACACAAGTGGTTGAAGAACGAGCATAACCGAAAAATTGCTAGCCTAGGACCTTTAGGTAGCAACCCTTTCAATGCAATCAGAAGCAGTTGTTGCCTTAAAATGTGGTAGTCGTGTGATTTGAGACCCATGACTTTGCAGTCATCTAAAGAAACACCTCTGGAAATGTTAGAACATAATCCATCTGGCCCTTTAAAGTGAAAAAGACGTCTGCAGAAGATCTTCTTCTCTGTCTTGGACAAAGACCACGGTGCTGCATGAAGATATGTTCTTTTTCCTTGGTTTTTAGCGTGCAAATCCTGCCTAATACCAAGCTCCTCCAGGTCTTTACGAGCCGCAAGGCCATCCTTTGATTTCCCACAGTGCAACAATGTAGAAACTAAACTTGCAGCCACATTTCTCTCCACATGCATAACATCTAAGTCATGCCTAACTGGGAGTTCCTAATAAAAAGACATAGAAAACAAAAAAAACCAAAGTTAAACAAAGAATAATTGATGAATTATGTAAGATTAAAAGAAGCAGATGACAATAACAGTTTACCTCCCAGTAAGCTAGCTTGAAAAATATTGACCTCTTCTTCCACCTTGATATCTCATTCTCATCTACCTTAACTTCTTCATCTTCCTCTGATTCACTTGATAAGTCCTCACTATCAGAGACTGATTCAGTAAATTCAGACCTTTTTCTCTTACTTGTAGCTCTCTTAAATTTTCCAAAGTCATTTTTGAAATTTCTAAGGTTCCTAGAAATTTCACGCCCAGTTAATATTCTTCCCCTTATACCTTGTTCAGCTTTTCCATCAAACCACTTCTTCTTTCCCCTAAAACTATGTGTTGGTGGCAGATCCTTTCTGTGGCACATGTAGACATGTTTTCTGCTGAACTTTAACCACATACTATCTGTATTTTTGCCACATAAAGGACACCCCATTGTACCCTTTACTTTATAGCCTGCAAGATTCCCATACGCAGGAAAATCATTAATTGTCCAAAGCAGCATTGCCTTAAGAGTAAACGTATATCTACTGAAGGCGTCACAAGTCAACTCTCCAATGTTCCACAGCTGGTTTAGATCCTCAATGAGAGGTTCTAAGTAGACATCTATACTATTACCAGGCTGTTGTGGACCAGGAATCAACAACGAAAGCATGATGTTCTCCTTCTTCATGCATAAGTCAGGTGACAAATTGTAGTTAACTAGCAAAACAGGCCAGCAACTATACCTGGTATTCTTCATGTTGAAAGGGTTAAATCCATCTGTGCAGAGTCCAAGCCTCATGTTCCTTGCTTCAGCTGCAAAGGAAGGGTATCTTGCATTCATTTGAGCCCATGTAACTGAATCCACAGGATGACGCAATTTTCCATCACTGCTTTTGTTACTAAAGTGCCACCGTAGAGCCTTAGCCATTTCCTCAGACCTGAACATTCTCTTCAGCCTTGGGATTAATGGAAAGTAACGTAATACTTTCTGAGGGACTCCTTTCTTTATTTCACCAGTGTGCATATTTGTTTTCCATCTTGAAGCCTTGCATTTTGGACATTTTTCGAGCTTCTTGAACCTCTTTCTAAATAAGCAGCAGTCGTTAACACATGCATGAATCTTCTGGTAACCCATATCAAATGATTTCAGAAACTTTTTCACCTCATACAGTGATGTGTGTAGCACATTATCTTCTGGTAACATCTCAGGCAACGTTTGTAGCAGATCATTAAAGCTCTTATCAGACCACCCATTATGTGTCTTCAATATGAATAATGATACTATTGCAGACAACTTGCTGTGGCTAACACAACTTGGATACAATGGAGTCTCAGCATCCGCAAGCTTTGCAAGGAACTCATATTCTTTCCTATCCTCACCCTCAGCAATATCACCCAAATCATCCTTACCAGCAAACTCTTCATCCAAAAATGCAGCAGCTTGATGTAACCCAAATATCTCATCATTCCATTGACTACTTTTGCTTTCACCTGTATTTCCCTCTGGATTCATATCCATGCAGATACCAGTCAGCCCGCATTTTATAATCCTCATCCATTCCCCTAGTAACCAAATGATCTACTACAACACTGCCTGAGTGACGATCTATATTTCGGCAGTCAATGCAAGGACAGACAAGCATATCAATCCCTCCCAAAGCCGCAACCACATCTCGTACAAATTTTGAAGCCCCTCTCTCATATCCAGGATCAACTCTTCGTAGCAGAATCAGAAGAAAAACAAAAAACAAACAAGTAAAGTCTCTAAACACCTATGGAAACCTAACCTATACAATTAAATTCTTTACCTGCTAAGATGAACCCATGCTTTTTCCACCATTATATGTTCTAACCTTAAATGAAACCTTTAGTACCACAAATAACAACTTTAGTTAAAGCAAGAGTTTCTACAACACAAAATCAGTAACTATACAGTCCAAATAACAGATAACTTGTCATCACATACTAACTTTATAATAGAAATTTCAATAAATCAATCTTAGAAAAGATAACCACACAATGTCAAACAAATTTCAGCATGTATAAAGCACGAAACCAAACAAAGCAACAAAAACAGAGAACCAAAGTGCAACACATACATTAACAAGCACGAAAATGTATAGAGATAGGATACAAACCTGTGCTGTCAGAAGAGCCAAATAAAAGCCTCAGATTCCTGTTATTGCACTCACCAACACTTGCAAAAGAAAATAATCGAGTGAGTACAGAAGCAAACAAAAATATGAAGTTTTATATCTAGTTTTGATGTGTTTGACAAAACAAACTAAAAGAAGAGATGCATCTACAGTAGACGAGAACATATGAAGTTAGAATCAACAAGATACATAACAGATGCATCGAATCTCATATCCCTAAAATGAAACTTAATAAAACTACAAACCCATGCAAATTTTGTTAAGAACCACGACATCTCGAACTAAACAAATGACGGTAGATAACAAGCACACGAGAAATCAAAGCAAGAATACATGCCTTCGATTTGAGCTCACTGTCGAGACACAGATTGCGAAATTAGGGCCGGAGATAGATTCAGTGATGGCGGAGACCTCAAATTGATGGCTGGGATTGCGAAATTAGGGCCGTCGCGATAGTTCTAGAGGAAATTCTGAGCTAATTTTCTAAGGGTTCTAAGAGAAAGAGGGAAAGTTGAGATAGGGAAAAAGGGAAAATGAACTGAAAGAGAATAGATTCTCACGATCCTAAAATTTTGTTAAGTGTTTGGCGGAAAAGCTAATTTTAGCTTCCCGCTTAGTGAAATTTTATCTTAGCATTTAACCAATGCTATTATATTGTAGGGAAATTTCAAACGCATCTACGATAGCAGTTCAGTAAAACGTGCTATAACAATATGCTATCAATGAGGGGTTTTGTTGTAGTGTTTTCTCGATCATCCCTTCCACTTCTTTGGTGTCTTTTAAGTCGGGTGGAATGGTGATCCTGATGTTTGCAAACGGTTTAGAAACAAAAGGTTGACTTACCTTTGGAGTTCTTGTCTTAGTCGACTCATCTTTCTCTTTTTCTATAGGGAGAATCGGCTTTTTCTTCTTATGCTTATCCAATTGGGATTGGAATTTCATCCGAGACAGTTGGATATAACTTCCTTCGATCCACATTCAAGAAAACAACATGACGGTTGGCGTGATCAAGGATGGCGCCAACGATAGCTAAGAACGGTCGACCAAAAATCAATGGTGTATCCTTGTCTCGATCCATCTCGAGAACTTGAAAATCAGCGGGAACAATCTTGTTCTCAAAGAGTAGTTGAAGGTCATGAATCACTCCTTCGTGCTTCTTTTCGGATGAGTCTCCAAAGATTACACTCACGGTAGAGGGTGTGAGAGTTTTGATACCGAACTTCTCGGCAAATGTCTTTGACATAATGTTAACGTTGGCTCCCGAATCACATAGACAATATACAAATTTTATTCCGAAAATCGAGCAAGAGAAAGAAAAACGTCTCGGATCATCGGCTTTTCTTAGCCTTTGAAACGGTATTTGTTTTGGTACCTCCAATGGTGGTTCTCGGATAATCTTGGATTCGGTATTGACTCTTCCATAGAATGGGACGAATTTTGAAGCTTCTCCATACTTTGTCTCATTGTCGACTTCCTTTTTGGGCACGGTGGAATTCACGTTGCAAAATGTCTTCGGGTTATCTTCTACTCTTCCGGGTAAAGCTATGTTCGGTCTCTTAGATGAGTACGCGGTTTGAGAGACTTGCATATACAACCTCTTGACATGGGTCGAAAGAGATTCGAATTTCCCATTCAATTCATTGTACATACAATCTACTTTGACGTTAAAGTCTTTCGCCGTCTTCTCGTTGCTTTGAGAAAGTAGTTGAATTGATTGCTCGAGCTTCGCTATTTGGGCAGCAAGTTGAGTGTTAGACATACCTTGTTGCTGCGTGTTTGAGTTGTTGTAAGGAGCGGCTTGAGCGTTGAAAGGTGGTCGTGTTGGAAGTTCCCATTTCCTCCATAGTTCCCATTTTGGAACCGGTTTTGGTATGGCTTTGATTGTTGAGGATAGAGCTGGTCTTGGGAGTTCTCCACGTTCGAGTTTCGATACGAGAGATTGTTGAATTTGGTGTTGCGGAAGTTGTTGTTGAATCCATTGTTGAAGCGGTTTTGGTAAGAATTTTGTGCTCCGATATAGTTAACTTCTTCTTCTTGAGAATACGAACTGTTGTTGTCGGGTTCGTAGTAAACATCATCCTCGGCTCCAATAGTAGCTTCGCAAGCATGCACTTGGTGATTTTGGTTCTTGAGAAGTTGATTCATCATGTTTTTTAGCTCGGCTATCTCCTTGGATTCCGATACATTCGATCTAGTCGATCTATCGTAGTCGGGAGAATTGTTGCTATTAGCCATAACAAGATTCTCGATGAGAGCTCTTCCTTGGTTTATGGTCTTTGTCGAAAAGTCTCCATTGCTGGCCGTGTCGAGAGAAAGTTGATATTTTGGTAATAATCCTCGGTAGAAAGTGTTGAGAAAATTCGGACCGGAAAAACCGTGGTGAGGGCAATCTATCTCATGGTCTTTGAAACGTTCCCAGGCTTCATGGAAAGATTCCACAGATTGTTGATGAAAACTTTGGATTTTGTTTCTCAACGGGTTGGATCTCGACTTGGTGTAGAAATGGTTTAGGAAGGCGGCTTTGCACTCTTCCCAATTAGTAATAGATCATGCGGGCAAAGATTTCAACCAACGGTGAGCTTTATCGGCTAAAGAAAAAGGAAAAAGCTTACACTTCACATAATCAGCGGGAACTTGGTTTGTTCTCGTCGTGCTACAAATCTCTTCGAACAACTCGATATGCTCCATTGGGTGCTCGGTAGTAACTCCATGAAATTGGTTTTGCTTTATCAAAGCAATGATTTGAGGTTTGATATCAAAATTGTTCCTATGAGGTAAAGGAAGTTGAATTGCGGCTCGGTTTTAGAAGTGTTGATATGGTGCATCAAAATCAGCAATGATGCGGTTGGCGGTCTTGCCATGAGGAGGAATCGGTGGGTTGATTTGAGCATCGTTCCTCGGTGCATCACGATCGACAGGAAGTTGTCGTCTCGGATTTTCAGCATTTATGTTTTGGTTTTGGTTTCTTCGGGATCGAGTTGTGGCTGGTCATTAGCACCATGGACAGCCTGTCGGTCATTTTCGTGATCCGAATAATCACAATAATCCTTGTGATCAAGTTTATCACGGTTTAGTTGATTTTCCAGACGGTCGTTTTCGGCCATCCTTAGCGTTCTTTTGAGTCTTCGGAGTTCTCTCTCGATATCGTCTAGTTGCGGTACTGATGATAGATAATTGTGTGTATCCAAATCAATTACCCAAATGCTATCGTTGTAGCACTTGGGGATCAATCCAAGGAGGCACAAAGAACAACACACTAGGAATGCAAGAAATGACTTAAGCTAGAGAAAATGTTTTGAGTTTTTGTGTTTTTAGATTAAGAAAGTAAAATGCAAGAAAGAAAACAAAAGATAGAAGTGTTGGATCATGGAATAAACTATCAAATGAATGATTAACAATCAAATAATGATGACAAAGATTGCATTAAATACTATCCTAGAACATGGGATTCATAAATATGACTAATCCATTCTCATGGCACTAATCACTTCACTAATCACCTAATTGACATAAACTCTCGTTTACAATTAGATAATCAATGAGCATTAATAAACAATCCCAATTAGTTCACTAATCATCCTTGTCATCAACTCTCATTGGCAAGGATGTGAAAAGCTCACAAAAGGCTTGGTTCAAGCATTTCATCGAACACCTCTCGGGCGTGAAATGCCTTAGTTCTAGATTTGATATCTCAATCTAAATCTAGCATTAAGAGCTAACCTATGTGAAGGATCTAACAAGGATCAACTTAATTCGTCATCATCTAACTATCAAGACAATTGACTAACGATGCTAATACACACAATCTATGCTATTCCTTAGGTTAAGATCACTAATTATGACTAATCCTCTCTCAAGGCACTAATCACTTTGCTAATCACTAAATCAAGATCAAATTCTCATTTGTGATGAAATGATTAGCAAGCGTTAAGATCAATATTCAAATCAACCAATAAACACCTTAAACAACTACTCTCATAGGTTAAGAATGTTTATCTCTTTCTAAGTTCTTTGGGGAATTTCATCAAACACCTTGTGGGTGTGAAATTCCCAAAGATCTAGATTGACTCTCTCAAGCCCAATCTTGCATTAAGATCACTTAGAAAGAAATGAAAGCAATGATTTAGAATCTAAGCATCAGAAATCAATCATCAACCCATAAAAATCAAGCAAACCAAAATCCAACAAAAACCCTAAAGTCTAAACATGAAGAACAAAAGAGAAAAAGACATAAAAATAAAGAAATTGCATAAATAAAAGATAGAGTTGAAGAAATCTTCTCTAGAGTGGCATTTGTACGAAGAACACTCAAAATCCCTCCAAAATCATAAGAAGAGTTTGGGATAAAACCCAACTCTAGAAAGAACAAAGCTTAGCATGAAAATAGGGTTTTTGGGTTTAAATAGTAAAAGGGGGCGAACCGGGTCAACCCGAGACAAACCGGGTTTTGACCCGGTCGAAGTGGGTCATGACAGGTTTTATGGGTTAAGCATTGGACGGTGCACTCGGTGTCAAGGTTCAATGTGGACAGCTTCTTCAAGGGAGAGGCAGGGAGCATTGAATGGCCACATTGAGTGCACGGGTCGGTGTAGATGTCCTGAAGATTGACATTGGATGGCCACATTGAGTGTACGGGTCGATGCTGGGTGCGAGATAGGAAGAGTGAAGGCGGGATGTACCCGGGATGATGCACTCGATGTGAGAAGGTGGCACGGTCCGGTGGTTAGCCTCTGCCGTTGCACCGGACGGTCACATCGAGTGCACGGTGCAATGTTGTACGCTTGTTCTTCTTTGGTCGAGTACACCGAACGGCCACATTGAGTGCACGGTGCAATGTGTTCGCCTGTTCTTCTTTGGCTGAGTACACCGGCCGGCCACATTGAGTGCACGATGCAATGTGTTCGCCTTATCTTGCCCTTTTGCTTCTAACTCCATTTCCTTGCTCCAAAGTCGAATGGTCTCGAGTCCATGTCTCCAAATCACCTCCAAAGTACCTAAAAGAGACTCCAAAACATGCAAGACTCCCTAGGACCTAGTATGAAATCCCTAAACTCTAAATGAGACAAAACAATTAAGAAATGTTATGAAACTATATGCACAAGAGGGGAAATCTAAGATAAATGAATGCATCAATTCGATAAAATATGAGGATATCAGGTACGATTTCTCTAGGAGTTCTCCTAGTGTTCATGCACCTTAGAACAAAAGACAAAGATAAAGGAGAATGTCAAAAGAGCAACAAAGAGCTTGAAAATCAAAATTGTCTAACAGAAATTAGAATACGAAATTAAACAAGCAAATCAATCCCCGGTGGCAACGGCGCCAAAAACATTTTGCGTCGGGATTGCTCCTGACATGGGTTTTACTCTTTAGCTAGGCTGCAAGTGTACAGAAAACGCAGTAGTATTTAGGGATCGAATCCAAGGGGATGAACGTTGTCGATTTCTTTTGATTTATAAGTTGTGTCTAGACGTAAACTATTTTTGGGGGTTTTGTTTGTCACGATTGTAGCTAGAAAAATAAACTAAATTAATCAATGAAATAAAACAGCAAGTAAGCAAGCAAATAATTAAAATGAGGTTGTAAACAATTAAACGAAGTGTTGGGCAATCGGGTATTCTCTAGGGTTCATGGCCGATTTTCACAAAGAATTTGCTAGGATTTCTAAAGCGACTTTTTTTGTCTTTGGATACTTGAACTTGTAACACGGACACTGTCTGTAGCCTACTTTCGTACATCCTACACACCGATAACTTTAGTACTCGACCGGTAGATTTCGTCTCCGCCCGCGCAAAAAGTTATGATGATACTCAAAAGTCGTTAACGCTCACAACCCCTCCACAAGTATACTTTCGTATCTTGTGACGGTTTTGCTCGTCTACCCTAGGTCAAGCATATGGATCTAGTACTTTTGTAATTCTAAAAGTACATAAGTTCAGTTGCAAGGAGATGAATCAAGCAAACATGCATTAAGAGAAAGGATAGAACGAAGAACCCTAATCGGTATCCTAGTCTAAAAACCTAATGAAAAATCGAACCATGAGAGCCCCTTTGAAACCTTATACCCAACAAGAGAACTTCTCAGCCATAGCTGAGATAAACATAATCAATATATTGAAAAGAAAACAATTAGAAAAGGGATGAAGAAAAGCTTCTCTATCGAAGAACTCTTATCGAGAATCTTGCTCCAAACGAAGAACAAAGTGGTAAGAGTATATCTGCTGCCGTAAAGCGTAAAAAAATGTGTGTCGTATGTCTAAAAGACCTAAAAACAAGTATTTATAGTCTTCACTTCGTTTAGGGTTTGATGTGGAAAGACGGAATTGGCCTCGGGTGAAGAAAAGCCTTGCTTTGGACGAATTTGGTGTGGCCGCGGGTCGAGCCATCCTGGCCAAGGCAAACTGCTGCTTGGCCGCGGGTCGAGCCCTCCTGGGCGCGGTGGAATGGTGTTTAGCCGCGGGTCGGGGCTCTCTGGCCGCGGTGGTCTCTTCTTCGAGGCAGCTTCATCTGCCTTCAGTGTTTTGGGTATATTTGATGATCCAACCATTGGATTATCTGCAATCCAATTGCATTTGAAAGTTGGTTGTGCTTTCTTGGTTGTGTCCAAATTTGGTGATGATCAGACGGTGAGAAGGTCTTCTTTGATTGCAAGACTTCTACAGTCCGAGTTTATCCAAAAACTTACTTTTCTTCCGAAATGCATTCTTTTATCCCAAGTTACCTGAAATGTCTTTCAAAACACTAAAACATGGAAATCACTTGAAAACCATTGAAAACGAAGTTAAAACGCATGCAAAAGATATTAAAGTGATCCATAAAAATGGTCAAAAACCGGTGTTACCATCGAACTGTAGAGGTTAAAAATAGCTCACTGAGAATTCGAGACACTACTTAAGCTAAGCAAATCAATAAGAATGGAGATTATCTAACAACCTAATGAAATTCAAAACTAAACTAACTAGATTAAAGCATAAAACAAGACAATCAAAGCACTAAGGCAATTCAAACTTAGACAAAACAAAGAATTATACTAAAAAGCTACATGGGGTTTAAAACAATACTAAAAGGCGAATCCTAGGATGAGGTTATTGACTTGGGTGATCCTAAGCTAATCCATGATTTCCAATTACTCAAACAATCGCTAATCATTTGGTCTTGATAACTAATTCAGATTAACCCATTTCCATGACACTAATCACTTTGTTAATTACCTAATTGAGATCAAATTTTTATTTGCAATTAGACAATCAACAAGCATTAGAAATGATATGCTCAAATTAATACCCTAAAAAGTACTAAAACAGTGTTGCAGTATAGTTAGGGGTCGAACACAAGAACTCCAGAAAACACGCAATAGATTATGTAGATCAGAATTAAGCTAAACCAAGAAGATGTGATTAAAAGCAGATAGACTCAGGGTATTTCTCAGGGAATTCAATGAATGTAAGTAAACTAACTAACATGATTCAGATTTAGTGCGGTTCTTGAACTCAAATCACTAAAGTATAGCTAACCAACTCTCATTGCGAAAACTATCTAAGCCTAATTCCTAGAATTCCAAATCTCTTTGCAAATCTTAAAGTTTTAAACCAGCTTTTAGTTCAGGTTTGATCTGTTCACAAAACAACTAAACCAAATCTCTTTGCGAATAGTTATTTTGCTCACTCTAGGTTCTATCAGGTAATCAATCGCACTCTCGTGCCTAACCAATTATCATAAGATCTAAGTTCCAGGTGATCAGTCTAGAATTAGCTTTGAGAGCAACCTAAGGTGAAGAACTAATTCAGATGGTGAATCCTAATCATTCAATTAACCTAACATTCAGAGAAAATCCTTATGAGAACCCTAAACCTAACAAGAGAACTACTCAGACATGATAATTGAAACAATAAACATGACTGAAATAATACTCAAATAAATAATAAAAAGGAGAGTAACAAAAGGGTTTGAAATCTTCTCTCGGACGAACAGAGTCTCATACTTGTCTCCTTCAGAAAGCTCTCTCACAAAAACTCAGATTCAAATCTAGTGTAAACTCAATGTTCTTGCCAAAGTGGCTAAAAACCTAACTTAAAACTCATCAAACACGTTTTGGGCTAAATTGTAAATAATAAAGACTTCTGGGCAATTTTGCAATTCTTCAACTCTTCATTAAAGTCGCGCTTCGTGCTCTGCTGCAATGAGTATCGATCGATACTCGGCAGTGTTGATCGATACTCAGACTCTGAATCGGGTACTCAGCTACACGAGCTTCTGTTTTGCTCCAAAATGATCCAAAAAGCTCCAATATCTCAAATTATGCTCCAAACGTGCTAAAACCTGTAAAAGACTCTAAAACACTACAAAATAGTAGAAAGACTCTATAAAACAGACCTATATCATGGCTTAAAAGGGGTAAAAACCATGATATATCAACTCCCCCAGACTTAGCCTTTGCTTGCCCTCAAGCAAATAAAGGACTAAACCAGAGAAAGAGGTTTGAAAACGCGGAGACTCACCTGTTCCTGAAACATTGCAATGAATCTTTTCCCAAGCACCCAAAAGTCACCTAACCAGATCCAAATCTAACAACCATGTACTTCTCCGTAGACATTCGCAGCTTCCCCAGACTACACACATTATCTCACAGCATCGCTCAATCAAACCCTTCATCGTCAGTTTCATCGCTGTGGTTAACACCAAGAACCTTCTAGATTCTTTCCCATACAATATCATGACAAGGAACCACCCAAATTTCACACTTTTCGTATCACTTTCTCTCCCCAGACTTATTTCTTATTTTGTTCTCTTTTTTTTTAGATTTGCATATACACATCAAGGTATGAGACGCGAGTAATGATGGTGTTTGCCACCGAATCCCCGGTTCTTCCCTCTCAATGTATCAAAGGGTGTAGGCGAATAATGGCATCATAGGAAAATCCTAGCCTCGCTTCCAACATTTGTGTGATAATTCCTTACTAAGTAGAATAATGGGATCGCTGGAAATTTTCCTAGCCCTCTACTTAGAAGAAAATCATTTCATCTTTTATGCTCTTTTTATTAACTTGTAACAGGGGAGAGAGATACTATCACTTTCAAACACATGGGTTCCTTTGTCTGATATGAATGAGGAATCAAGCTCTATGAATACTAACCACATCGATGAAGTGCAAAAATTTGGCTCAGGCATTAAGAGAACTTTGCTGGAAACATGTGTGTCTTCTAGTTAACTGGTCAGCCTTTGGATTTTTCATTAGTCGATCTGTAGCTGATTCTGTAACAGTGGTCACTTAGAAGCAAAGTCAGAACGAAAGGGTCAAGAACACGATCATAATCTCCAACAAAATTTTGACTCAATAAAACAAATTTTGACACAAAAAATGACTGACTCTAAGAAAAACAAACACAATGTCAGCGACTACCTCCCCCAGACTTAAACAACACTGTCCCCAGTGTTATCAAGCCTGAGTTCGGTGAGAGAAATCAAATGAACCAAGTGGAATGTGAAAATCGAAGAGGTTACCCGAGATGGTGATGGGTGTCGACCGACACCGAACTGGTATCGATCGATATTAGTAGGTGGTCGACAGAAATCCTCTTTTCAGCGATAATTGTGCCCAAAAAGTGTGTCAAACGATCCAAATGTGTTATGGTTAGCACTGTTAGATCACTCAAACACAAGTCAAAAGCAACAAAAAGCATAAAAGCATAGGTTCCACAAAGTACAATATGATAAGATGCTGACATAAGACGCAAACCAACAAAAGTCCAAAAGAAAAGAAACAGAAAAGGGAAAAGAAAAACAAACGTGAAACCAGATAAACGGAGGTCTAATCCTCCTCAGTGGTGTCAGAGTCATCGCCAGCAGTGCCAGATGGGCTAGCAGCAGGTGGTGAAATAGGGCTCTGAGACGCCATGCAGCTGCAGCGAGATATAGCGCTCCAAATGGTCTGAAGACTCTCAACAACGTAGCGCTGGAACGGATCCATCTCCACCTCAGGTAATGGAGGAAGAGTAGGTGTAGGAGCAGGTGTGTGGCGCGCGCGTGATCGACCCCCAGCAGGGCCTGAAGGAGGCGGACGGGCTCTAGTGGTGGAGCCTCGACGTCTAGTGGCAGGTGCAGGCTCCATGTCTTCAGCAGCCAGAGCGAAGAATAGCCGGTCGGGGTTGTCACCAATGTCTGTCAGTGCAGTGTTTGGGAGCTGAACAAGATAGTCCCCAACAGAAGTGCTAAATACCCAACGCCTATCTGGCTTAAGCCAGCGAAGATGCTCCAGGTGCGCTAAATCCATAAGCTCGCGCGCAGTCGAGATCAAACAACTGGCTGTGCTGATCCCGAGATGCAGAAAGATCGGAGTGAGTAAACTGCCTACCGTCTCGGTCTTCTGACGACTCGTACCTGTAGAGGTCATGCCGCGTCCGGTAAAAGGCTTCACCTTCAGCGACTCCAAATGGTGCGCAAAAACTGCGCCAAAGTTGACCGCAAGGTCCATCTCAGGCCACTCATATGCCTCATCATCAATGATATCCCCAATCCCAATGGACAACACAATCAGCTCGGTCACTCTTATCTTGTTAGGCTCCATCTTGCACAACAAGGTGTTGCTCAAGATCCTAACAAGACAGCGTAGGACAGGATGTCGCACATCCATCTACGTGGTGGTCTTGCAGTCGTAAACCCCATGCCCGAAGTGAGACTAGAAGGCATCAATATCCAAGAACCTGGGCGGAAGCTCGCATCTCGAGAAATCCCTGTTAAAACCGTATATGTCGCAGAGCTCCTGGAAGGAAATCCTGTAGCGCACACCACGAATCAAGAATGTTAGCACACCCTGCTGGGCAGTCACTGGAGGCTCACCAGTATAGTAAACGCGGACAGACGCGAGGAACTGGCGGACTAAGTCGGAGTATAAGTCATATTGCCGCGTAAGCATCGTCCCCAGTCCAATCTTCCTGATCAAACCATCAAGCTCTCTGTCAAAGCCCAGTCGCCTCATAGAGTGCGTATCCACAAAGCGAGTGGGGCGCACATCAACGTCCTGCCAGGCGTTGTAGAAAATGGAGTCGTAGTCATCCCACTCCTCTGAAATCGGCATGTGGGTGCAGGCCCTGCTCTCAGCAATCTCCTTATCGGAGCCCTCGTAATCATCTCTCAATCTGATCCTGGCCTTCTCACTGATCTTGGGCCAAGGAGCTCTACACGCAGAGCTAGGGGCGGCTGGTGAAGAAGAACGACGTGGAGGAGGTGGAGGAATGTGGCGTAAGGAAGTGTGTGGAAGATCAAGATCCGCCTCTGCGCCAGTGATCCTCACCAAATAACGGTGGTTGAGAAGGCAAGCTTTCACAACCCCTACTTGCCAAGTGAAACCGTCGAAGATCTTCACATTTGTGCCCACCATGTACTCGATCGGACGCTCACTAGATGGGTTCGAGCTAGAGGCTTCAGCAGCTCTTGGCCTCTTCTTTGGTCCCATCTGCATCATTAACAACCACAAGACAAGGCATAAATCCAACATCTCGCACAATCAAAGCAAAATCGGCTAAGGTAGATGATGAGCATCGACCGATACCAAGTGGTATCGATCGATACTCAGACAAGTATCGAGCAGACACGAAGAACACAAATCCAACAATTTCAAAATTTGCAAACCAAGGGCAATGAAGCGTAAGGCAGGGTTCGACTAGGCCTAGAACACAATAATCAAGTGATAATGATCGAACAACACGAGTTCTAAGAACCTAAAAGTCGAAAATCTAAACTTGGTGCATGGAATCAAAAGTTGGAAATTCGTGTTACATACCTAGCAGATCGTTAGAATGAATGATAGAAAGGAATTGAGCACGAAAAACCACACGGAATAGACACAAAATCACTCAAAGCGTTGAGAAACGAAGATTTGGTGAAATTTGGTGAGAGAGAGGCTCGTGTCGGTCGATAGAGGTATTGTGAGAAGAGTGAAAACCCGTAGGGTTTATAAGGAAACTTACCTGGGCCGTGGGTATCGACCGATACTAGGTAGTGTCGATCGATACTCGTAGCAAGTCGGTGCATTTAGGCGCATGGAGGGTGTCGATCGACACTAGGTGGTGTCGATCGATACATCCCGTCCGAATCTGGTTCACGTGACACAACGAAACACAAAACTAGAAGTAAAAAGAAAAAGAAAGATATGTACAGACTCACCAGTGGGTTGCCTCCCACCAAGCGCTCGTTTAACGTCATTAGCTTGACTGTACTGCCGTTCAGGCAGCGGGTGCATCATCCAGAGGCATCATGTGTCCATCGGGGATCTCAGTCCTCCGTAAGTAGTGTTTCACCCTTTGTCCGTTGACAGTGAACTCCTCGCCAGAGGGGTTAGTCAGGACAAGTGCACCATGTGGTCTAACCTCCTTGACAGTGAAAGGACCTGACCAACGAGAACGCAATTTACCAGGAAACAAATGCAAACGAGAGTTATACAGAAGTACCTGATCATTGGGTTCAAAAATGCGGTGAAGGATTTTCCTGTCATGGTACGCCTTAGTCCTCTCCTTGTACAGCCTTGAGTTCTCATAGGCATGGTGCCGAATCTCATCCAGCTCGTTCAGCTGGATCAATCGCTTCTCAGCAGCAGGCTTGATGTCAAAATTCAGCAGCTTAGTAGCCCATGCTGCCTTATGCTCGATCTCCACAGGAAGGTGACAAGCTTTCCCATACAGCAAATGGAAAGGTGTACTGCCCAATGGTGTCTTATAAGCAGTCCTGTAGGCCCATAGCGCATCGTCTAGCTTTGTAGACCAATCCTTCCTAGAAGTTCCCACTATCTTCTCCAGAATCTCCTTGATTTGCCTGTTGGAGACCTCGACTTGCCCACTGGTCTGGGGGTGATATGGAGTAGCCACACGATGATTCACACCGTGCTTCTTCAGTAACCTCTCGAAAACCCTGTTGATAAAGTGACTGCCACCATCACTTATAACAATACGCGGCACTCCAAATCGTGGAAAGATGATAGTCTTAAACAGCTTAAGAACCACCGCAGAGTCGTTGGTTGGGCTAACAATTGCCTCCACCCACTTAGAGACATAATCCACTGCAACTAGAATGTACTGGTTCTTGTATGACGGAGGAAAAGGGCCCATAAAATCGATACCCCAGCAATCAAAGATCTCAACCTTGAGGATGAAATTATGTGGCATCTCGTGTCTCTTACTGATTTTCCCTCTCCTCTGACACACATCACACTGCGAGATGAAGATATGAGCATCCTTAAACATAGTAGGCCACCAGAAGCCTGCTTGAAGAACCTTGGACACTGTCTTGAAAGTAGCGAAGTGTCCAGCATACTCAGAGCCATGGCAATGAAACAAAACCGCAGGTACCTTTGATTCAGCAATGCATCGCCGGTAGATGCCATCAGAGCAATGCCTATACAGGTAAGGCTCATCCCAAAAGTATCGCCTTATGTCTTGCAGAAATTTCTTCTTGGCATATTTCTTGAGGTGCGTAGGCTCTGTACCTGCAGCGAGGAAGTTGGCAATATGAGCATACCATGGTAGATCAGAATCCATTTCAGCAACAAGGTACTCCTCGGAAGCACCAAGGCGTTCCACGGTCAAAACAGGTGCAGCAGCCGACGGTCGATACCGAAACCAGCAGTTCGTGGGAATTGCTGATTTTCGGTGAATCCACTTTGGAAACCAGTTTCAATGTAGTAAATCGACTCGTCAGGCAGTTGATCATCAATAGGACGTCTGTATCGAGCTTTAACCTCGAAAGATGATCAGCGACCCCATTCTCCACTCCTCTCTTGTCCTTTATCTCAATATCAAACCCTTGGAGCAAAAGAACCCAACGACAAAGACGAGGCTTGAGATCCTTATTCTGCATCAACTACTTGAGAGCGGCATGATCTGTATGAACAATCACTTTGCTCCCAATCAAGTAAGGCCGAAATTGGTCGAAGGAGAAGACGACCGCAAGTAATTCCTTCTCTGTCGTGCTGTAATTCCTCTGAGCATCATCCAACGTTCTGCTGGCATAGTAGATAACATGAAGTTTCTTCTCCTTCCGCTGACCCAGAACAGAACCCACAGCAAAATCGCTGGCATCGCACATAATCTCGAAAGATAAAGTCCAATCAGGAGGTTGCACGATAGGAGCACTCACCAATGCCTTCTTAATCTCCTCAAAAGCTGCAAGACACTCCGGTGTGAAATCAAAGTGAGTCTCCTTGCATAATAGGGCGGTGAGTGGGCGTGTTATCTTGGAGAAATCCTTGGTAAATCTCCTGTAAAACCCATCATGACCCAGAAAACTTCTAATGTCCTTCACAGAACTCGGTGGTGGCAAACCTGTCATAACCTGAATCTTAGCCTTATCAAACTCGATCCCTGCTTCAGAAACCTTGTGCCCAAGAACGATGCCGTCCTGAACCATAAAATGACACTTTTCCCAATTAAGGACCAAGTGTTTCTCTTCACACCGCTGCAACACCTTGCACAAATTAGCCAAAAAATCCTTGAACGATGATCCATATACTGAAAAATAATCCATGAACACCTCTAGAAAGTCCTCAATCATGTCTGTGAAGATAGACATCATGCATCTCTGAAAAGTAGCTGGAGCGTTACACAATCCAAATGGCATTCTCCTGTATGCGAATGTGCCATAAGGGCATGTAAAAGTGGTTTTCCCTGATCATCTGGATGAATAGGAATCTGGAAGAAACCTGAATACCCGTCGAGAAAACAGTAATAGGGATGACTAGCCAACCTCTCTAACATCTGATCAATGAAAGGCAATGGGAAGTGATCTTTCCTTGTAGCCGCATTCAACTTCATGTAGTCAATACACATTCGATGCCCAGTGATAGTCCTCGTAGGAATCAACTCATCCTTCTCATTCTTCACCACAGTTATCCCTACTTTCTTAGGAACAACATGCACTGGACTAACCCAAGAACTATCTGAGATGGCATAGATAACCCCTGCATCCAAGAGCTTCATAACCTCCTTCTTAACCACTTCTTTCAGATTCGGATTTAGCCTCCTCTGATGCTCAATGGTAGCCTTTGACTCGTCCTCAAGATGAATCCTATGCATGCACAGATCCGGTGATATACCTGAAATGTCATCAAGAGAATAGCCAAGAGCTTTGCGATACATGCGCAGCTTGCTCAGCAGTAAGGCAACCTCTGCGTTGTTCAAAGAAGCATTGATAATCACAGGGTATGTGGAATTAGGGCCAAGAAATACATACCTCAGGTTGGCTGGAAGTGGCTTGAGTTCCAACTAAGGAGCTTTCTCCTCGCTCCAATCTCCAAGCTTAGCAGCTTGCTTATAACATTCGCCCAACTCCTTGTTCTGACGTAGGGTATCGACCGATACCAAGGGGGTATCGATCGATACTGATGGTGCAGTGTCGAGTATCTTCGAGTAACTAGCATCGTCTTCACTCAAGGCACCCTCAGATTCAATTGAACAGACCAAAGCCCTTTCCAACGGATCCTCAGGATGCATCCCCAAGAAGTACTCTTCAGCAATGTCCGTGAAAGTATCGACGAAGAAAGTCTGCCCATCAATGGTTGGTCTCTTCATCATCTTCTCCATGTTAAAGGTCATGACCAAATCACCTATGTTAAGAGCTATCTTCCCATTCCTGCAGTCAATCAATGCACCAGCTGTGGCAAAGAATGGTTTACCCAAGATAAGCGGATCTTTGGGCTCAGCATCATACTCTAGGACAATGAAATCAGTTGGGATTAAGCAATTCCCGATCTTAATAGGGACATCTTCGAGTAGCCCCTCTGGAAGTCTCACTGAGCGATCAGCAAGTATCAACGATATTCTGGTGGATGTGAAATCTGTCATACCCATCCTCTTGGCAACTGAGTAAGGCATAAGGTTGACACTCGAGCCAATGTCGCATAGAGAACGCTCGAACCGTTCGGTGAATATAGAACAATCCAACACAAAGCTCCCTGGATCTGGAAGTTTCTTTGGGATTATGTTGGTTAAGATTGCACTGCACTCCTGAGTAAGCATCACACACCCTTCTTCAAGGTTCAAGTTGCTAGACACCATCTTCTTGACATATCTCCTGAAAGCTGGAGAAGTCTTAATAGCGTCGAGGAAAGGAAGTTCGACAATCAGCTTGTCCAATATCTGCTTGCATCTAAAGTCTTCCACCTCCTTCTTAGTCTTCCCAACAGCTCTAGGATAAGGTATCCTCGGTATATAGACTCGTTCTGGGACTACCTTAGGTGTAACATTCGGAATTTCAGGTGTCTTCTCGACAGTAGGCTCAGTATCGACCGATGCTGGAGGAGTGTCGATCGACACTGGAGTTTTTGGGTTGTCACGTTGCAAGATTTTGACTGGTGTCGATCGACACTGAGGTGTGTCGATCGATACCCTGGGGATTTCAGAATCTTCATCGTCGAGATCGACGAAAATCTCTGCAGGTAATGCAGCTTTCACTCCTGTATTCACCTCTTTTCCACTCCTCAGAGTGATGGCATTGATGTGCTCCCTCCTTGGGTTTTCTCCTCTACCTGGAAGAACACCCTCTTGCCTTTTCACAGCTTCTGAAGTTTGAGCAACCTGAACTTCCAACTTCTTTTGACTCATGCTAAGCGCTTCGATCCTTCCATTCAAGGTTGTGTAAAGATCATCCAACTTCCCATTGAAGCTCACTGTCATCTTATCCTGCCCTTGAACCAGCTGTTCAAGCATAGCCTCGATCTTACTCTCCTGAGTCTTGGGCGGTGGAGATTGATAGGATGAATTCCCATAGTTCCTTGTGTAACCACTACCCTGGAAAGATTTTTGGCCAAACTGATTCGACCCAGAACCACCTTGATTACCCTCAGACTTGAATCCTCCTTGCTGAAAGTTGTTGTTGAAGTTTCGGTTGTTGTATTGATTCCTCTGACCTTGAAAACCAGAACCACCAATGTAGTTAACATCCTCTACCTCATCCTCATGGAAAACCTCGACATCATCAGCAAAGTGAACAGCCTTCTGCTGCTTGCTCATCAACAAATTATGCACCGAATCCAGCTTCGCATGCACTTCAGCAATCTGAGAACCCTCTATACCACCAGCTAGCTTCTTACGCTCCATGTCAGCACTCTTTGTGCTATTGCTAGACGCAAAGTTCTCAATCAGCTGGTAAGCATCATCAGGAAATTTGGTAAAGAAATTACCATTGCTCGCAGAGTCCAACGCCATCTGGTATCGCCAATCAATTCCTCTGAAAAAGAAACTCAGCAACTGAACCATAGTGTACCCATGATGTGGACAATCCCTCTGATACGATCGAAATCTTCCCCAAGCAGCCTTGAAAGCCTCTGTCGTTCCCTGAGAAAACTGGGAAATCTTGTTCCTAAACTCCTCTGATCTCGCATCGTCATAAAAGTTATTCAGGAAAGCAGTCTTGGTCTCATCCCACGTAGTCAATGACCCAGCTGGTAATTGCTTGAGCCAATAAGAAGCATCCCCACCTAGAGAGTATGGGAAAAGCTTACAGAACAAGTAGTCGTAGGACACTCCATTGCATTTGATGCTAGAAACCAAATCCTCGAACTTCTCAATATGGTCCATGGGATGTTCATGAGGAAGACCATGGAAAGTGTGCTGACCCACAAGAGTGTAGTACGCGGGCTTCAGCTCAAAGTCATTCCTCTGAAAGGTGGGAATACGAATCGCTGATCGATTTGCGTAGAACTGGTCAGGTCTGTTGCATTCACCAATTGTCCTAGCACGATTAACCACAGCATTCCCATCGTTCACATCGTTGTTGCGCGCAGCTCGCGCGGCAACCTCATCGACAGCTGGTGGAGGGATTATGATGTTTCCCTCTCCATCCAGTCGCTGTCCAGCCTCATTGCATAAATGACCCTCTCGGTCTGTGAAAGCACCAGTCTCGTCCCGAATCAAAACCATTGGATTGTTGTTCATCTCGACTGGCTTCTTTGCTCTTCTTAGTGTGCGTTCCAACTGTGCTAGCTGCTCGTTTGACAAATCAACTAGCTGAGTGTTCTTGTTTCTTCTGGTTCCTCGAGTAGGCATACACCTGAAACACAAAAGATCAAGAACGTAAGTGACTAAAAAAAAAACGTGTCGGGTGTCGAGCGATACCAAGGGGTATCGATCGATACTCGACGATTTAGACGAAATTCTTCACTAAAATCTAATGGCGAAATTGAGTCCCCGGCAACGGCGCCAAATTTGATATGCTCAAATTAATACCCTAAAAAGTACTAAAGCAGTGTTGCAGTATAGTTAGGGGTCGAACACAAGAACTCCAAAAATCACGCAATAGATTATGTAGATCAGAATTAAGCTAAACCAAGAAGATGTGATTAAAAGCAGATGCGTAAATCAAACAAGTTGTAATCGATGGGAAGGAAGATAGGCTCAGGGTATTTCTCAGGGAATTCAATGAATGTAAGTAAACTAACTAACAGGATTCAGATTTAGTGCGGTTCTTGAACTCAAATCACTAAAGTATAGCTAACCAACTCTCGTTGCGAAAACTATCTAAGCCTAAATCCTAGAATTCCAAATCTCTTTGCAAATCCTACAGTTTTAAACCAGCTTTTAGTTCAGGTTTGATCTGTTCACAAAACAACTAAACCAAATCTCTTTGCGAATAGTTATTTTGCTCACTCTAGGTTCTATCAGGTAATCAATTGCACTCTCGTGCCTAACCAATTATCCTAAGATCTAAGTTCCAGGTGATCAGTCTAGAATTAGCTTTGAGAGCAACATAAGGTGACGAACTAATTCAGATGGTGAATCCTAATCATGTAATAAAGTCATATAAAAATTTAACCACGGGAATGCAAAAATACTAAAAAATTAACTTAAAAGAAAAAAACAAATCTGGTCTGCTTGTGAAGAAAGTACGAATGGCTCGTATTTCTGGAGTCGCCTTCTGCTATGTAATGATATAACACTAAATTGGCCGTGTCGCATAAAAGTGCAACGCATCTCAAACCGAGCATTCCCGGGTACTGAACATCGAAAATCTCACATACGACACCATAGTATACAAGATCACCAGACTGAGTAGATACACCGTACTCTGAAGTTGTCGCACTCCAATCATCCCGAAGAATCTTAAAAGCGTACCCCCGTGTGCTATACATCACATGTGAATGCACGTTTGCTAGTGGAAAGCGCATAATTTCTTCTAACCACATGGGAAATCTTTGTCCGTTAGCCTTCTCTGTCGTGACATGCACGAATAAAATCAAAATTGAGTAAAATAAATCATTCATTATATATGATAGTTAAAAACAAGGCAATTAAAACACATACATAATCTCTGAACCAACGTCCTATGTTTTGTGTGGAAATGCAAAACGTTGATATGCCATATACATCCTGTGAGATTGAAGCGATCATCACGTTAACATATATATAATCAAGGTCCCAATAAGTAATTAATAATTTGGTTCAATATAATACCTCTCATACGTATGCAAATGATCCCGCTCATGTGCTGAAAGTCTCTGCTTCTTGTCTTTTCCACTAAGTCGGCCAATCTCTAAGAATATATGAGGAACATCGACCGGATAAAAAGGTAGTACGCCTCCGTCATCATGTCGAGCTGGTCTACGACTCTTCGTTTTGACTTGTGATGGAAAGTATAACTCGGCAAAATGTGAGGTTTCTTCATTGATGTCCTGTGCGACAATAGAACCCTCCACTTTGCTCAAATTCTTCACCTTCTTCTTTAGATGAAACATATACTGTTCCAAAGGATACATCCAACGGTACTGAACCGGGCCCCCAAGCTCTGCTTCTCTAGGGAGATGAATTGTTAGATGTTCCATAACATCAAAGAAGGAAGGCGGAAATATCTTCTCCAAATTGCAAATGATTAAGGGTATATTATTCGCAAGGTTACAGTCTGATGTAAGAGAGCGCGAACGTATATCTCGAAAAAGGCATCAATCCATGCATAATATGCATAAAAATGAATAAATAAATACTAAAGTATTGTGTAAAGTATTAAAAAATTAATTTAATGATTGTAATGATTGTACCTGCAATTGCTTCGTAGACATTACGTGGTAGAAACTATGCAAAGGCAAATGGAAGGAGGCGCTGCATCACCACATGGCAATCATGACTCTTCATCCCAGTAAACTTCCCTTCTCCATGATCAACGCAGTTCTGAAGGTTAGATGTGTATCTGTCTGGGAATCTAACACTTTCGGTAATCCAGTAAAAAAACTCGGCCTTTGAAGGTTCATCCAACCGAAGAGCCGGGACCGGAGGCTTCCCGTTCTCTGTCACATGTAGTGCTCTACGAGAACAAATGTCTGGCAAGTCCAATCTAGAATTCAGATTGTCCTTCGTCTTCCCTTGGACATTGAGAACGGTGTTCATAATGTTGTCGAAAAAATTCTTCTCAATGTGCATGACATCCAGATTATGCCTCAAAAGATGGTCCTTCCAATAAGGCAAATCCTAGAAAATACTCCTCTTGTGCCAATTATATAGGTTGCCACAACCATCAACAGGATGATGCCCGTTACCACCACAATCAACGGTCCTATCTGCACCAAAATCTCTGAATTGAGTCAACAAATATTGTCCATCTAACTCAGGAGGTGGACCATCAACTACTTTCCGGTTCTTCCTAAACAATGTGGTGCTCCGACGATAAGGATGATCGCTTGACAATCAAACCAAGACGTTTTGCGTCCGTGCTTCAATTGGAACGCATCTGTGTTATCTTGACAGTACGGGCACGCTAACCTTTTGTGCGTTTTCCATCCTGATAACATGCCATATGCTGGAAAATCGCTAATGGTCCACATAATTAAGTACCGACCGCATGACAAAATTCTGCTGACAAGAAACATCAAACGCCTCAACACATTGGTCCCATAACATTCGCAGCTCATAAATCAATGGCTGCAAAAACACATCAAGTGATCTCTGCGGATGCTCTGGTCCAGGAACAAGAATGTTAAGGAACAAGAACTCCTGTCTCATGCAAAAAGATGGCGGCAAATTGTAAGTTGTTATAATTACTGGCCACATAGAATATTGTCTGCCGTGCTTCCTAAAAAGGTCTAACATATCAAAGAATCTAAGAGTTTCTAAGTTAGGTTCTTCTCCTCTATCTCCATACTCAGCAACCGATGTTATACTTTCACGAAATGCATTGTTCACTATCTGAACATGACCTACAGTACTTTCTACTTCCATTGCAGGTTCTTCTAACCTAGCGTTATCCCCAATATATTGTTCACTAGTACAAGCATAATTATCCACCATTGTATCATTTTCTCTATGATAATACCAAATCTTGTAACCCGGCACAAACCCATGACAATACAGGTGTGACCATACTTCATCTATCACGATTAATCTACGATTTCGACAATTCGTACAAGGACAGTAGATTTTACCGGTTTTTTTCGCTTTCTTCTACATACCCCAAATGCCATAAATTACTGCAGACCTTCTTTGAATTCTTCTGTAACTAGGCCCGTGTTCGGAATTTGATGAGGCTTGTCCATCCATGATCAAAAATAATTATAAGGATCCGAAGAAGACATTTTGGTAAGGAATTGTAGATGAGAGGTTTTTTTTTGTGATTGTAAATGAGAGAGGGTGGATACGTTTTTATAAGGAAATTATGCGCGTTTTCCGACAGATTTCCGACGGATTTAACGGCTATATTCAAACGGCTATGTAACATATATATTATTTCAAACGGCTACAACATCCGTCGAAATCCCGTCGGAAATCCGTCGGAAACTGTCCGACGGATGGTCGTCGTCGAAAATCCGTCGGCAATGTCAAACGGCTAAAACATCTGTCGAACACCCGTCAAAAATCCGTCGGAAAGTTAACGACGGATGTTACTTTCGTCCAATTCCCGTCGGAAAGGACCCTGTTTTCTTGTAGTGTTAGCTCTTCTTATACTTTTCATAACTAGTCTCCCTTTCATCCTTTGGATGCCTTAGCCATTTTTGGCGTTTTCTTTCTTTTACCCTTGGAGATTTTTACATTTCAATACTTAGAGCTATTTCACATTTTCATGCCAACCAATCCAGACTTTTACTTTTCCCCTATCTTTTCTCCCAACCTTTCCTTTCTCAACATTCGCTTTTCTTTTCTTTTTCCTTCAACCACAACCCAAAACCCCAACCTATCTAATCTAGCATATGTCTAGCTCATTGATGTGTGAGCTAGTTCTACATGGAATGAAGCTTCTCTTTGTCGTTCTAAACTCAACACTTTTTTCTAAGTTGATTCGAAAATAGGCCTCACGACACATACAAGAGATGGAGGCTTGAAAGAAAGGCTTAGTTTAGGGTGTGGTTAACCATTCCAAAGATGGGAATCAGCTACTTGGGCTAACAAGAGAGTGGTAAAAAGAGATAAGATAGCCCAAATATGTATATGGTATCCATGAGTTCAACTTTTCAATGTACAAATCATCCTAATTCAAGTCAAGATTAAGGTCCAATAGGTAGAGTTGGAAACAATTCAATGCTTGCTTCAACCAAGACAAAAACATTCAAGACATGAGATCCAAGCATGGTTCGTCTTTAATTTCAAGTTCATTTAAATGCATCAAACAACTACAAACTAGGGCATTTAATCAAGCTCTTAAGTTGATACTCTACAAGGAAAGTTCATCATTGTTCGGTATGCAAATGAATGCAATAACTATATGCTATGCATCTAGACTCGATTCTAAGTATGCAAGTGCATCTACATGCTTCTTTTTGTGTTTAATTTTTCAAATTTTTCATTTTTTTAATGCAATATATGAATGCATGAGACTCAATAAAAGTAAAACATCACAAAACACAATGATTAGCTACGGGTCCCTCTCCCAAACTTACTTCACACTGTCTCGGTTTGAGAGAAAATCCAGAAAAGAGACCAAAACAAAGAGAGAAAAAATGTAAAATTCAAAAAGAGTGAGCTATGTACAAGGTGGAGTGGTACCTCTAGAATTGGACCGAGGATGAAGAGTATGAGTCCATGGAATAGGACGGGTTACTTGAGCACGGTGTTGGTGATTGCATTGCTCATACAACCAATTCACCATAAAGATTAATAAAGTTGTGTGTGACCGTATTAATAGTTTTCACGATCAAACCGGAAGCAAGCAAGCAAATCTCTTGGATCGTTGGATGCAATTACGAGTAATTACCTAATCTTGGTTATGATTGTTTTAAATCTCATTCTTTTCGGCATTCTTTGATTTTTCATTGTTTTACAAACCAAAACGATCAAACATTGTAAATATTTTATTTCTTGTTGATTAATAAATTTAACATTTCAACAAAATAAAAATGTTATTACATTAAAAATTGGTCTTTCTTCTGTAGGACCAAAAATTCGCACATAAAAGACAAATCGATTTAATCACGAATGTATAAATAAACGTTAAGGAAATACGAGATTAATAAAACGATATAAGAGAGACGAAACAATGGAGGCGAGATAATTCTCTTTCCTTAAGTCAAAGAATCGTCCGTAGTGCGACGGTAAAAATCACCCCACCTATGTAACTGTATCTAAGAGGTAGCATTTTTCAGCTTTGAACCAATCATTTTTAATATCTGTCGGGTTTACTCGGCCAGGAGGTGACCATGATGTCTTGAACCACCCTGACTTTGATGTAAACCGAGACAACAGGTATTGCGCAGCGACATTTTCTCGTAGAACTGTGTTCTTTATTGTGTTCATTTTGGCCTTGAACATTCCTGGTTTTTCGTGAGTGAACTTGGAGAATATAGCCTCTCTTTCATTATCCTAGAAACGACCCTCATTTCACACTCACTAGATTATGGCGATTGTACCAAGTGTATGTAGACCAGTACCGACCCGTCNGGTTTACTCGGCCAGGAGGTGACCATGATGTCTTGAACCACCCTGACTTTGATGTAAACCGAGACAACAGGTATCGCGCAGCGACATTTTCTCGTAGAACTGTGTTCTTTATTGTGTTCATTTTGGCCTTGAACATTCCTGGTTTTTCGTGAGTGAACTTGGAGAATATAGCCTCTCTTTCATTATCCTAGAAACGACCCTCATTTCACACTCACTAGATTATCTGCCATTAACTTGCTTTCAGAAGAATCCTGTCAAACTCCACTATTACAAAGTTATGGAATCATTAAAAGCCAATGCTTATCCTCAATATTCACAAGTAGCACTGTTTTATCATCCTAGGAACTGGGCAGAGACATAGTCTCACAATGTGATATTCTCATATTTTACTTGTTTTAGCATGCATTCTACTTAGTGTTTTGAGTCACATGCATGCATAATCATTGTTTTCCTTAGTGTTTTGGTCTAAATTAGAGTCTAGCTAGGTTTCATTAAGTTCTAGTGAGTCTTGCATCATTTGGAGTGTTTTATAGGTGCTTGGAGTCATTTTGGAGAAGTTTGGAGTTATGGAGCATAAGAGAAGGAAGGGGTCATCCGAACCGTCCAAAAGAACCTGCCGAACGGAGGCTCTCGGATCTGATTTAGCTTTGGAGGTGTTCATAACAGTTGTATAGGGATGAGTTATCTTTCTACTAGATTTTGAATCAAGTCATTCGGACCAGTGGTTTGGGAGATATGGCCTTTTTACTGAAGCCATGCCCGACTAGCCGCGAAGATGTCGAACAATACCGACCAGCATTGGGTCGGTACCATGGGTCAGTATTGCTCCAGGGACTTATACCGATCAGAAGCCCTTCTCAACACCGACCCATATCAGCTCGGCATGAAGGATCAGGAAGATTTCTACCGACCCATTCTGGGTCGGCACAAACCAAGCGGCACAAACACGGCAGTGCAGACCAACCCATTTGTATCGGCAGACCGAAGTGGATTCAGTCCGATTTAGCCTCGACGGTCTTCATGGACGTTGTCGGGGAGTGAGTTAGCTTGCCAGAGCAGTTGGAATGAGGGCATTTGGATAAGCGGTTCAAGAGATATCTTGAGTTTACCGAAGGTGTATCCGTCTGGCCGCGAGACCAACGCCGACCAGCATTGGATCGACACAAGAAAGATTAGTACCGACCTGTTCTGGACCGGTACTAACTGATCGGTACAAAGGCAAAGATTAGTACCGACCTGTCCTAGCTCGTTACACTTGGTCGGTACTAATCCACTCCCAAATCCATCCCCATGAAGCCAGTCAAAGTGTCTTAAAGATCCGGCAGAACGAAGAGGGTACAGTCAGATTCAGCGTCAATGACCTTCATGAAAGATGTAGATGATTGAGTTATCTGACTTCTGGAGATGGTTTCATGTCATTCTGATCCGTGGTTAGAAAGATACATCATATTTATCAGAGACATGTCTGTCTGGCGTCCAAACGAGTGCTGCTCCCAATACGACTTCTGAAAGATCAACCCAGACGAAGGGTTTCCCATCCGATTCAGCTTCTACGTTATTCATGAAAGTCGAAGATATGTGAGTTAGCTGTCGCCTGGAGGTGGCTTCAGGTCACTTGGACAAGTGGTTCAAAAGATATGGCGATTGTACCAAGTGTATGTAGACCAGTACCGACCCGTCCCCATCCGGCACAACTCGAGCGGCACAAACACAGCTTTTTGTACCGACCCACTCTCGGTCGGTACTACAGCTCGGCACTAACTCAGCGATCACACCGATCGACTTCACCCGGATAAGTCTCACACAACATGCAACTTCAAGATCAGTACCGACCCGTCCTGGTGCGGTAAAAGCTGCTCGGTGCTGAGGCAGAGACCAATACCGACCCAGCTCCACTTCCAATACCGATCCAAGACCACTCGGCGTGCACTCCTCCAAGCGGTAACACCAATAAGCTCACGACAAAAAGACTTGTACCGACCTACTTGTATAGGGATGAGTTATCTTTCTACCAGATTTTGAATCAAGTCATTCGGACCAGTGGTTTGGGAGATATGGCCTTTTTACTGAAGCCAAGCCCGACTAGCCGCGAAGATGTCGAACAATACCGACCAGCATTGGGTCGGTACCATGGGTCAGTATTGCTCCAGGGACTTATACCGATCAGAAGCCCTTCTCAACACCGACCCAGATCAGCTCGGCATGAAGGATCAGGAAGATTTCTACCGACCCATTCTGGGTCGGCACAAACCAAGCGGCACAAACACGGCAGTGCAGACCAACCCATTTGTATCGGCAGACCGAAGTGGATCCAGTCCGATTTAGCCTCGACGGTCTTCATGGCAGTTGTCAGGGAGTGAGTTAGCTTGCCAGAGCAGTTGGAATGAGGGCATTTGGATAAGCGGTTCAAGAGATATCGTGAGTTTACCGAAGGTGTATCCGTCTGGCCGCGAGACCAACGCCGACCAGCATTGGATCGACACAAGAAAGATTAGTACCGACCTGTTCTGGACCGGTACTAACTGACCGGTACAAAGGCAAAGATTAGTACCGACCTGTCCTAGCTCGGTACAATTGGTTGGTACTAATCCACTCCCAAATCCATCCCCATGAAGCCAGTCGAAGTGTCTTAAAGATCCGGCAGAACGAAGAGGGTACAGTCAGATTCAGCGTCAATAACCTTCATGAAAGATGTAGATGATTGAGTCATCTGACTTCTGGAGATGGTTTCATGTCATTCTGATCCGTGGTTAGAAAGATACATCATATTTATCAGAGACATGTCTGTCTGGCGTCCAAACGAGTGCTGCTCCCAATACGACTTCTGAAAGATCAACCCAGAAGAAGGGTTTCCCATCCGATTCAGCTTCTACGTTATTCATGAAAGTCGAAGATATGTGAGTTAGATGTCGCCTGGAGGTGGTTTCAGGTCATTTGGACAAGTGGTTCAAAAGATATGGCGATTTTACCAAGTGTATGTAGACCAGTACCGACCCATCCCCATCCGGCACAACTCGAGCGGCACAAACACAACTTTTTGTACCGACCCACTCTCGGTCGGTACTACAGCTCGGCACTAACTCAGCGATCACACCGATCGACTTCACCCGGATAAGTCTCACACAACATGCAACTTCAAGATCAATACCGACCCGTCCTGGTGCGGTACAAGCTGCTCGGTGCTGAGGCAGAGACCAATACCGACCCAGCTCCACTTCCAATACCGATCCAAGACCACTCGGCGTGCACTCCTGCAAGCGGCAACACCAATAAGCTCACGACCAAAAGACTTGTACCGACCTACTTGTACCGACCCANCCAAGGTCTCCAATCACCTCCAAGATGTCTCCAAATACCTAAAATAAGACTCCAAAACATGCAAGACTCACTAGGACTTAATGCAACCTAGCTAGACTCTAATTTAGACCAAAACACTAAGGAAAGATATGAAAACACGTGCATGAGACCTAAAATGCTAAGTTAAAAGCATGCTAAAAGAGGTAAAATATGGGAATATCAATTTTAAAACCTAATTTTTGTGATCTAAGCTTTCTTCTTTCTAGAGTTGGGTTTTATCCCAAACTCTTCTTATGATTTTGGAGGGATTTTGATTGTTCTTCATACAAATGCCACTCTAGAGAAGATTTCTTCAACTCTATCTTTTATTTATGCAATTTATTTATCTTTATTTCTTTTTCTCTTTTGTTCTTCATGTTAGACTTTAGGCTTTTTGTTGGTTTTTGGATCATGCTTTGATTATTGATGATTTGATGATTGATTTGTGATGCTTATGTGCTTAATCATTGCTTTCCTTTCTTTCTAAGTGATCTTAATGCTAGATTGGGCTTGAGAAAGTCAACCTAGATCTTTGGGAATTTCACACCCAAAAGGTGTTTGATGAAATTCCCTAAAGAACTTAGAAAGAGATAAACATTCTTAACCTATGAGAGTAGTTGCTTAAGGTGTTTATTGGTTGATTTGAATATTGATCTTAATGCTTGCTAATCATTTCATCACAAATGAGAATTTGATCTTGATTTAGTGATTAGCAGAGTGATTAGTGCCTTGAGAAAGGATTAGTCATAATTAGTGATCTTGACCTAAGGAATAGCATAGATTGTGCGTATTAGCATCGTTAGTCAAATGTCTTGATGATTAGATGATGACGATTTATGTTACATCTTGTTAGATCCTTCACGTAGGTTGATCTTAAAGCTAGTTTTAGATTGAGAGATCAAAACTAGAGCTTAGGCATTTCACGCCCGAGAGGTGTTCGATGAAATGCTTGAACCAAACCTTTTGTGAGCCTTTCATGCCTAGCCAACGAGAGTTGATGTCTAGGATGATTAGTGAACTAAGTGGAATTGGAGATTAAAGCTGGTTAATCATCTTATCACAAACGAGAGTTTGTTCTTGATTTGGTGATTAACAAAGTGATTAGTGCCACGAGAATGGATTAGTCATAATTGTGAATTCCATGTTCTAGGATAGTGTTTAATTCAATCTAAATCATCATTGTTTGTTCATTAATCATCTTCTTGATAGTTAATTCATTTTCCAACACTTCTAACCTTTGTTTTCTTTCTTGCATTTTACTTTCTTAATCTAAAAACATAAAAACCCAAACACATTTGCTCTAGCTTAGGAAGGTTCATGTATTCTTAGTGCATTGATCTTAACCCCTATGGATTGACACCTCTTATGCTACAATGACAAGCATAGAGGAATTGATATGAACATAACACAAAAATTATTTATCACAATGCTCAATTTTGAATCAGCTCAACTTCGTTTTCCCTTTGAACGTAGATCTTGGGATCTCCAGTCACATAGGTGGGGTGTCCGTCAAACGTCATCTTTGACTATAGGCTTTAAACCTATTCCTTTTGATGATTTTAGAAATTGATCTCGCGGCAAACTTTTGGTAAACGGATCCGCTAAGTTATCAGCCGACTTAATGTAATCTATCGTAAGTACACCAGTTGAGATCAGTTGTCTAATGGTCTTATGTCGTCTTCTTATATGAAGAGGTTTACCATTATATAGGTTACTCAGTGCCCTAGAGATAGCCGATTGACTATCACAATGTACATGTAATGATGGCACTGGTTTTTCCTACATCGGGATATCTTCCAGGAAGTTTTGAAGCCACTCTGCTTCCTCCGCAGCTTTATCTAAAGCTATAAACTCTGATCCATGGTTGATCTGGCCATGAGTGTTTGTTTGGAAGATTTCTAGGATACTGCTGCATCAACAAGAGTAAAGACATATCCACTCGTGGATTTAGAGTTTATGGAATCTGAAATCCAGTTGGCATCACTATACCCTTCCAATACTGTTGGTTCTTTACCGAAGTGCAGCCCATAACTTTTCGTGTATCGTAGATAATTTAATACTCTAGTTATGGCCTTCCAAATAGTATGACTTGGATTACTCGTGTAGCGACTTGGTACGTTTACTGAGTGCGTTAGATCGGGTCTAGTAAAATTGGTCAAGTACATAAGACTTCCGATTACTCTTGCATACTCCACTTGTGACACGGCTTCACGTGAATTCTTCGTTAAATGAAGTTGAGGGTCAAGCGGAGTTTTTGCAGTCCCATTTGAGTAGTTCTTGAACCGCTCGAGGATCTTTTCAGCGTAATGTTCTTGAGACAGGATTATCCCTTTGGAATTCCGAGTAATCTTAATCCCTAGAATTACATCTGCTAATCCCATGTCCTTCATATCAAACTTTCCACTAAGCATATTCTTCATTTGTTGGATTATGTCTTTGTTGCGTCCCATGATGAGCATGTCATCAACATACAAACACAACAACACGTATCCATGCGGAGTACTTTTGATGTAGATGCATTTATCACATTCATTAATGTGGAAGCCATTAGACATCATTACCTTGTCAAACTTTTCATGCCATTGTTTCGGAGCTTGTTTAAGTCCGTATAATGACTTCACAAGTCTACACACTTTCCTCTCTTGTCCAGGAGCGACATAACCCTCGGGTTGATTCATATATATTTCTTCCTCTAAATCTCCATTTAGGAAAGCAGTCTTGACATCCATTTGGTGGATTTCAAGGTCCCTTAATGATGGAATACCAATCAGCATACAAATCGAATTTATTCTCGTCACCGGAGAATAAGTGTCAAATAAATCCAGTCATTCTTTTTGACAAAATCCTTGCACCACAAGTCTGGCCTTGTACTTGCCTATAGAGCCATCGATTTTCAACTTTGTAGTAAAGATCCATTTGCACCCAAGAGGTTTATAACCTTGCGGTAAATCTACCAACTCATATGTATGATTATGCATAATAGAGTTAATTTCACTATTAGCAGCCTCCTTCTAGAAAGGAGCATCGGGTGTAGACATTGTTTCCATGAAAGTTCTTGGACCATTTTCTGCGATAAACGCCATTAAGAACTCAGAGCCGAATGTCTTTTCCTTTCGAGCTCTCTTGCTTCGTCTAGGTTCAACTTCTTCTTCTTCTTATTCTTCTTCTTCTACTTCTTCGTTTATAGAAGTGCCTGAAGTGCTTGCTTCATTGCCAGCATCTCGTTCGTCACGAGTTCGTTTAGAATTTCCTCTATCCTTACATGGAAACACATTTTCGAAGAAGGAAGCATTCCTTGACTCCATTATCGTGTTTACATGAATGTCTGGTATATCTGACTTATGTACCAGAAAACGATATACACTACTATTATGCGCATATCCTATGAAAATGCAGTCTACCGTCTTAGGTCTGATGGTGACCTTTTCGGAGGTGAAGCTGCAACTTTTGCCAGACACCCCTACACTTTCAGGGAGTTTTCCCATTGACTTTGTGCGGTATTTTGTTCAGGATATAATTTGAGGGAAGTAGCGCTTCCCCCCCCCACATGTTATGGGCTAACCCAGATTCCTGCAACATTGCGTTCATCATTTCCTTGAGAGTTCTGTTCTTTCATTCAGCAACTCCGTTGGATTCCGGTGATGAATAATACCATGTTCTCTACATAATGCATCAAATGGTTTATTATATTCTCCTCCTCTATCATTTCTAACCATTTTTATGGTTTTCTCAAGTTGGTTTTCAACTTCTAGCTTGTACTCTTTGAATTTTTCCAAACCTTCATCTTTATTGTGCAGTAGATAGATGTAGCATTATCTTGTGGAATCGTCTATGAAGGTCACAAAGTATTTCTTTCCACCTCTAGTTTGAATGTATTTTAAGTCACATAAGTATGTGTGAATTAAACCTAGAGGTTCGGTTTTTCTTTGAACGCTAGGTGATGGCAGTTTAGTGAGTTTGGCTTGGACACAAACTTCACATTTGTCTTTGCTTATTTTGCATTTAGGAATCAGATTCATGTTCATCAATCTACTCATAGATTTGAAATTAACATGTCCTAAACGTTCGTGCCAAGTATTAAAAGACTCCCCGAGATACGTAATTGGTTTCTTATCATTCATCTTAAGGTTCTTCGAGGTCGTAGCCTCGGTTACATTTTCATTACAAATTACTGCCTTAACAGACATCTTAAACAACCCATCACAAACAAAACCCTTTCCCAAAAACATGCCATTCTTCGATAGGATCAGCTTATCACCTTCCAGCTTGACAGTGAATCCATGCTTGCTCATGAGAGATCCTGAGATCAGGTTCTTTTGCATGTTCGGCATATGGACGACATTTGTGAGAATGAACTCCTGTCCAGAGGTGAGCTTCAGAACAACCTTTTTGTGACCTTCAATCTTCGACGAAGCGTAATTACCCATCAAGAGCTTATCACCACTCTTGTTCTTTGTGTATGTCGAGAACATCTCTCTATCCATGCAGATGTGCCTGGTTGCATCAGTATCGAACCACCAATACTTCGGGTGGCTTTCAGCAACATTGGCCTCAGTGACCACATCACACATGTCAGCTTATGTCAAGTTCGCTTGAGCCTTCTTGCTGCGGCACTCGAAGGATTTTTGCCCTTGCTTTCCACATAAGTTACACGTTCCCAAGAACTTTTGAGAAGTCTGACCATTCTAACCATTCTTGTTTTTGAACTTCTGGAAGTTCTTTGGTGGCATCTTCCCCTTGCCTTTGTCTTGGCGTCCCTTGTTCAGCCACTTGTCTTGCTTGTTGTTTTGGTGTTCAACCATATTCGCGTTGTGTTCGCGAATCTTCACACCAACGCCAATCTGTTGTTCCCGATTTGTAGACTCTACACGAAGTTTAACAACCAAGTCTTCATGGCTCATCTTCTTTTTTTCAGCCTGAGGTAATTTTTGAAGTCTGTCCAACCAGGAGGAAGCTTTTCAATGAAATACTAAGACTTTTCGGTCTTAAGGAGGTATCAATAACTCCAATACGAGTAGTATATAAGGTTATCAATCCGTATTGGGATTAATTCTAAACACGTAGAATACAAGGCACTCAAGTAAGTTAAGCTAAATAAGTGAATTGTTGAGTTTTACTAACACCCTAACAAGATTAAGCAAATGAACAAGATGAAACAAACTAAGCAAGATGTGAATTCAAATAATGGGAACGAATCCAAGGATGGGGTAATTGGATATAGGCTATTCCAAGTCTAATTCATGATGCTCATACACAATCAAGGTTAATTTTCAAGGTTAAGATCCTAATCGTGACTCTCTCAAGGTACTAATCACCTATGCTAATCACTAATCTAAGATCACATTCTCATTTGTGGACTCTTAATTAGCAAGCATTAAATTCATTAATTAAGATCACCTAAATAATCCCTTAGACAACTAATCTCTTAGGCTAATGATATATCATGGTTTTTACCCCTTTTAGGCCATGATATAGGTCCGTTTTATAGAGTCTTTATACTATTTCGTAGTGTTTTAGAGTCTTTTACAGGTTTTAGCACGTTTGGAGCATGATTGGAGATATTGGAGCATTTTGGAGCAAGACAGGAACTCGTGAAGCTGAGTACCCGATCTGGAGCCTCAGCATCGATCGATACTGCCTAGTATCGGTCGATACTCATTGCATCAGACGCGAGGCGCGACTTTTCTCAAGAGTTGAAGAATTG
>PKMM01003614.1:415619-444607 GCA_002933915.1 Eutrema heterophyllum | reverse complement strand
CCCGGTCGGGTATGGGTCGGTTTGCAGCAAAAAGGTTTGTACCGACTGATCCTGGGTCGGTACAAACCACTCGGTACTAACTCTCTGTGTGCAGGCGGATGGATGCTGGATGAGTTTTCAGCCGGCTAAACTGAAATCTGGTCGATGCCAAACGTGCTGGGTCGTGCGTGGGACGAGTTTTAGCCGGCAGAAATCGACCTACGTGAGCGCGGGATTAGTGCCATTTGGTAGTGCCGATCCATTATGGGTCGGCACTAATCTTCATCGTGCAGGTTAGTCGGCTGAAATGAAATCTGGTCGTTCGCAGGACGAGCTGGATCGTGTGCGGTATGAGTTTTAGCCAGCAGAAGTTCGTGCCAAATGATCGCCCTTTTAGTGCCGCCGGGTAGTACCGATCCATGGTCGATCGGTACTAATCTTCTTGAGGGGTCGTGCCGCTTTATTCCAGACCGGTATGGGAGAGCTCTTCAGATCGGCACAAGTCTCTGCCTCAGTACCGATCCAGTGTACCGCTCTAGAGTCGGTCGGTGTGGGGAAGAGAAGGAACGTCGAGTGAATATGCCGGTCGGTTCTGGAGCGGTACAAAATTGGTTGTGGATCGGCACAAGCTTCTGTCCCAATACCGATCCAGTGTACCGACCCAGGATCGGTCGGTACAGCCCTCTGGAAACACCATTTTTGCCTTCGCTATCTCCTTTTTCTCCCGGGGTCGCATGTACTCGGTTCCAAAGCCTCCGATGTCTCTCAAAACGTCTCCAGGTCCCTGGAAATCACCCCAAATCATGCAAGACTCACTAGGACCTAATGCAAAGACTCGAACTCTAAATGAAACTGAAATGCTAACTAAAATCATGATTATGTATGCATGCGACTAGAAACTACATGTAAAATGTGATGCTAAAACAAGTAAATTATAGGAATATCACAATGATGCAGCATCCCTTATAGGTTTCAAACAACCGCATTCCCTCAGCATGAATGTCGTGAAGGAGCCTCTGGACCTCTTCGACTTGTTCCATCAATGGTCTTGAATCGAGCATCTGGTACTGCATAAATTTTGCCACAATGAATTTCTGAGTACCAAAATCCTCAATGCGATACTTCTTGTCTAGAGAATCCCACAGTTCCTTAGAAGTTTCAGAGTTTTCGTATACCCAAACAGAGAGTCTGAAAGGCTATTCTGAATGTAGCCCTTGCACAAGAAGTCGCCGTGTTCCCAAGCATGAACACTCGCAAGCGCACGCGGATCAGAACAGGTTTCACTTCGCTGGTGAATTTCTGCAAATTCAGCGTTGTCAGAATCTTCTTCTTCCACATCTTAAACGCAGTCTCATCAAACTTCTTAGGAGGAGCGACATGATTCCTATATGGAACTTTGACCGTCTCGATCAGAGTAGCAGCCGTTTCTTCGACTTTGTCGTTGGTGTTCTCAACCTCTTTGGTGCTGTTCTCGGTATTGATTATCATTCTACGAAGACAAAACAAACACAACCTTTAGTCAATAATGTTTTCAGATTTTCAATTTAAATCACAAAATCTGAAACAAACTCTTAATTTTGATACGGAATTAAATCGCAATTTAGAAACCGCTATCGAATCAATTAGAACCGCTCGGAACGCGTTCTAAATCGAACCTCCGCAGAGCGTTCGTCAAAGCATATAAGGAAACGCGTTTGATAATCGTTTTAGAAAACACGATTTGTTAATTGACGATTCCCGAAACGTTTATAGAATGTTCGCAAAACCCAACACCGTTTATTAATCGCAACTAATAACGGTTGTAAAATCGCTTTTAAACAAAGCGTTTAAATAAAACCGCTTCTACTACACGTTATGTTAGCGTTTGATAACATTTGAGTATCACAAGCGGTAGAACGTCTTTTTATAAATCGTTAAAATAACACCGCTTCTAGTACACGTTTGAGAGTCGCTAGATTAGCGTTTGATAACGTTTGAGTATCATAAGCGGTAGAAGAATTGTTTTAAAAATTGTTTGAAAACATTTATTTACTCGCGATTAAAATCCGTTTGATGTTTATAAAACAGAAACGGATTTCTTTGAGTTAGATTATAGGACCAAAAATTCGCACATAAAAGAGAAAGCGATTTAATCACGAATGTATAAATAAACGTTAAGGAAATACGAGATTAATAAAACGATGTAAAAGAGACGAAACAATGGAGGCGAGATAACTCTCTTTCCTTAACTCAAAGAATCGCAAGTAGTGCGATGGTAAAAAGAAGATTCATGAGTCCCAGGATACAACCATTGAATCCGTTACCGCAAGCACTCCTAACGGTTCTGTCGAAAGGAATTCTACGATACTCTCGAATAATAAACTTACTCTAAGCGATGGGGAATTGAAAGAACTTTTCTTTTGCAGGTGTGTTTTTTGTGTATCGGATGCCTTTATCTCAAGAGAGGCGATCGTATATTTAGCACTCCCCGGTTTAACCCGGTTTGAACTGAGTGATGTGTTGCGTTTTTGACGTTTTCCAATTCGCGTATTATGTACATAATCGAGTCTTTTTCGATTGTTTTAGTCTTCTAGGAGTCATTTCAGGTGTAAAGGCATTTCGGGACGGAGTCCGGAGGCCTAGAACGGAAAAACGGCGAAACCGAGCAGAAAAAGATGGGATCGATCGATCCACCTCACTCGATCGATCGATCCACAAAATCGGCTAATTTCTGGATCGAGCTCTGACTGATCCAGACCGATCGATCTCTGGAAAAGATGGGATCGATCGATCCACATCACTGGATCGATCGATCCAGCCTCTGTTAATAGTGTAAAAACGTGTTTCTTACTATTTCACCAAACTTTTCTTTCTCTTTGACGCCCAAAACTCGAAAATAAGGGGTCTAATCCACGATGTATCATATCTTCTTGTCTCTGTACTACTCTCTTTGATCTTGGTGATTTGTAAGCTTGGAAAGCAAACCTTTGATTCTATATATTGGAGAAGTTTTCTTAATCTCTCTTCTATTTCATGTGTTAATCATGTGTTCTTCATCATCTCTCTGTATTTGTTCTGCAATTATAAGTGAGTAGTTTCTTAGTTAAGCCAAGGGTGTTAAGGGATTTCATGATTTAACGGTTTAGGATAGATTAAACGGGGATTTATTCGGTGGATTCTTCGTCTAGGGTGTTCTTATTGCTTGAATTAAACTGATCACTTAGTTCATGATCTTAGGTTATCTAGCGCACGTGAGTGTTTGTTTAGATGCCGGAAATATCCTAGATGAGCAAAACGTCCTTATCCAATGTGAGTTGATGTTAAGGCGTTCTTGTGAACTTATCAAATCGAATTAACAAAGCATGCTTAGAACCTTTGAATTCAACGGGAGTTAGTACTCATAATTCTAAGCATAGGGATTAATACTCCGGGAGGAGGTTAATCTATTATTAGGTTTGAGTTCTAGACGATTCTTAATGCAAACCCCTATTTAAGATGCATTAACAGTTATTCGTGATTTCCCGCAACGTCACCCGAGGCTTAACGCTTTCTTTATCTGAATTTACACCGCTTTAGTTGTCGTTCTTAGTTTCGAAATCATAAAACCAACAAAAATCTGTCATTTGTCTTAGCTTTAATTTCATCATGCATTCTCATAGTCGTAACGCTTGGTCCTTGTGGATTCGATCCCTACATTACTACTTCGAATTGCTGTGCACTTGCGGTAGTTACATATAGGGTTTAAAACCTGAGCTCATCAAGTTTTTGGCGCCGTTGCCGGGGACCAATTGTTGCCTATGAGTCTTGGACGAAAGTTCAGACTAAGAATTTCTTTTTGTCGTTACTAACTCGTTTTATTGTTGCTCTTTTCCGTGCATCTCAGGTACATGAACAGGAGCCAAGGCTCTGAAAATCTGCTTGAGTTGAACAACGAAGATTTGGCAAGAGTGGAACGAGAAAACAACAGAGCTAGATTGCAAAGAAGAGAAATGGCTAACTTACCGGACAATCAAAATCTTCCTGTTGATGGAGACGATCATCACGAGTATGGTGAGGAAGGGAACCTCTTGAACCCTCCTCCTCTTGCTCATGATGGCGATGGCGATCTAAACGCCAATGCAAACCAAGCAGCAGCTGCTGCTGATGTCCATTGATATTGTCATAATTTGCATCATCTATGCATTCGTTTATCTTAGGGTTTACTTCTTTTGCATATGTCAAATTGATGATAGACTTTTTGTAGTTTTAATCAATTACTCAAGTCTACTCATATCATTGTAGTACAAGAGGATCAATCCAAGGAGGCACAAAGAACAACACACTAGGAATACAAGAAATGACTTAAGCTAGAGCAAATGTTTTGGGTTTTTATATTTTAGATTAAGAAAGTAAAATGCAAGAAAGAAAACAAAGATAGAAGTGTTGGATCATGGAATAAACTATCAAAGGAATGATTAACGATCAAATAATGATGACAAAGATTGCATTAAACACTATCCTAGAACATGGGATTCATAAATATGACTAATCCATTCTCATGGCACTAATCACTTCACTAATCACCTAATTGACATAAACTCTCGTTTGCAATTAGATAATCAATGAGCATTAATAAACAATCCCAATTAGTTCACTAATCACCCTTGACATCAACTCTCATTGGCAAGGATGTGAAAAGCTCACAAAAGGCTTGGTTCAAGCATTTCATAGAACACCTCTCGGGCGTGAAATGCCTTAGTTCTAGATTTGATCTCTCAATCTAAATCTAGCATTAAGAGCTAACCTATGTTAAGGATCTAACAAGGATCAAACTAATTCATCATCATCTAACCATTAAGATCAAGCAAACCAAAATCCAACAAAAACCCTAAAGTCTAAACATGAAGATCATAAAAGAAAAAGAAATAAAGATAAAGAAGATGCATTAATGTAAAGATAAGGGTGAAGAAATATTTTCTAGAGTGGCATTTGTATGAAGAACAATGAAAATCCCTCCAAAATCATAAGATGAGTTTGGGATAAAACCCAACTCTAGAAAGAAGAAAACTTAGCTAGAAAATTAGGTTTCAAGAGTATTTATAGAAAAATGGGCGAACCGGGTCAACCCGGAACAAACCGGGTGTTGACCCGGCAAAATTTGGGTTTTTGCTGATTCTGGTGGTCTGTACCGACCAGTCCTAGGTCGGTACAGTGGGTCGGCACAAGTCTCCGAGCATCACTCCTTTGGGCGCCAGACAGACATGTCCCAGCTAAATCTGATGTATGTTTCAAACCACAGCTCCGAATGACTTCAAACCACATCCAGTAGACAGCCAACTCAATTATCTACAACTTCTATGAAGACGTCGAAAGCTAAATCTGAACGCAAGTTCTTTCAGTCACTTCTGCTGGCTTCGATGGTGACATATTGGGTATTGTACCGATCCATTCTGGGTCGGTATGGGGAGTGAAGCTGGGTCGGTACTACTCTCTGCCTCAGTACCAAGCTGTAGTACAGCATGAGAAGGGGTCGGTATGGACAAAAATGATGCACAATGCCTTAGTCCATGGTTTCGCGGCCAGACAGACAAACCTTCTGTAAAATCGAGATATCTCCTGGGATACATGTCCGAATGACATCAAACCACCTCCAGTAGACAGATAACGCATCTGGCTACATCTTTCATGAAGACCATCGAGGCTAATTCGGATAGGAGACCATTCGTTCAGCCAGATCTTTCAGGCACGTCGGGTCTGGATCAAACTGGTCTTGGAGAGATTAGTACCGACCCACATTACCAACCCAGAATGGGTTGGTACTGTCTTCTGGAAACTCCATTTTCGCCTCCTGTCTTGATACCGACCCACAATACCGACCCATAATGGGTTGGTACTGTCTTCTGGAAACTCCATTTTTGCCTCCTATCTTTATACCGACCCACAGTACTGACCCATAATGGGTTGGTACTGTTTTCTAGAAATTCCATTTTTCTATTCGGCGGCCAGAAAGACATACTCTCAGTAAATCGGCCATATCTCACGCAACGCATATCCGAATGATCTCCCTCCTCTACAACTTCCATGAAGACCGTTGAAGCTGATTCAGATCGGAAGGCCTTCGTTCTTCAGGTTCGTTTGGACAATTCGGATGACCCTTGTATTCTACTTTGGTCTATTTCTCCAAATATACCCAAATTGCCTCCAATCACCTAGAAAATACTCCAAAACATGCAAGAACTCACTAGGACCTAATGCAAATGTCCTAAACTCTAAATGAGGCCTAAATGCAAGACAAAACCATGATTATGCATGCAAATGACACAAAACTCTAAGTAAAATATATGCTAGAACATGTAAAATATGAAGATATCAATTACCCCAAACTTAATCATTTGCCTGTCCTCAAGCAAACAAGACTAAGAAGAGGAAAAAATATCAAAATGGGAGCTCAAATCCAAAAGTACCATAAAAAGAATCTAAGCCCAATGTCCAAGTTGCAAATTTCATGACGCGATCAAACAAGCATACTCAAAAGAGACTAGCCATACTTATCCCTACATGACTTACATTCAAACCTCAACCTACACAAACTTTCTTATCTTCCAACCCCTTGACGTTCATTAAACATAACGCGTGAATCATGCTTATGCAAAATCAAATGTGTGGTTAATCAAATGTAAGGATCTCTCAAAGAATGAGCAAACTTTAGCAAAATGCTAAAGGTAAAAGGCAACCTATGCATACAAGGGTGAATTCTCATCTACCCAAATGCCTAAGACGTCTCTAACCCTAGCATCTCAAACCCATGAAGTCGACAACCTAAGCTACCCTTTTCACAAGGCCTTTTGCCTTCATGTCCCACACGTTCTCCTTGTTTCTCCACTTCATATTTCTATCACTTGGGGGGGTTTCTTCTTCTCCATTGAACTTGTGGCTTGGTGCTTCTCTTTTGTTGCTTTAGCTCTGATATACTCATATATTGCATGTTTTAGCATACATTTCACTTAGAGTTTTGTGTCATTTACATGCATAATCATGGTTTTGTCTTGCATTTAGATCTCATTTAGAGATTAGGACATTTGCATTGGGTCTAGTGAGTTCTTGCATGTTTTGGAGTACTTTCTAGGTGTTTGGAGACAATAGATGATGTTTGGAGTTATGGAGTATAAGAGAAGGAAGGGGTCATCCAAACTGTCCAAAAGAACCTGCCGAATGAAGGCTCTCTGATCATGCAAGTTGTAGAGGGATGAGTTATCTTTCTACCGGATTTTGAACCAAGTCATTCGGACAAGTGGTTTGTAAGATATGGCCGATTTGCTAAGGAGTCTCCGTCTGGCCGCCGAAAAGAAGAATGGACTTTCCAGAAGACTGTACCGACCCGTTCTGGGTCGGTATGCTGGATCGGTACTAATCTCTCCAAGACCAGTTTGATCCAGACCCGACGTGTCTGAAAGACCTGGCTGGACGAAGGGTCTCCAATCCTACTTAGCCTCGGGGTCTTCACAAACGTTGTATAGGAGTGAGTTAGCTTGCCAGAGGAGTTAAAATCAGGTCGTTCGGATGTCAGGTTCAGGAGTTATGGCCGATTTACTAAGTGTATGTCCATCTGTGCCGACCCATTTCCAAGCGGTACAAATGATCGGCATGACACCGGGGATTTGTACCGACCCAGGACTGGTCGGTACAAATCTCTCCAACCAAGCTTCACTTCCATGCCGGCCAAATTCCACCCGACGTGCATCGTTCGTCTACAACAATACCGACCCGTCCTTAAGCGTTATGGCATGCTCGGCATCGATCCTCAAAGTTCAGTTTCGACCTGTCCTGGTGCGGTAAAATTGCTCGGTACTGGGGCAAAGATTAGTACGGACCTGCCCTAGCTCGGTACACTTGGTCGGTACAAAACCACTTCCTAATCCGTCCTCGTGAAGCCAGCCAAAATGACTCAAAGATCAGGCCGAATGAAGAACTTAAACTCGGATTTAGCTTCGGAAGTCTGCATAGAAGTTGTAGATGATTGAGTTATCTGCCTTCTGAAGGTGGTGGCATGTCATTCTGACCCGTGGTTAGAAAGATATATCAGATTTATCAGAGCCATGTCTGTCTGGCGTCCAAACGAGTGCTGCTCCCAATACGACTTCTGAAAGATCAACCCATACCAAGGGTTTCCAATCCGATTCAGCTTCTACGTTCTTCATGACAGTCGTAGATATATGAGTTATCCGTCGCCTGGAGGTGGTTTCAGGTCATTTGGATAAGTGGTTCCAGAGATATGGCGATTTTACCAAGTGTATGTAGACCAGTATCGACCGACTCCCGTGCGGCACACTCCGACCGGTATGACACCAGGGACTTGTGCTGATCCACTGTACCAACCCAGGACTGGTCGGTACAGACCACCAAAGTCAGCCAAAAACTAGTTTTGGTCGGGTCAACACCCGGTTTGTTCCGGATTGACTCGGTTCGCCCTTTTTGCTTTAAATACTCTTGAAACCTAATTTTTGTAGCAAGCTTTCTTCTTTCTAGAGTTGGGTTTTATCCCAAAATCTTCTTATGATTTTGGAGGGATTTTGATTGTTCTTCATACAAATGCCACTCTAAAGAATATTTCTTTATCCTTATCTTTATATTAATGCATCTTATTTATCTTTATTTCTTTTTTTTCTTTTATGATCTTCATGTCTAGACTTTAGGGTTTTTGTTGGATTATGGATAGCTTGATTTTGATGATTTGATGATTGATTTGTGTTGCTTATGTTCTTAATCATTGCTTTCCTTTCTTTCTAAGTGATCTTAATGCTAGATTGGGCTTGAGAGAGTCAATCTAGATCTTTGGGAATTTCACACCCACAAGGTGTTTGATGAAATTCCCCAAAGAACTTAGAAAGAGATAAACATTCTTAACCTATGAGAGTAGTTGCTTAAGGTGTTTATTGGTTGATTTGAATATTGATCTTAATGCTTGCTAATCATTTCATCACAAATGAGAATTTGATCTTGATTTAGTGGTTAGCAAAGTGATTAGTGCCTTGAGAGAAGATTAGTTATAATTAATGATCTTAACCTAAAGAATAGCATAGATTGTGTGTATTAGCATCGTTAGTCAATTGTCTTGATGGTTAGATGATAATGAATTAAGTTGATCCTTGTTAGATCATTCACATAGGTTAGCTCTTAATGCTAGATTTAGATTGAGACATCAAATCTAGAACTAAGGCGTTTCACGCCCGAGAGGTGTTCGATGAAATGCTTGAACCAAGCCTTTTGTGAGCTTTTCACATCCTAGCCAATGAGAGTTGATGTCTAGGGTGATTAGTGAACTAATTGGAATTGGAGATTAATGCTCATTGATTATCTAATTGCAAACGAGAGTTTATGTCAATTAGGTGATTAGTGAAGTGATTAGTGCCATGAGAATGGATTAGTCATATTTGTGAATTCCATGTTCTAGGATAGGGTTTAATGCAATCTTTGTCATCGTTATTTGATTGTTAATCGTTCATTTGCTTGTTTAATCCATGATCCAACACTTCTATCTTTTGTTTTCTTTCTTGCATTTTACTTTCTTAATCTAAAATCATAAAAACCAAAACCATTTGCTATAGCTTAAGTCATTTCTTGCATTCCTAGTGTGTTGTTCTTTGTGCCTCCTTGGATTGATCATCTTGTACTACAATGATATGAGTAGACTTGAGTAATTGATTAAGACTACAAAAAAGTCTACCATCAAGCTCTTCTTTCTTTTCATTCTTTTGCTCGCCTCATCTTCCATCACTTGATGTCTTAGCCAATTTTGGCTTCTTTCTTTTGTTTTACACTTTGAGGCCATTTCAATGCCAAGAGCTATGTGCATTCTTTGTCACCAACCACTCCACATTATTACATTCCCCCTTTTGCCTTCTCCCCATATTTCCTTTTTGTCCCACCATTTCTTTTCCACCAAATCCCATTCTTTTGTTGTTTTTCACCCGTTCCCACAATCATCCCAAGACTTCCTATCCTAGCTAACCTATTCCTAGACTAACTCCTTGAGGTTGGAGCTAGATCTACATGAGAATCCCTCATTGTCGCCGTAAACCTAACACTGTTTGCCAAGTTTGCTCGAAAAATAGACCTCTCCATAACTCACAAAAATCAATGGCTAGAAAGAAGGATTAGTTCAAGGTGTGGGGAACCATTAAATGGGATATGGCTACGTGGATCCACAAGAGTGGTAAAAAGGGAAAAGAAGATCCAAGTATGTATATGGTGATCCACAAATCCATCCAAAAATGCATAAACACAATAATTACAAGTCAAAATTAAGGTTATCACTTAGATGGGGTTGAATTCAAGTCAAGGTTTGCTTTAATCAAGACAAGAACAATAAGACATGAGATCAAGGCATGGTTCGTTCTTAATTTCTACACGAGATCAAAGCATTAAGTAACTAGCAACAATGGCATTGGACTAAGCTTCTTAATATGATACTTTACAAGGAAAAATCTATCATTGCTCCTAATGCTTATGCAATGCTACCTTATATGCTATGTATCTAGACTCAATCCTAGATATGAAATGCAAAAAATTTCAAAATTATTGAAAATGCATGATATGCATGAGACTCAAGATGCAAAATTCAAAATAAGAACACCAAAAACAATGTTAGATAACACACAAACCCTCCCCCAAACTTAAATTACACAGTCCCTTGTGTAATAGAAGCTTAAGAGAGAGCTAAACCATGCATGAAAGAAAGAAGAAGATATAATTCTAAATGCTATGTACAAAGTTTGGATGTTTGGATAGTGGGAAAAAGGGGTGGGTACCGTCGAGTTCCAGAACCGGTCATGTTCCCTCTCAACATGCTCCCACTTGCAAGCCATCGCCTCTTAGATAATCAATAACCCTATTCACACTTTGCAAACCCATAAAAAAGAACAAGAAAACATAGCAAGACATAAAAAGAAAGTATGTACAATGATAAGCTTGGGGTGTCTCCCAAGAGCACTTTGTTTAAAGTCACTAAGTTTGACTTTGGTTACCCTTTTAGGCGGGTGAGAGAGGAGTGTGAGAACTCCTTGGTGGGTCCTTTAGCTAAAGCTTGAGCACCTTGTTCATGACCTCTTGAAGACCGGCTTCCCATTTCTCTTTAAGCTCCGGTGTGAGGATGGCTTTGACCGATGCAAAGGGTTTGGACCGGCCCTTGCATTTGATCTTGTACTCGATCACCCCGTCTTCATGTTTCCAAGGGGTGAGAGTCATCGTGGGAGGCTGGTCTAGCACGGTCTTTTCTCCATCAAGCTTGTTTGGTTCGGTTTTTACAAGGGTGGGAGGATGGTGCTTGTTTGCTATCCCCTTCTTGGCCTTAGTGCCTTTACCGTTCCCTTTCCCTTTTTTAGTCTCTCTCACGTCCTCCATTGAGGTGGGAAGAGGAGAATCCAAGCAAGCTTTATCAATTCCCAAAGCTTCCTTACCATTACCATAACCCAAATCCTTTTTCTCATGAGATTCTTCTTTTTCACAAGTCTTTGGGGGTGGAGCATCATCAACCATTTCACAACTACCCGCATACTTCACTTCCTCAACACAAAACCCATCATCTTCAATGATCATTTTCGCCTTTTGTCTTGATACCGACCCACATTACCGACCCAGAATGGGTTGGTACTGTCTTCTGGAAACTCCATTTTTGCCTCCTGTCTTGATACTGACCCACAGTACCGACCCAGAATGGGTTGGTACTATCTTCTGGAAACTCCATTTTTGCCATTGCCATTTCCTCTTGCTTCAAACCCGATCAAGCTTGGTTCCAAAGTTTCCAATCACCTCCAAGATGTCTCCAAATCCCTAGAAATCACTCCAAAACATGCAAGACTCACTAGGACCTAATGCAAAACACCTTAAACCCTAATCAAGACTAAAACACCAAGAAAATGCTAGAAGACATATGCAAAAGAGATAAATGAATGCATAGATGATGCAAATTATGACAATATCATCCATAGACGAGCTGAAGCTTGGAGGCAAGCTGCTGCTGCTCAACACCAGTTGAATCAAAGACAGCCTCCATGCAGACCGATCGGGGGTATTGACACTCCTCACCAATTCTACCAGGACATAACCGCTATTCGTCCACCGCCTATTCAGAGGCAGAACTTCGAGATCAAACCTCAGATCATTGCTCTCGTCGAGAGACATTTGTTCTATGGGAAAGCTTCGGAAAATCCCATGGACCACATTGAAATGTTCGAAGAAATTTGCAGCACTACAAGCTCAAATGGAGTCCCCGCGGACTATTTGAAGTGCAAGCTTTTCTCCTTCTCTTTAGATGATCGAACAGCGAGATGGCTCAAATCTCTAGAGCCGGGTTCTTTGACTTCTTGGGATGCAATCAGGTTAGCCTTCTTGGATCAGTTCTACACCAAATCCAAGACCGCTCCTCTCAGAATCAAGATTACTCAATTTCAACAAAACAACGGTGAACCTTTCAATGAAGCATAGGAGCGGTTTAGAGAATATCTAAGGGAATGCCCTCATCATGGCTATTCCGACGAACAAGTGATGAACATCTTCTACGATGGAGTAGATTGGGACTCCAAGAATTGTCTTAATGCGGCCAGCAATGGCAACTTCATGACAAAGACCAAGGAGGAAGCTTATGAGCTTATTGAAAATCTTTCTGCGAGTTCAAGTCATCGCAATCCCGAGTATGATAGAACGAGACGTGTGAGTGGTGTTGAAACACAAAGGATGGATGAGCTTTTCGCAAAGGTTAATGGCATTGCTGCACTACTTAAAGGAAATCAAAAAGCTGTCAACTCTTGTGAAGACACTAGAGAAGAAGGGCTCTACAAAGAGAGTGCTGAGCAAGAACAAGAGTACGAAGATGAAGTGAACTACGTACAAAATCAGGGGTTCTTCAACAAAGGCTTCAACCAGAACTACAGAAATCATCCCAACTTCTCATACAGAAGCACCAACGTTGAAAACCCAGAAGGCCAAGTTTATCCGCAACAAACTGGTTTTCAGCCAAAACCAACCGCTCCAAATCAAGGGATTAGCATATTCTCTAAGGGTTTCCAAGGTTAGCAAGGGGTGCAAAATCAGGAACGAAAACCATATGCACAAGGCGGGTTTCAGCAGAAACAGTTTGTGCCTAACCAAGGCGGTTATCAGCCAAGACAGCAGTTCGGGCAAGACCAAGGACATAATAGTTTCCAAAACCAAGGCGGTTTTCAGCAGAAACAGCAATTCAACAATCCTCAACCCAACCAAGAGTCTAAACTTAAGGCGATGATGCAACAATTGATGGTTAATCAACAGAAGACGGCTAATGAGATTAACATCAAGGTCGATGGAATGTATCATGATCTCAACAGCAAATTCTAGGCCATTCAAACTCATGTGAAGAAACTTGACACTCAAGTAGCTCAAACGGCGAAAGCGATCAAAAGACCTAGTGGAGTTCTTCCCGGAAAAGGGGAACAAAATCCAAAGAATGAGTTTGTTCAAGCAATCACATTGAGGAGTGGGAAGGAGATTGAAACCGTGGTTGAGTCTAAGGGAAAAGAGAAGATTCCCGAGATTATAGATGTGAAAGACGATGGAGTAGGTTATGAGGCAAGTTCCTCGTCCAAACCACAAGAAGTCGAGGAGGCACTTGTAGCTCCACCAGCACGTGTCTATGTGCCCAAAGTTCCTTACACTAGACGCCCGAAAAAGACACAAAGGGATCTTGAGCAAGCAAAGTGTAAGACGCTGGTGAACGAACTTTCGGTAAGGCTTCCTTTTATCGATGCGGTCCAGATGGTTCCTGCTTTGAAGAAGTATGTGAAAGACATGGTCACCAACAAGATTACAAGTGAAGAAGGCGTGATGATGATTACTAACGAGTGCAGTGCTGTGTTACAAGGTAGAATGCCCGATAAACTTGAAGATCCGGGGAGATTCGTACTATCTGTGCAAATTGGGCCTCTAACCTTTGAGCATTCTCTCTGCGATTTGGGTGCTAGCGTTTACCTCATGTCCTACTCCATTGCTAAGCGCCTTGGTCTTACGTCATTCAAGCCAGCTAGAGTGTCGTTGGTATTTGCTGATCGTTATGTGAAGATTCCACTCGGTATTTTGGAAGACTTGCCGGTGAAAATTGGAGATGGTTACATACCAGCGGATTTTGTAGTCCTTGAGCTAGAAACAGAGCCAAAGGATCCTCTCATCTTGGGACGACCTTTCCTGGCTACAGATGGAGCCATTATTGATGTGCAGAAGGGCAAGATCGATCTTCATTTAGGTGATTTAATAATGAAGTTCAAAGTGGATAGGATGCTGAAAAGCCAAGCATCGATGGTCAGACATTTTGGATTGACTGCATCTCTGAAGCCACTGAAGGAGTATCAGATGAGATGCCGGTGGATGATCCCCTTGAGATCGCTTTGACACAATCCGAGGGAGAATTTGGGTACTTGAGCGAGGACACAGCGGGTTATGCAAAGATGCTGGATTCCAGCAAAATGATGGAGAAGATGGTAGCATTTGTCACACATGACGGAAATGAGGAGCAATCGCCAATTGTAGAGTCTCCTGCACCTACTGACAACCCATGGAGCGAACTGAAAGCTCCAAAGCTCGAGCTCAAACCGCTTCCCACTGGGCTAAGGTACGCATTTCTTGGTCCTAACTACACATACCCTGTCATCATCAATGCTGAACTGAACAACGTAGAGACTGCCTTACTCTTGTGTGAAATTGAGGAAATATCGTAGAGCACTAGGCTATTCTCTAGATGACATTACAGGAATCTCACCAGACCTTTGTATGCATAGGATACATCTAGAAGATGAATCGATGACTTCTGGAGAACATCAGAGACGGTTAAACCCGAATCTGAAAGATGTTGTAAAGAAAGAGATAATGAAACTTCTAGAGGCTGGTATCATATATGCTATATCTGATAGTACATGGGTGAGTCCGGTGCATGTAGTGCATAAGAAAAGCGGTTTGACAGTAGTTGAAAACGATAGGAATGAGTTAATTCCGACTAGAACTGTCACTGGTCATAGAATGTGCATCGATTATAGGAAATTGAATGCTGCAACTCGCAAAGATCATTTTCCTCTGCCCTTTATTGATCAAATGCTTAAGAGATTGGCAAACCACCCTTACTATTGTTTCCTAGATGGTTATTCTGGTTTCTTTCAGATTCCAATTCATCCCGATGACCAAGAGAAGACTACATTCACATGTCCTTATGGCACTTATGCTTATCGCAAAATGCCATTTGGTTTGTGTAATGCGCCAGCCACGTTTCAACGCTGCATGATGTCAATCTTCACCGACATGATTGAAAACATAATGGAGGTTTTCATGGACGATTTCTCTGTCTACGGACCCTCCTTTGCTGAATGTCTTTCTAATTTGTGCAGGGTAGGAGAAACACTTGGTTTTGAACTGGGAGAAGTGCCATTTCATGGTAAAGGCTGGGATCGTTTTGGGCCACAAGATTTCGGAGAAGGGGATCGAGGTTGACAAGGCCAAAACAGAGGTGATGACGAGTTTACAACCACCAACTTCTGTCAAAGGCATCAGGAATTTCCTTGGACATGTTGGTTTCTATAGGCGATTCATCAAGGACTTCTCGAAGATTGCTAGACCGTTGACGCAGCTGCTGTGCAAAGATGTGAAGTTCGATTTCAATGATGAGTGTTTGGCGGCCTTTCACATGATTAAAGGAGCACTTGTTAGCGCACCTATTGTACAACAGCCAGACTGGGAGGTGCCTATCGAGGTGATGTGTGATGCCAGTGACTACGCAGTGGCCGCTGTTTTGGGACAGCGAAAAGACAAGAGAGTGCACGTTATCTATTATGCCAGAAGAACTCTTGATGACGCCCAATGCAAATACAGTACAACAGAGAAAGAGCTTCTCGCGGTCGTGTATGCATTTGATAAATTCAAGACGTATCTGGTGGGCTCTAAAGTCTTAGTTCATACTGACCATGCTGCATTGAGATATCTACTTAGCAAGAAGGATTCGAAGCCGAGGTTGTTGCGATGGATGCTGTTGTTGCAAGAATTTGAACTCGAGATTAAAGACAGAAAGGGGATCGAGAATTGAGTTGCTGATCATTTATCCAGAATGCGCATCGACGAGGATGTTCCCATCAATGACTACCTCCTCGAGGAGAATGTATATGCGATCGAGGTTTTGCGGGATGGCTCATTGTTCGTTCGGGCCGGTAAACTTCCTGAAATCCCATGGTTTGGAGAAATTGTCAATTTCCTTGCTGCATAAGTGAAGCCAGACGGTTTTGCGGGGTAAAAAAAGAAGAATTTTTTGCGGGACATCAGACATTACTTTTGGGATGAACCGTACTTGTACAAGCATTGTTCCGATGGTATCTATAGGCGTTGTGTCTCGGAGGAAGAAATCCCGGGAATTCTATTTCATTGCCACGGATCGAATTATGCGGGACATTTTGCTACCTTCAAGACCGTATCTAAGGTATTGCAGGCCGGTTTCTGGTGGCCGACCATGTTTTGTGATGCTCACGCTTTTGTTTCCAAGTGTGACGCCTGTCAACGACAAGGGAACATCAGCAAAAGAAACGAGATGCCTCAAAATTTTATGCTCGAAGTTGAGGTGTTTGACTGTTGGGCAATCGACTTCATGGGTCCTTTTCCATCTTCTTTCGGAAATAAGTACATCCTTGTTGTTGTGGACTACGTGTCCAAGTGGATCGAAGCAATGGCGAGCCCGACTAACGACTCCAAGGTGGTCCTTAAGATGTTCAAATCTGTCATTTTCCCGAGATTTGGAGTTCCGAGAATTGTAATAAGCGATGGAGGATCGTATTTCATCAACAAACTATTCGAGAAGCTCTTGAAGAAAAACGGCGTTACACATAAGGTAGCCACTCCTTATCACCCTCAGACAAGTGGACAAGTTGAAATATCCAACCGAGAGATAAAGAGCATTCTTCAGAAGACGGTGAACATTACACTAAAAGATTGGGCCGTGAAGCTTGATGACGCACTCTGGGCGTACAGAACCGCCTACAAGACACCTCTTGGCACGACCCCATTTCATCTTGTCTATGGAAAATCGTGCCACCTTCCAGTGGAACTCGAATACAAGGCGGCATGGGCAGTGAAATTGTTAAATTTCGACATCAAGGCCGCATCCGAGAGAAGGTTGATTCAGCTCAACGAGTTGGATGAGATCCGCCACACGGCGTATGAGAACTCAAAAACCTACAAGGAACGAACCAAAGCTTATCATGACAAGAAGATTATCCCGAGGAAATTCTCCGCCAATGATCAGGTGCTACTCTTCAACTCTCGCTTGAAACTTTTTCCGGGAAAACTAAAGTCAAGATGGTCCGGTCCTTTCACGGTTAAGGAAGTCTGTCCCTACGGAGCGGTCGTGTTGTGTAACCGACAAGGAGGCGAATTCGTTGTCAATGGTCAGCGTCTTAAACCATATCTCGCTGACAACGGAATCACTGCGGGATTCACCGTTCCTCTCGGTGATCCTCCTCTCACCTAAACGGCCCCGGAGTCAAGCTAATGACTAAAAACGAGCGCTCGGTGGGAGGCAACCCACTGGTAAGTGTATATAATTTTCTTTTTCGATTTATTTTCACTAACCTTTCTAATTTTTGGTTTTGGATTTGAACTTTAAGTTTTATTAAAAAAAAAAAGATGCAGGGTTTTGGATCGATCGATCCTCCCCTTGGATCGATCGATCCAATTAATCGCTGATTTTCTGGATCGACCGGAGCAGCTCGATCCACGCGCAAAGGGTAAGCTGGATCGATCGATCCTACGGTCTGGATCGATCCAAGTACAAGTCATAATCGGTTCGATTTTTCGGTCTAAAAACCTGTTTAATCACACTTAATTTAAACCAAAAAACAGCTTCCCTTCCTTTTTTCCCTGATAAAATCGATCCAAACCATTCTTTTCTCTCAACCATTTTCGCAACAATGTGTTCTTGAGGGGTTTTGGGGTTTCAATTTCAATTCTCCATAACTTCCATGTTTCTCAACGGATTTAAACAATTTTTGGGTCTATCCCACTCGATTTTTCGATCTCTTTCTGTTTCTCCTGTCGCCATCCTCGAGCTGCACAGGTATGGCACTCGAATTCCCTTTCTTCAATCCGAAAATTCTAGGTAAAAAATTGTGAAAATCAAAATCGTGTTTATAGCTTGTTCTTGGATTGTTCTATGCTTTATACACATGTTATGAACCGATTTTGAGTTGGGTATTAGTTGGAAACGCCTAGAGTTTGTGTGCTTAGATTGAATTTTAGGATTTGAGAAACTTTGAGAAATTTGTGAAAGTGGTCGAATTTGGAATTATTGGAAGTTCTCGATGGAGATTGTTGTGAGTTTGAAACCGTTGATACTGAGTTTTCTCTGACTGCACGCTTAATTTACACGAATCATGATTTTATCAAATGTCGTTCTTGGAACGTTTATCGTGTTTTAGTACAAACTCCTTAAGTGTTTAAATTGTTTGTTTTGCAGACAATGGCTCCTCCATCAAAAGCCAAACAGCTAGCAGCAAAGAAACGGAAGGAAACAAACCAACGCCGGGTTGATACAAATGCGGCCTCTGGCTCGGAAACGGCTCAATTAACCGCACCGCCATGGCCTCGATGTGAAGGCGTCCGGTTCGAGAGTTACTATCTAAACTTGATCAAAGGCATTCAACCGGACGATCTTCCCAAAAACATGTAGTATCAGGAGAGAAAAGTCGTCGAAGCTTGGGATGACTTCGATTCAGTGTTCTACAATAGGTTCCTTAGCGTCAGAATGGAACCTACAAAGATCATCTGCCCTGCAACTCTGCACGCAATGGGAATTCGCCAAGACGTGGAGACGATTCTGGAGAAGATTGGGTTTGGTCATATTGCCACAAAGGAATATCCGGTCTATACTGATTTGGTGCGGCAATTTCTAGCCTCTGTCAGACTCACATTCGCCCACCCGAGGTACGAACGAGTAGATGGCGCAACATTGACATACTTCTCCAGCGGATTGTTGTACGAGATATTGATATCGGAACTCTGCAAGATCTACGGGCTCGACCATCGGAAGACAGGCACTCACTTCCCCGACGATTTTCCAAACCAGCGAGAACTTTGGAACCACATTGCTTCAGGTGTTTTCCAATCCAGAGCGGTGAAGCAGACCTTGATTCGGAACCTAGCCATTCGTCTGGTAGCCAAGATCATCGGCAACATTCTGTTTGCGAAGATAGAGCCTGGCGCCGTACGTACAGACGAGTTACTCTTACTACATTACGGGATTGGGGAGCATTTGTCAGGAGTCTACCAATTCCACTTCCCTGCACCATATGATGTGAACTTGGGCCTGGTATTCGCTCGGACTTTGGTGGCGAAGAAGATTCAGTTCTTAGGGAACCAGATCCAGAAAGAGAATATTGGGAGTTTGCTTACCCCTTTATTCATGCACCACGGGATTGACTTCAGCGGACATGAATGCAAGGAGAAGATTGGTTACATCGACAAGAAACATCTGACGGCTTGCCACGTCCTCAAGACCGGGTGCATATACGAGTTCACGGATCGACAGAGATGGATCCAGCACTGCGCGCTTCCACAGCCCGAGATCACTGCAGTGAACGGTCCGGGCAACATCGAGTTCTTGCCTCCGCCATAACGTCTATGCACGGACGCAGCTGCCACCATGAGACGCAGAGGAGGGACCTCCAGGGCCCCACAGCATCCCTTAGAGGATGATCCCGTGCCAGACTTCTACACTCAGCAGGAGCATGGGCAAACATCGCAGCCTCAGGACCCGATCGAGATGCTCCTTCCGGAGTACTCTGGTGAGTATGATTTTCCACCTCTATCTACAGATGCTTATGAAGGGGAATACAGAGCATGGATGGTGGAGACACAAAAGAAGAACCACGGCATGATGTAGAGAATTTGGGGTGCATTAGCAAAGATCAGATGCCCACGACCACCTCCTTGTTTCCGCGCGGAGCCAACCGTGAATGCTGACAGAGCCGAGGACGATGATCCCGTTGTTGCTGGACACGGGACCTCAGAGAGCGATGATACTGGGGAGTTATCCGATCCAGATGCGCGCGTTGCACGACGTAGGCGACAAACTGGCCCAAGCAGGAGTGTTAGCCCAGACGACCCTCCTCGCTGAGCAGCGTATTCCCTCTACCCATTGTCTTATGCACTTTTGATTTTCTTTGTTTACGTACATTTTTCCCTTTCCCTCCGGTTTATTCTCACACCGAGATGGTGTGAAGTAAGTCTGGGGAGAGTAGCTACTAATGACGTTTGTCTTCTTTTGTTTATGTTTGCTTTCTTTGGATTTTGTTTTTACATTTCCCGAGTCGTTTAGGTGAGTCTAAAAAAAAAAAAAAAAAGTGTGTGTTTTGCATTGTATTTACGAACCTTCTTTTGGAATTATTGTTCTAATTCTTCATCGGAGTGACCATTATTGCAGAATTATTTCCGAATCAGACTAATGAAAAATCCATATGTTGACCGGCTAATCAGAAACACCCACGTCTCCAGAAAAATCCAGATAGCCTGAGCTAATTTCTGAGCTCTTCCTCGTCATTGTGATCAACATCTTCAGAGCTTGACTCCTCATTCGTATCTGACAAAGACAACCTGTGAAAAGTATGATTCTCCTCTCCCGGTCCCAAAATAAATTCATCGATATATATAAATAATACGAATGGCACGGAAGTGAACTGGGGATTCGGTGGCAAAAACCATCAATACTCGTGTCTCATGAAAGATCGCCAAGGAAAGTGAATCGGGGAGTGAACCGGGGATTCGGTGGCAAAAACCATCAATACTCGAGTCTCATGAACCGTTAATCTAAAAAAAAAAAAAAAAGATAGAAAAATAGATGAATAAAATGAATAAGTCTGGGGGAGAGGAAAGATACGAATGGATTAAAGGTTGGCTCGTTACGATATCAAAAGGGAAATAGTCTAGAAGGCTCTTGTCACTGTTATCTTTGATAAGACCCAGCAATGATGGCTTTCGGACTAATCTGTGAGACTGTGGGGCAAATCTGGGAAGTTGTGATAACTGCGGAGAAGTACATAATGGTCTGTTCTGGATTTGGTGAAGCAATACGTGGATTACTAAGTTGAGGGGTCATTGCGATATTCTGTAGAGAAGGTAAGTTCTTGTGTTTTCAAAACTTCTTCCTTATTCTTAGATTTTTGTTTGCTTGATGACAAGCAAAAGACTAAGTCTGGAGGAGTTGATGTGTTGTGTTTTTGACGTTTTCTAATTCGCGCTTTTTGTACATAATCGAGTCTTTTTCGATTGTTTTAGTCTTCTAGGTTATCTAGCCCATGGGAGTGTTTGTTTAGATGTCGGAAATATCCTAGATGAGCAAAACGTCCTTATCCAACGGGAGTTGATGTTAAGGCGTTCTTGTGAAGTTATCAAATCAAACTTGAAAAGCATGCTTAGAACCTTTGAATTCAACGGGAGTTAGTACTCATAGTTTTAAGCATAGGGATTAATACTCCGGGAGGAGGTTAATCTATTATTAGGTTTGAGTTCTAGACGNTTGAGCTCTGACTGATCCAGACCGATCGATCTCTGGAAAAGATGGGATCGATCGATCCATATCACTGGATCGATCGATCCAGCCTTTGTTAATAGTGTAAAAACGTGTTTCTTACTATTTCACCAAACTTTTCTTTCTCTTTGACGCCCAAAACTCGAAAATAAGGGGTCTAATCCCAGATGTATCATATCTTCTTGTCTCTGTACTACTCTCTTTGATCTTGGTGATATGTAAGCTTGGAAAGCAAACCTTTGATTCTACATATTGGAGAATTTTTCTTAATCTCTCTTCGATTTATGTTTTTGTTAATCATGTGTTCTTCATCATCTCTCTGTATTTGTTCTGCAATTATGAGTGAGTAGTTTCTTAGTTAGGCCAAGGGTGTTAAGGGATTTCATGATTTAACGGTTTAGGATAGATTAAACGGGGATTTATTCGGTGGATTCTTCGTCTAGGGTGTTCTTATTGCTTGAATTAAACTGATCACTTAGTTCATGATCTTAGGTTATCTAGCCCATGGGAGTGTTTGTTTAGATGTCGGAAATATCCTAGATGAGCAAAACGTCCTTATCCAACGGGAGTTGATGTTAAGGCGTTCTTGTGAAGTTATCAAATCAAACTTGAAAAGCATGCTTAGAACCTTTGAATTCAACGGGAGTTAGTACTCATAGTTTTAAGCATAGGGATTAATACTCCGGGAGGAGGTTAATTTATTATTAGGTTTGAGTTCTAGACGATTCTTAATGCAAACCGTTATTCGTGATTTCCCGCAATGTCACCCGAGGCTTAACGCTTTCTTTATCTGAATTTACACTGCTTTAGTTGTCGGTCTTAGTTTCGAAATCATAAAACCAACAAAAATATGTCAGTTTTCTTAGCTTTAATTTCATCCTGCATTCTCATAGTCGTAACGCTTGGTCCTTGTGGATTTGATCCCTACATTACTACTTCGAATTGCTGTTCACTTGCGGTAGTTACATATAGGGTTTAAAACCTGAGCTCAACACTGAGATCGGCCCAATTGATTCCGGATTACAACGGTTCATACTCGGAAGGAAGCCCATAATGACAATTGCCGGCCTCTGAACCCGTTAAGGCCCAATTTGTCATAATCAACGCCGACCTCCAAGATTTGCGGAATATTTCCCATCTCGAAAGGAGAAAGGAAATCTTCCTTTTCTTGATGGAACTAGAAAAAGGGAGATTACCTAATGTTTAGCCAACTTAGTACCTTATAAATAAGGAGGCCTTCGCCTCATTCAAGAGACATTCACAATATTTTCCGAGAGACCTAAGAGATCGAGAGCTTAAACCTAACTGCTTTTGATTTCCTTATTCTCTTTGGTTATTCCGATCCAAAACGATCTTGTACTTTGCCGAGTTCAATATAATAAAACGAGATTCCAATCAAAGAGTTTACTGTTTTACCCCTTGTGTGATTTCCGGATCGTACAATTGGCGCCGTCTGTGGGGACATGTTTAAAACAAAAACTTACAGATATCGGTTGATAAACTCGGCAATGGCGGGATCACCAACCAACTCGGTGAACGGTGACGACGACAATGAGAACAACAATCTCAACTCAGAGAACTGGAGCACGGATCTCCCACCACCTCTAGCCTCGGCAAACACCGTTGACACCACGGCAGTTCAAACCGACCAATCAGCTCTCCTGCAGGCTATGGCCGCACAACTCGCAGAGATGCGCTGGTCGCATCTCAAATCGAATTCAGAGATTAGATCAGCGAACTCCGACAAAGCCAAACAGCTCCCCAGGCCGACGATGAGACACCCAATCCACTACGCCGAAATCTCTTAGCACACCTGCCTCATAACCAAAGCGCAACAGTCCAACCTCTGCACCAGGGATCCACCGAGAATTGAATGACACATTCGATCACCAAACAAGCTTTTCTAGATCAACAAATCGAAGGCGTCAAAGCACAAATTCGAGATATGAACTCCAAATTTCATCAAGTAACCAGTTCGGCACCCAAGATCGATCGTGTGATTCAAGAAAGTCAGAAAAATCCGTTTACACAACAGATCATCAATATCCCAGTTCGGCGATTAGAGAAGATAAAAATCACACTGTACGAAGGACATACCGACCTCATTCGGCATCATGATGAACCACTTTCGATTTAACTCCGAGGAAGAAAAGGATGATGCGAAGTGCCAACTCTTTGTGGAGAACCTCGGCAGAACCGCACTCGACTGGTTCTCACATTTGGAGGCGCACTCAACAGCTACACTGAATTCTCAACCAAGTTCCTCAAGTGCTTCACGATGTTCATCAAACAGAAAACTCAGAATGTCGACATGTTGGCCCTCGAGCAAAAAGAGGACGAACCATTGCGGGACTTCATGAACAGATTCAGTCGATAGTGTCCCACTGCACCATTGACGATGAAGCCGCAATCAAAGCTCTCTACAAAGCGACCTAGTATAGGTCGGATTTTCACAGGGAGATCAAACGCAACCGACCTATCACTCTGGAAGACGCTCTACTCAAGTCGAATATATACATCCTCGAGCAGGAGGAAGAGGCCGCCAAGGATAAGCAATACGCCCTCTCGAAACAGGCCGTTCCCAAAGATAAGCCAAGGGAAGAACACCGCGAGCCCCACAATCACTTCGAAAGAGGACCTGCGACACATCAAGTCAGCGCCATACAACCGCAAGATCCGCTACAGTCTTGGAATACAAGGGTCCGACATGAGGACACGAAGGAAGTGGCAAGTGACTTTGGGTCATTCTGCGAATTTCACAACAGAGTGGGTGATGGTACCGAGGAATGCCGACACCTCAAAGACTTGCTGCTCAAAAATTCAGGAAGAGCGAGATCTGACAACACCATATTTTTACCCGTTTTACTATTTATTTAAGAACACTTTAAAAAGTGTTTCACTTGCTTTTCTATGTTTTTATTATGGTTTTCGCATATTCGTAGTGTCAAGACTCTTTTCAGTTTACCTAGGCGAAAGGATTGCAAATTGGAGAAAAACAAGTTCAGAATAAAACCGTCAGAAATTCAATTGCCAAAGAGGTTCTTCTCACCGTCTGATCCTACCTAATTTTAGAGATATTCAAGAAGGACCAGCTACCTTTCCATTACAATAGATTTGAGAACGATCCAATGGTTCAATCAAAAGATACATCAAGATCAAGACGTCCCAGTTGGCCACTCCCAAAAGCATCCCTACCGCGACAAAGAGGCAATTCACTGCGGCCAGGAAGCCTCCACCCGCGGCCAATGAAGGTTCGCAGCGGCCAGACCCAGTGGACCCGCTGCCAAGCCATTTTTGTCCCGTAAGCCCAATATGCGAAACCCGTTCAATTTCCGTCACTTAAAACCCTAAAGACCGATGAAAGCAGAAGAGAAAACCTATAAATATGCCTCTTAGAAGACCCAATTTCGTGTGCTTGCTTTTACAACATTTTTAGTTTAGTTTTGTTCTTGCTTTTACTCTTAAAACTCTTGTTCTTTACTTTTCGAGAATTGTGAAGCAGTTTCTCACCGGACTTGTGAGGCTCCTTCATCAATCACCTGTAATTTATTTAATCATGATTTTCAGTTCATCTATGTTCGAGTATTTTCATTTTTGGGTTTAAAGGATTTATCAACGGAAAATTTTATATTCGATAAGGATTTCACGAGATAAAACCCTAGCTGATTTCTAGAGCTCTTTCTTATGGATAAGTTGTTAATGCCAAATCTAGCGTCATGAACTAGATGTGATTCATAGGTGTTAAGCATCACTAGCTAATAGTGATGTATCTAAAAACACCCAATTCGTTCATCCATAAAAGCGTGTGCGTCGTAAGATCTTGAAAGTATACTTACGGAGTGCCGTGAATTAAGAAGAACCAATGCGAACATTGATATATCATGGTTTTTACCCCTTTTAAGCCATGATATAAGTCCATTTTATAGAGTTTTTCTACTATTTTGTAGTGTTTTAGAGTCTTTTACAGGTTTTTTAGCACGTTTGGAGCATAATTGGAGATATTGGAGCATTTTGGAGCAAAGCAGAAGTTCGTGTAGCTGAGTGCCCGATATGAAGCCTTAGTATCGATTGACACTACCCTAGTATCGGTCGATACTCACTGCAGCAAGACACGAATCGCGACTTTTATGAAGAGTTGAAAAATTGCAAAATTGCCCAGAAGACTTTATATTTACAATTTAGCCCAAAACGTGTTTAGGAGTTTAAGTTAGGTTTTTAAGCCACTTTGGCTAATTACACTTGATAACGCTTTATTCTATTCTGGGTTTTGTGAGAGAGCTTTCTGAGGGAGATAAGTCTGAGACTCTGTTCGCATAAGAGAAGATTTCGAACCCTCTTGTTACTCTACTTTTTATTATTTATCTGAGTATTATTTCAGTCATGTTTATTGTTTCAATTACCATGTCTGAGTAGTTCTCTTGTTAGGTTCAAGGTTCTCATAAGGGTTTTCTCTTAATGTTAGGTTAATTGATTAATTAGGATTCACCATCTGAATTAGTTCTTCGCCTTAGGTTGTTCTCAAAGCTAATTCTAGACTGATCACCTAGAACTTAGATCTTAAGATAATTGGTTAGGCACGAGAGTGCGATTAGTTACCTGATAGAACTTAAGGTGAGCAAAATAATTATTCGCAAAGAGATTTGGTTTAGTTGTTTTGTGAACAAATCAAACTTGAACTAAAAGCTGGTTTAGACTTTAGGATTCGCAAAGAGATTTGGAATTCTATGATTTAGACTTAGATAGTTTTCGCAACGAGAGTTGGTTAGCTATACTTTAGTGATTTGAGTTCAAGAACCGCGCTAAATCTGAATCTTGTTAGCTAGTTTATCTACATTCATTGAATTCCTGAGAATTGCCCTGAATCAAGCAGGCTTCTGGTGGCCTACTTTATTTAAAGATGCTCATACCTTCATCTCGCAGTGTGATGTGTGTGTCAGAGGAGAGGGAAGATCAGCAAGTGACATGAGATGCCACAGAATTTCATCCTTGAAGTTGAGGTTTTGGATTGCTGGGGTATCGATTTTATGGGTCCTTTTCCTTCGTCATACAAGAACAAGTAAATTCTAGTTGCAGTGGATTATGTCTCCAAATGGGTAGAGGCAATTGCTAGTCCAACCAACGACTCTTCGATGGTTCTTAAGCTGTTTAAGACCATCATCTTTCACCAATCCACTCAACTCTTCAGTTTTCTTTTACCAACTCTAAGCTAGATAAAACTGGGGACAGTGTTGTTTAAGTCTGGGGGAGGTAGTTGCTGACAACGTGTTTGTTTTTCTTAGAGTCAGTCGTTTTTGTGTCAAATTTGTTTTATTGAGTCAAAATTTGTTGGAGACTATGATCGTGTTCTTAACTCTTTTGTTTTGACTTTGCTTCTAAGTGACCATTGTTACAGAATCAGTTACAGATCGACTAATGAAAAATCCAAAGGCTGACCAGTTAACTAGAAGACACACATGTTTCCAGCAGAGTTCTTTTAAAGCCTGAGCCAAATTTCTGCACTTCTTCGATGTGGTTAGTATTCACATAGCTTGATTCCTCATTCATATCTGACAAAGGAACCCATGTGTTTAAAAGTGACAGTATCTCTCTCCCCTATTATAAGTTAATAAATAAGTGCATGAAAAGATGAGATGATTTTCTCCTAAGTAGAGGGTTAGGAATGTTTCCAGCGATCCCATTATTCTACTTGGTGAGGAATGATCACACAAAGGTTGGAAGCGAGGCTAGGATTTTCCTATGATGCATTTATTCGCCTACACCCTTTGATACATTGAGAGGGAAGAACCGGGGATTCGGTGGCAAACACCATCAATACTCGCGTCTCATACCTTTATGTGTAGGTGCGAATCTAAAAAAAAAAAAAAAAAAAGAGAATAAAATAAGAAATAAGTCTGGGGAGAGAAAGTGATACAAAAAGTGTGAAATTGGGTGGTTCCTTGTCATGATATTGTATGGGAAAGAATCTAAAAGGTTCTTGGTATTAATCACAGCGATGAAACTGGCGACAATGGGTTTAATTGAATGAAGCTGCGAAATAATGTGTGTAGTCTGGGGAAGCTGCGAATGCCTAAGGAGAAGTACATGGTGGTTAGTCTTGGAACTGGTTAGGTGACATTTGGGTGCTTGGGAAAAGGGTCATTCCAATGTTTCATGAACAGGTGAGTCTACGTGTTTTCAAACCTCTTTCTCTGGTTTAGTCTTCTATTTGCTTGAGGGCAAGCAAATGCTAAGTCTGGGGGAGTTGATATACCATGGTTTTTACCCTTTTTAAGCCATGATATAAGTCTGTTTTATAGAGTCTTTCTACTATTATGTAGTGTTTTAGAGTCTTTTACTCGACGTGCTGAACGAAGGGTCTCCAATCCGAATTAGCCTCGGTGGTCTGCACAAAAGTTGTAGAGGAGTGAGTTCGCTTACCAGAATAGTTGGAAGCAGGTCGTTCGGATGTCAGGTTCAGGAGTTATGGACGAGTTACTAAGTGTATGTCCATCTGTGCCGACCCATTTCCAAGCGGTACAAATGATCGGCATGACACCACGGATTTGTACCGACCCAGGACTGGTCGGTACAAATCTCTCCAACCAAGCTTCACTTCCATGCCGGCCAAATTCCACCTGACGTGCATCGTTCGTCTACAACAACACCGACCCGTCCTTAAGCGCTATGGCATGCTCGGCATCGATCCTCAAAGTTCAGTACCGACTTGTCCTGGTGCGGTACAATTGCTCGGTACTGGGACAAAGATTAGTACCGCCCAAGATCGGTACACTTAGTCGGTACAAAACCACTTCCTTATCCGTCCTCGTGAAGCCAGCCGAAGTGACTCAAAGATCAGGCCGAATGAAGAACTTACACTTGGATTTAGCTTCGGAAGTCTTCATAGAATTTGTAGATGATTCAGTTAGCTGCCTTTTGGAGGTGGTTGCATGTCATTCTGATCCGTGGTTAGAAAGATATATCAGATTTATCAGAGACATGTCTGTCTGGCGTCCAAACGAGTGCTGCTCCCAATAGGACTTCTGAAAGATCAACCCATACGAAGGGTTTTCAATCCGATTTAGCTTCTACGTTATTCATGAAAGTCGTAGATATATGAGTTAGATGTCGCCTGGAGGTGGTTTCAGGTCATTTGGATAAGTGGTTCAAGAGATATGGCGATTTTACCAAGTGTATGTAGACCAGTACCGACCGACTTCTGTGCGGCACACTCCGACCGGTATGACACCAGGGACTTGTGCCGATCCACAGTACCGACCCAGGACTGGTCGGTATAGACCACCAGAATCAGCCAAAAACCAGTTTTGGTCGGGTCAACACCCGGTTTGTTCCGGGTTGACCCGGTTCGCCCTTTTTGCTTTAAATACTCTTGAAACCTAATTTTTGTAGCAAGCTTTCTTCTTTCTAGAGTTGGGTTTTATCCCAAAATCTTCTGATGATTTTGGAGGGATTTTGATTGTTCTTCATACAAATG
>PKMM01003614.1:246483-409963 GCA_002933915.1 Eutrema heterophyllum | reverse complement strand
ATCCCAAAAAATCCAAAAATCGAAAAAATTCCAAAAAGTATAAAGTTAAGAAACAATAATTTTAACATTAGATAAAATATATTATATTTTAATTTTTGAATCTTTTGAACTAAAATTTCCTCAAAAATCAAAAATATAAAAATCCAAAAAAATCAAAAACACAAAAAATAATTTAAGATTAGTAAATTATATTAATTTGATTTTTTTTTTAAAACTGAGGAATTTATGGTATGCTATACTAATGATATACATCTACTTTACTAATATTTTATTATTAAAAAAATAAAAAGATAATGGAGGTTATCTTTCCGTTAAATCGAAAGTGTTAAAATGGTCACAAATATAAAAGTTGAGGTATTATAATGAATAAATATGTTAGTATAAGTATTTTTTTGACACAAAAATAGTTGGAGTATTAAAAAGTTCATTGATAGTTGCATAATTTAGTCCATTTTAGCATACATTTTAGTTAGCATTTTGTGACTTTTTGCATTCATTTCATGGTTTTTAGTATAGTTTGCATCCATTTTAGAGTTAGTGAGTCTTAAGTTAGTACTTGCATATGTTTGTGAGATGTGGAGTCTTTTAGGTACCATTTGGAGCTTATGGAAGCATTGTGGAGCTTGGAGGAAGATTAAGGAACCAGTTTGGAGCAAGAGCTATGCCCAAAGATCAAGGCAAATGCAGAAACCATCCGACGTGCTCTAAAGATCGGCTCAGAAGAAGACCTTGCGCTCAGATTCAGACTTGGAGTACTTGATGTATGGAATTGAGTCATCTTTCCAAAGGAGGTTGTTTCATCAAGTTCTGAGCCTTATTGCGGAAGTTATCGTCATTTCACTGAGCATACGTCTGTCTGCCGCGACATGGACTCAGACAGGAGTCACATCGGGATGGTGCATCGGGGTGATGCATACCGATGTGGAATCCCAGAAAACAACATGAGAATCCTTGGGATGGTGCTTCGGGGTGAGGCACACCGATGTGAGTTCCTCATGAGCAAAAATGCAGAGTCCGTTCAAAGCGCTTCAAAGATCGACTAATATGAAGGGTTTCCATTTGGATTTAGCTTAAGCTATCTTCATGAAAGTCGTAGATAGTTGAGTTAGATTTCGTTTGAAGGTGGTTTCAAGTCATTACGAGAAGTAGTGCAAACGATACGAAACTTTAGTGAGCACATGTCCGTATGGCATCGGTTTGGACTCAGACAGAAGTCACATCGGTATCATGCATCGGGGAAGTGCATACCGATGTGACTTCATGCGACCCACTTTTGTATAAATAATTAGAGACTTAATGAAACACTAATCTGGATTTATCTTTTTTTCATCTCATTTCCTTTTGTAGACACGATTTTTAGAGATAGTTTAAGGGATTCTTGGTGTTTTTATGAAAATTCTTGTTTGTTTTCATCTATCTATCTATTTCTAATTATCTAACCATGAATCTAAACACCTCCAACATAGGATTTGTTGATATTATCATGGTTTGTGAGTAGTTTCTCAAGAACTTTGGGTATGGTAGATTATATGTTTTCTTGCTAAATCATGATGCTTAGGACTTAGTTTATGAAGAATCCTTACTTGTTAGGTGTGATTAATGCTAGATTAGCCTTGACAAAGTTGATTTAGGACTTAGAGAATTTCACGCCCGGAAGGTGTTCGATGAAATTCCTCAACCAAACTTAGCAAGTGTTTTACATTCCTAGCCTATGGAAATGGATGTCTAGGCTGTTTAATGGCTATTTAGACTTGAGATTAATGCTTGTTGATCATTTAATTGCAAATGGAAGTTTGTTCTCAATTAAATGATTAGTGAAGTGATTATTGTCATGGAAGTGGATTAGTCTAAATTAGTGATCTAAGGCCTAAGGATTAGCATTGTTTGAGTATCATGGTCTAGCTAGAGAATGTCCAAGTCGATTACCATTACCCGAAGTCTGTTTGTTTACTCTTGTTTAAATCGTTTTAGTTACGTTTTGGTTCAAAACTTGTTAGTCTTTTAATTACCTTTGATATATGCTTTGTTAGTTATTATATTGTCTTTTGATATTCTCATATTTTACCCGTTTTAGCATGCATATTATTTAGTGTTTCGGGTCTCATGCATGTGTCTTTCATAGTTTGTATAGCATTTTGGTCTAAATTAGAGTATTAGGTGTTTGCATTAGGTCCTAGTGAGTCTTGCATACATTTGGAGTGTTTCTAGGTGTTTTGGAGACAATTGGAATGATTGGAGTGATTGAGCTTAAGAGAAGGAAGAGTTCACCTGAGGTGTCTCAAATATGTGGCTGGACGAAGGCTTTTCGATCAAATTCAACCTCTAAGGTCTTCTTGAGAGTTGTAGAGGAAGGAGTTAGCTGTCTAATGTAGTTGGATTCAGGTCATTCAGACGTGTGGTTCAAGATATATGGCTGATTTACCAGAGACATATCCGCCTGCCGAGACAGCTTCGCCTAACACCGACATGTGACATCGGTGTTGCTGCTTCAGGGGATTACACCGAGGTCACAAGTCGGTGTAACTGCTCGGTGTGACAACAAGAGCAAAAGTGTGCAATACCGACTTGTGACGTCGGTGTAAGTGCCATTGACCAGAGTTGACACAGTTTGACCAGAATTGACCCAGTTTGACCCATTTGACTATTTAAACTTTCTAGACCTAATTTTTGTAAGAAGTCTTCTTCTCCCAAGGGTTGGGCACGACCCAAACTCTCTTTTGGAGGGATTTTGATTGCTCTTCATAACAAAGGCCACTCTAGAGAAGATATCTTTAACTCTATCTTTTATTTATGCAATTTCTTTATCTATGTGTCTTTTTCTCTTTCGTTCTTTATGCTCTTTAGATTCTAGACTTTTTGTTGGATTAGGGTTTGCTTGACTTGGATGGTTTGATGATTGATTTGTGTTGCTTAGGTTCTTAATCCTTGCTTTCTTTCTTTAGTTAGTGTCCTTAATGCTAGATTTAGCTTGAGAAACTTAAATCTAGATCAAATGGAAAATCATGCACACCAAGTGTTTGATGAAATTCCCAAATAACAAAATAAGGAATTTATATATCTTAGGTCATGAGAATGGATGTCTAAGGTGTATTTTGGTTAATAGAACTTGTAATTAATGCTTGTTAATCATCAAATCACAAATGAGAATTTGATTCTTGATTAAGTGATTAACAAAGGGATTAAGACCATGAGAGTGGATTAATTTTGTTTAAGTGTTCTAGGCCTAAAGAATGGCATAGATTGTGTGCATTAGTGTCATGAATGATGATGATTTGGATTGCATCTTGTTAGATCCTTCACATAGGTTGATATTAAGGCTTGTTTAGATTGAGAGATCAAAATTAGAGCTTAAGCATTTCACGCCCGAGAGGTGTTCGATGAAATGCTTGAACCAAACCTATTGTGAGCTTTTCACATCCTTGCCAATGAGAGTTGATGTATGGGGTGATTAGTGAACTAAAGGGAATTGGAGATTAATGCTCATTGATTATCTAATTGCAAACGAGAGTTTATGTCAATTAGGTAATTAGTGAAGTGATTAGTGCCATGATAATGAATTAGTCATATTTGTGAATTCCATGTTCTAGGATAGTGTTTAATCCAATATTTGTCATCATTATTTGATTGTTAATCATCTCTTTGATAGTTTAATCCATGATCCAACAATTTTATCTTTTGTTTTCTTTCTTGCATTTTACTTTCTTAATTCAAAAACATAAAAACCAAAAACATTTGCTCTAGCTTAAGAAGTTTCATGCATTCCTAGTGCATTAATTTTATCTCCTATGGATTGACACCTCTTATGCTACAATGACAAGCATAGAGGAATTGATATGAGCTTAATAAAAATCTTTTATCAATTTGGGGCCGTTGCCATTGGGGTTTAGCATTGATCATTCGAATTTTGATTCTTCTTGAGACTAGAGCTTTTTATTCTCTTTTGTTGCTAATCTTTTCACTTTTCTTGTGATTTTCATGAAGGGAGGGACAATGAGGAAACAACCGTCAAGCTAGTGACGTTAAACGCGCCCTTGGGGACCTCCCCAAGCCTATCCCTTGTCAAGCTTGCGACACAAAACAAGCATGAATAAAGAGGACCAAGCTCCTCATCAATAAAGGATGGCAAATTTGGGTCGGATCGGTCTACGAATGTTCTCTTGGGTCCAAGGTCGTGGTGTGTGATGAAAGAAGGGTTTGAGCCACAACATGTCGCACTCCTCTCCTCCTCGATCCAATTCCAAGGTTGATTCTCACTCCACTACATTGTATATACATTCTTGCATATTTTTACCTTTTCCTTGACTTTTGTTGCACCGAGACAGTGCAATTCAAGTTTGGGGGAAGGGTTTGTGTCATTTGACCTTGTGTTTTATCTTCTTATCTTCTTTTTTGCATACTTGAGTCTCATGCATATCATGCATTCACAAAAAAATTGAAATTTTTTAAATTTTTTGAAAAAAAAATCATCTAGTTGCACCTCATGTATAGGATTGAGTCTAGTTTTCATATAGGGTGCATTGCATGTTGCATTGGGAGCAACGATGATCCTTATAGAGTATCACTTTAAGAAATTAGTTCAACGCCCACGTTCGTAGTTGTCTAATGCATTTGAGTGAGTATGAAAGTAAGGATGCACCATCTTTAGATCTCATGCATTGATGTCCTTGTCTTGATTGAAGCAAGTTTTGAATTGAATTCAACCTTACTTAAGTGAGAACCTTAATCTTGACCTTCAATTATCATGTTTGTGCATCTTTGAATGAACTCGTCGATACCTACATACATACTTGGATCTTCTTTTCCCTTTTTACCACTCTTGTGGATCCAAGTAGCCATATCCCATTTTTGGAATGGTTCCCCACACCTTGAACTTACTGTTTTTACTCTTTGTGTGATTTTGACAATCAACAATTGGCGCTGTCTGTGGGGATAAGGAGGAACAGAACTTACGGATCTCGGTTGATAAGTTCAAAGATGGTCGACCCCAAGGACACTTTGACACTCGTTGGGGACGGCTCAGTACTTGCCGACAAAGACGCCCGGAATACCGGACTCGATAATCTCGACACAGAAACTCGTAACCCGACCAACGGAAACGACGATCCCCACAGACGGCGCCAATTGTTGATTGTCAAAATCACACAAGGAGTAAAAACAGTAAACTTAAGTCGGAATCTCGTTTTATTGATTGAGCTCGGCAAACGTTACAAAGAAGTTTAGATCGGTAAAAAAAAAGACTTGAGGAATAAAGGAAACAGAAATCGGCTGATGTGAGCTCTCTATTTCCTTTGTCTCTCTGATGTGGATCTCGGAGGTTGGTGTCTGCCGTGACGAGTCGGGCCTTCTTTGGGCTTTTGATGTCGCGCTATGACGAGGTGGATTTGTCTTGCGTTCGAAGTCCGGCTCGACGAACATGGGCCTTCCTTCCTTGGGTCTGAATCATTGTAAACCGGAGTCGATCAGACCGGTCTCGATTCAAACCGAGCTAAACCGGGGAGTGCTAAACTCACCTCTAACAATTATCATGGTTTGTGAGTAGTTTCTCAAGAACTTTAGGTATGGTAGATTATATGTTTTCTTGCTAAATCATGATGCTTAGGACTTAGTTTATGAAGAATCCTTACTTGTTAGGTGTGATTAATGCTAGATTAGCCTCGACAAAGTTGATTTAGAACTGAGGGAATTTCACGCCCGAAAAATATTCGATGAAATTCCTCAACCAAACTTAGCAAGTGTTTTACATTCATACCCTATGGAAATGGATGTCTAGGGTGTTTAATGGCTATTTAGACTTAAGATTAATGCTTGTTGATCATTTAATTGCAAATTGAAGTTTGTTCTCAATTAAGTGATTAGTGAAGTGATTATTGCCATGAAAGTGGATTAGTCTAAATTAGTGATTTAAGACCTAAGAATTAGCATTGTTTGAGTATCATGGTTTAGCTAGAGAATGTCCAAGTCGATTACCATTACCCGAAGTACGTTTGCTTATTCTTGTTTAAATCGTTTTCGGTACGTTTTGGTTCAAAACTTGTTAGTCTTTTAATTACCTTTGATATATGTTTTGTTAGTTATTATATTGTCTTTAAATTGATTATGATCATTAGAAAACTTTTATTCGATTAGCTTAGATTAAGAAGTGTCTCGTATTCTTTGTGTGTTGTTCTCGTGCCTCTTTGTGGATTCGATCCCTAAGTGCTACAATGACATAACTACAATGCACAGTGGTTAATTGTGCGAATTGTAAAATGTTCACTATCATTTATCGAAATTTAGTTAGAGTATTTTTATGAGATTTTCCGGAAATAACGGAAAATAGAATTTCTAATCTTATTAAACTTATTAAAGGTTTGGACAAGTCTCTCCATCCATGCAAATACAATCACCGTATTAAATATATTTGTTTTTTATATAATTTAAATCAAAAGAAAACAAATTAAAAGATCATTTAAAAAATAAAAAAAAAATTCTTTGGAAGTAATGATGTCGCAGTTCCTGGGTGCGATTGCAACGGGTGGAGAGCCGTAACATTTGGTACCACAAGCCGCACATTCCAACGCTGGTGATGTGCATTTGCAATGGTCTCGACAAATCACACTGCACTCTATTTCCGTTTTCGGTTCCCCTTCTTCTATCACATTTACCGCTACTAAGACTATCATCACTATCCACCACATGCGAACGTCTCTCTATTTATAATTTTGACATTGTGATGAGTTCATTGTTTGTTTTTTCAATTACTCAAAATAAGTTTTATTTGTTTCCATGTTTCAACTCAATGTGTATGGTATAAAATATGAGGATTTAATTACCGATACATTTATTTATCGTATAACTTTGATATATTTCTAATTAAAATATTTTCTTTTTATTTTGACCGTTTAAATTTTCTATATGGACATACAAATTCAAATATTCTTTACCAATTTGAGTATGGAAATGAAAACTTATGATTTTAAGTTGGCTGCATGAAAATTATTATATATATTTTTTGACAGCGAAAAATATTATTCTTGGGTTCGCTTTCAAAACACTGTTCGTATTCTTTTGTCTTTTACATATTGTTCAACAGTTAAAGTGCTGATTGCCACGTTATATATGATGGTTCATCACAATTCACTTATTTTCTACAAGCAAAATTCTTATTATATACTACGAGGATATGCAGACACACAAAAAAAATCTACCATGTAATAATTTCTCATAATTTTTTCACAGGAAGTGTTGTTTGCAATCCAGAAAAATTTAAACACATAAACTCTCCTAAGCTAACAACAATAAATTGTAAACAAAAAATACATAATCATTACCTACTTAAACGACTGTGTTTTCCATGTTTAGACATAATCATCTAAAAATTGAAAAAAAAATGTATTACAAAGCATTTGACATAAGTACATGTTAAAGCGATCTTATATTGGTTTCCGTTTGAAATTCACTGTCAACAAATTTTAAGAATCTATTTACATCATTAAAACAAGAGAAACACATTGAATCTTAAATAATACATCAGATTTTTTAAATAATACATAACTTTTTTAACGTGCAATGGCCCCCCTATATAGAATCATATATTTAAATTTGTCATTATTTCAATCTTTACTCGTCGGCTCGGGAGGATTCATGTGGTCTATTTAGTAGTATTAAGTAATTAACATAACTATTTAGTTGATATAGTATTTGATTTACAAATAATTAAGTCATGTTGTCATTAGGAACCCGAAGTTATCATCAAAAGTTGCATCTTGAGTTATTGAAGACATACAACTATTACATATCATGTGAGGCTTTTAGAAGCTGGTAGTTATCTAGATATTCTCCTGGATTATTTGGTTATATCCCAAGATCTTTATTCCTTTTGTTGGTGGATAAAAAGCTAAATATGATTATTTATGTAAACTCCTTTTCACTTTGGGTTGGATTTTTTGTTGTCTAATATATATATATATATATATATATATGATCGATACAACTAAAAAAGTCAACCGATCAAAACACAAAAAGGGTCGCACCAGTTCAATACTAATAACCAATACTAATAACTTTCTTCACTCAAACCTGAAAAAAATACATAAATATATATAATTACTTTACAAATTTTACAATAAGATAATGAAATAACTACTAGTAAGTAACATACCTCCATCTTGATGAACTCTGTGAGCAAACCGCGGCGGATCAAAACAAAGTCATTGTTTCCCCAATTTTCTCCAGAGGAATCTTGACATTCCCAACAACTAATGCCCTCCACGGTCACTGGACCGGTCACCAACATATAATGACCATACCCGAGATTGTCCACCTCCGCAATCTCCTCCTCAGAGGGATTGTAAATACCACCCTAAAAAAACATAAGTAAACAATTATAACAAACATGTTAGCATAATGTGCATATAATGGGCATAATTGTCAATACAATTAAAGAAATTTAGTTAGAACTTACAAATTTTCATGAGAACTTACATTTCCAGCAGTTTCTTCATAACTTCGATACATAGGAATCCGGACTGTCACGGGTCCTGATTCAAGCAGTCTTTTAAGGTGATCATCAAATATATCGGCACCAAACTCCGGATCATCATCTAAGTAATCCGCCAAGTAACGAGTATTTTTTTGACACAAAAATAGTTGGAGTTTTAAAAAGTTTGTCAAAATTTAGTTAGAGTATTTTTATGGGATTTTCCGGAAATAACGGAAAATAAAATTTCTAATCTTATTAAACTTATTAAAGGTTTGGACGAGTATCTCCATCCATGCAAGTACAATCACCGTATTAAATATATTTGTTTTTATATAATTTACATCAAAAGAAAAAAAATAAGAAGATCATTTTTTTTTCTAAATTATTCTTTGTAATGATGTCGCGGTTCCTGGGTGCGATTGCAACGGGTGGAGAGCTGTAACATTTGGTACGACAAGCCGCACATTCGGACGCTGGTGATGTGCGTTTGCAATGGTCTTGACAAATCACACTGCACTCTATTTCCGTTTTCGCTTCCCCTTCTTCTATCACATTTACCGCTACTAACACTATCATCACTATCGACACCATGTTCATTACTTTCCCCATTTTCTTCTTTTTCTTCTTTATGTTTTTGAATGAGTTACTTACTACCTTTGTTCAAAAAAGCGACTGCCCAGGCGATTAATCGCACGCCTAGGCGCTCGGCGGTCACTGCCGCTTAAACCAATTAATCGGATTAATACCAAATTTTAACCGATTAATAAGAATAAATTTAGAACTATTGGACAAGTATTTGGGCTTATCAGAAGCCCAGTTGTACATTTCTTCATAATGAGGTGTAGTTATTTATAGATTGCTTCATGTACATCCCTTCTTTATGGTGGCCGATGTGGGATAGGGTAAATGTAGTTTTTTTTTTGTTTTTTTGTTTTTGTTTTGACGCTACAAGTGTAGTTTCTCATTTTTTTGTATTTTTTTTATTCAATTTGGTCTTTTTTATATTAGATCCAATTCAGATCCAATAATTATTTTGAACATATGTAAAACTAAATATAAAACATATTATATTTATTTTTGGGTTGTATTTGTATAAATAAAATATATATATTTAATCAAATTATGAATTTTTAAAAAATTTAAACATTGTATTTACTATAATTTGATTAACATGTTAAAAATATTTTATAATTTGAGAAACATTGTAAAGTCAAGAATTAACATGTTAAAAAAATATTAAAAATGTCAAAAACTAATTCCCGCTTAATCCCCGATTAATCTCCGATTTTTTCGCTAGGCGCTAGGCCCAGCTCGGCCGCCCGACTAGCGCCTAGCGATTTTTTGAACATTGCTTACTACTGTATGATGCGAACGTCTCTCTATTTATAATTCTGAGACTGTGATGAGTACATATTGTTTGTTTTTTAAAGTTTTTATTTGTTTCCATATTTCAACTCAATGTGTATGGTATAAAATATGAGGATTTAATTACCGATACAGTTATTTATTGTATAACTTTGATATATTTCTAATTAATTTTTCAATGACCGTTTAAATTTTCTATATGGACATACAAATTCAAATATTCTTTACCAATTTGAGCATGGAAATGAAAATTTATGATTTTATTAGTTGGCTGCATGAAAATTATTATATATTTTTTTGGACAGCGAAAAATATTATGTCCATTGTAACATTCTTGGGTTCACTTTCAAAACACTCAAAACCTTTGTCATCTTTCCAACACCTTTTCACATCGATTGTCACTGGTTTAATATGACTTATTCTTTAGCTGTTAAATTCATTGAAAGTATTTTAAAATCATGTGTATTCGGCCTATTAACGGCCCACATAAGTATCAAAAGTCCCGGAATGACAGGGATGATCTCTATAATATTATTTAAAAAGATATTTTTGAAAATGAATTTTATTTTGTAAGTTATTACATAAAAAACCATTACAAATAAGAAAATATAATAGAAATAGAAAAATATATAATTGTCTTTTTAAATTATTGATGAGAATATGAAATATATTTATTTCACGTTAAAGAGGTTATAACTATTTAGTTTCTTAATTATTTTTAATACTATATATTTTAAAATAATAATCAATCCATATATTCAAAGAAAAAAATCTATTCGAAATTCTGCTATATTTTTTACTATAATTTATTATATTTTATTTGAATATATATCAAAACAAAAGTTAGAAAATATTTTACAAATTTTATAAAAATTTAGACACAATAATTTTTGTTTTACAGTATCCGTAGACTAACCACCAAAACCAGAGTCATTAAACGGTGCATATTAGAGTTATGTTTTTGAGATTATAAGTTTTTACGGGTTAGTCCGAATAATATTTTAGTCCACTGCAAAACGGGTTAAATAGACAAATTATTATGAATTGACAGTTTTATCTATAATCATTATAAAATTCAGATAAAAACATTTTTTCTTAAATTTCAAAACCATTTCTTAAAAAAAAAAAATATTACTCCGCGCTATAATTAGCGAGTTAAATTCTAGTAATACTTAATAGTTAATTCTTATGCTCTAATTTTTTGAAACCTGTGTATTAGGTTCACCTTCAAACACTCGAACATTTGACACTTTTTAGTTTTTACATTTGACGTGTGTTATGTAATATCTATAGTACTCCCTACGGATAAACCCTACGTTTCTTATATTTAAGGAATACACAACTTCCATACATTTGAAAATACATTGGCCAGTATCACTAGATTTGGGTTTCCTATTAGATGACGAAGAAAGTTCGAACCAGATCCAGATGACAAGTTTTAAGAAGTAGAAGGACAAGATTGGAGCAAAGAAATCACAATTTGGTGACAGCAAGATTAGAAGAACTTGCAAAGAGATCGAAACAAGAACCTTGAAACGAGATTATATCTCTCCTCTGTATCCACCAGAGCCAAAATAGTCTTTTCTAGAATTAGATATGGCCACACTCTTCTGGTGCTCCAGTTTTGGACAATCCCGAATACGATGTCCGAGACCGCCACAATAAGCACAACCCTTGACACCACTTGCATTAGCAATGGTCTCTGCTTCTTCCATTGGATCGTTCAGCTCAGCAAGGACGGGCGGGATCCTCTGTTTCGCTTCTTGCAACAAATGTTTCAAATCGAGCAGCGTGGTTTCGCTTTGGTTCTTGTTTATAAACGTAGTTGCTATCCCAGTTTTCCCACATCGACCTGTCCGTCCTATCCTATGCACATAGTTCTCAATCTCTGCAGGCATGTCGTAGTTGATTACGTGTTGTATATCAGGGAAATCTAAACCCTTTGAAGCAACATCGGTCGCGACCAAGACATCTTTTTCCCCAGCTTTGAACGAAGAGATGGCGTACTCTCTGTCTTCTTGATCTTTTCCTCCATGGATGGCCACTGCTTCCACTCCTTTCAGTAACAAGTACTCGTGAATATCATCAACATCAGCTTTGTTCTCACAGAATATTAAAACCGGTGGAGAAGTTTTCTGCAGACACTCGAGGAGGTAAACAATCTTTGCTTCTTGTTTCACGTATTCTACCTCTTGGATCACATCGAGATTCGCAGCTCCAGCTCTTCCTACGTTAACAGTCACAGGTTTCACCAGAGCACTTCTGGCAAAGATCTGAATTTTTGTGGGCATTGTGGCAGAAAACAGAAGTGTTTGACGCTGAGACTTAAAGTGGTCAAAAACTTCCCTTATGTCATCTTCAAAACCCAAATCAACCAACCTATCTGCCTCATCCAGCGTCAGGTACCTATATCAGGGGGAAAAATAGAGCAAGGTAAACATCATAGTCATCTTATTCAGATAACATTACCTAAATTTGAGATCCCAGATTTGAAAATACATGGCACAGTCTCAAGACTCCATGCATTCAGAAAGAAACATGAGCGCTGAAAGTTTGTCCAGAGAAAGGAAACCATATCGAACCACACAGTTAAGAACATACATAGCAAAGAAGTGCTAACAGACCCTAGACAGATCAGGCACAATAAACCACAAACAGATACTCCAAAGAATATAGCCAAATGCAAAACTCAAAACAAAGTTGAGGATATAAGATCAGATAACGCAGTCCAGGTAGCAAACATATTCCCAATCAGGCTGATTAATCATATTATCAAAAGAGCCCAAAAAATAGAAAATAAAATAAGGAGTCTTACCTGCAAGCATCTAAGCTCATCTTTTTCTTGGCGAGCATATCCTTCAACCTTCCAGGGGTTGCAACAACGATGTGAACACCTCTCTTGACAACCTCCAACTGGGATCTCATATCAACTCCTCCGATGCATAGCAACGACCTCAATGGCGGGTAACCAGCCTCGACTAAAGGAGCCACGAACTGTTCAACGACTTCATAAGTCTGCCTAGCAAGCTCTCTAGACGGACAAACAATAAGCCCAATGGGACCTTCTCCAGCAGCGATAGGCATCATCATCTCCTCCTGCAGAGCAATCATGATCATGGGAAGGACGAAAACCAACGTCTTTCCTGAACCCGTGAACGCAATCCCAATCATATCTCTCCCTGACAAAATCACAGGAAGACCCTGAACTTGGATCGGAGTCGGCTGCACTATTCCTTTCTCCTTGAGCGTATCGAGAACAGGTCTCGGAAACTTCATGTCCTTGAAGTTCTTGATTGGCGGAGGGATATCTTCACCACTAACTATAATATGCCATTGCTTCCTAATCAAATCTCTGTGTTTACTCGACATCCTCCTAATATGCAAAGGGGGTTTCCAACCCGTTAACAGAGGCTCTGTATAAGTGATACCTTTGGCCAATTCACGAACAGACATAAGCGTCTTCTTATCAGATAGATGCTCCATCATCTCCTTCTCTTGTAAGATTATCTGCTCAGTAGCACTAACTTCGGGTACATCTCGCTTGAGCTGAGTTGCTTGAACAAGCAAGCTAGGTTTAGCTTCAGCGAGCTTGTCCTTCTCAGCTTCTTCCTCCAACTCCGGGACATTTCCCTTCCGCTGAAGTATCTTCTGCACTTCCATCGCTCTACGCTTCGCCACCGGAACATACTCCACGTAATCATCATCCTCTTCCATGATTCAAAATCCACTCAGTAACTTCTACTCCAGAAACCTCAGATTTTGCAGATCTCCCCGGATCGCAAACAAACAATTTCTAGGTTTCTCTTACAGTGATTACTCGGAGTTTTCTTAGTCCGGTAATCGGGTTTAGACGGCGTCGATATGGGCTGTTACTGGGTCTATATTATGTTTATTTGGCCGATTATTTAAGTCTATATTGGGCCGTAAATGGACCTATTATTATGTCTATGGGACACGCACAGAGGCATCAGAGTTCACACCGGTCGAATTTCTCAAAATCAAACAAAATTTTGTAATTTTAAAGATACAAGATCTGCCAGAAGTGGCATGGTTTTAATGGATATATATAAAAAAAATCCAAAAATCAAATCAAGCAAGCTTTAAAACCCTTCTCTAATTCCTCCCGGTTTAAATTCTTGCCAATGAAGACGATCTTGTTGACTCTCGCCTCGCCTTTTCCCCATAACCGGTCTGGTGATCCTTGAAATATGTCATGGACTCCTTGAAACACGAATCTCTCCTCCATGGTGTGGACTGAGATGAGACCTTTCATTCTGTAGATATCCTCACTGCGCTCCATCAGTAACGTCCCGAGCCACATGTTTGCCTGATGGATTGTGACACAATTTGAAGGTTTCCATCAATCAATTGTTTAAATGGGACTTTTTTTTGTGCCTCTCACAGCTGCATATTATTTCTTACCTTCTCGAGGTCTAAGCTCCCTTCGCAAACTATACTGACCGACGAAACACCGGGATCATGGGTGTGATCATGAGAATGATGATGCTCTGCAATTTCAGAATCAGAGACTAGTTAGGTATGTGAAAACCCCATATTTATAAAGCTGAAGCATATACAACCATTGACAAACTTACCATGTTCATTGTGGTGATGGTGGTCATGATCATGGTCGTGATCATGGCGATGATCGTCGTGACACTCATCATGATCTTCCTTTTCATCTTCATTCACAGAGCTTTCGATTCTGATAAAGCAGGATTTACGTAACAAACAAAAAAACACCTAAATGCATAAAGCTACGAGACACCAGATGAAATACTATGATAAATGGAATAAGAACCAGACCTCTCAAGATCAAAACCTCCAATTCCAAGAACATAATCCAAGTCAACGTTTCCGTACTTTGTCCGCGTCATCTGAGCCATGCTGTTTATTGTCTGCAAATACGTCAACATGGAAGAACATGGGAACAGGTAACATAGAATCATCTAATGAGAAACATGAAGAAGAAGAAGAAGAAGAAGAAGAAGCAGGATCGACCTTTATGCGTTGCACCACCAAGCCTAATTCTGGCTCACCAACAAGATCAGTCTGCAACACAGTACACTCACTTTTCAGAACAAGAGCGGATATGCCAAGGAAGAACAATACATTATGGACAATCGATAACTTCCCCATACATTAGGGTAAAACATGGATCCATCTCTTACGACGTGTCAATACCAGTAGTGCATATGAAGTAATTTGTAAATATAAACTACGTAAGATAGGAACGGCCTGAATCCTATGATAAGGACACATTCAACCTCTCATGAACACTAATACTATCACATTCTCTTCGAGATAGTTAGGTTCAAAACTTTGGTTACCTTATTAACTATGATACGATCTGCATACGCTATTTGTTCAACAGCCTCATTGACAACACCTTTGGGTTTGACCTCATCTAGATGCAAACGAGCATGCTTAGCATCAACTAATGTAACAACACCGTCCAGTTTGACATCATTGAAAATTTCATCCTCCGCATAAAAGGTTTGGATAATCGGGGCCGGGTTTGCCAACCCTAAAAAGGAATTATACAGAACATATTCATTACTAAGAACATAATAACTTCGTAAGGATAAGTAGCTCTAGAGCTTAGTAGTGCTACAAAATGTTCCCTACCTGTTGTCTCAATCACTATATGGTCGAACTTTCCTTTCTTCTTATTGACTAACTCTGAAATCATCCTCACAAGATCACCCCTAACCGTGCAACAAAGGCAGCCATTGTTGAGCATCACTATATCCTCTGCTCCCACAGATTTAGCAGCAACAAGTGACCCGTCAATGTCAACTTCACCAAACTGAGAATTCACATCAAACATGAATTAGAAACCATAACTAGTTAAAATCAGCCACATTCAACTAATTAGAGGATCAACGCACCTCATTCTCGATCACGGCTATGCGCTTCCCATGATCTCTGGTCAGTATATGATTCAGCAATGTCGTCTGTTCATCCGGGGGGAAAAAGAAATCCACCATAATCAACAAAACCAAAACGAGAGTCTGGTTATCAAATTCATAACTTAAAAAGTAAAAGAAACCCTAGAATAATATGAAATGACCTTGCCAGAGCCCAGAAACCCCGTGATTATAGTAGCTGGAATTCGGTTGTCTGGTGGAATCTTAGTGGTGACATCGGAATCTTCGGGCGCGGAAGCTGAGGCCGAGACGGATGAGAATCTTCGAAGGCGATTGGAATTTAACACCGGTGATGAATAGAACAACGACGGCGTCGTTCTGACGGAAACGGTCGTAGCTCTGCGCCTGGAAAAAAGCGGGACGGCGGCAGAAGAGAAGCGATAGTTCAGGGCGGTAGCGGAACGAGGAGCGGTGAAAGCGAGGAAGGATGTGGCTATCTCTAGTTTTGATAGCGTCGCCATTTTGGTTAAAGGTAACTGAATCTTGTACAAGCTTCGGCCTGGAGACGTCGTCAATGGCGATTTCCTCCCTACTGTGTAGCTTCCTTCTCGATACAGATAATTGTTTTAGTTGGAGAATTTTTTTCACGTTTTTTTCTTAAAATTACTATTTTCTTACGTCATTAATCTCTGAAGATATTGTTGTAGATTCATAAATAAGTCTGGGCCGTGGGGCGTGGGCCGCACAGCCTTAGTTATCCAAACCTAACTCCGTATCTTCTTTGGACGGTAAGCAAATTCTCCAACGGTCAATTTTTGGAACGTTGTAGTTGTAGGCGGGCTCAATTTTACAACGGTAAAAAAAATAAAAATAGAAACGTTAAAAGAATAGCCGTAGTAAGAAAACTCAATAAAAGACCCATGCCACAACAGAGAGAAGAAGAAAGAAGCAAGCAACTACGAATCAACCAATTAGGAACTGTTTCACCTTTCTATAGATATATGTTACATTAATCCATTCACCTTCTTACTTTGTTAGAATACTTTTTTCCAAAAAAAAAAAATCGGAAAAGATCTAAAACCCAAAAAAAAATTAAAAAGGAGTAAAAAACTGAAGCAGGGTCGGTTTCAAATCATCTCTGAGGCTGATCGGAGGCGGAAGCTCCAACGGAAGGTGTGGATGCTACAGCGCTGGCCAAGCCATTCTCAGGCGGTGGAGCCACTCCCCATTTACCTTCTGACTCAAGCGGCTCGAATATATGGACCCCACCGTCTGAGAGACCCACAGCAAGCATATTGGATTCTTGCGGATGAGCCGCAATCACCAGTGGATGGACATTCGAGTTGCTGCAGACACATTACGGGGAGATTCAAGATTTACTCGGTTTTTCTTAACCAAAAATCAAGATTGCTCTGATTTCATTCATTCACATTTTTACTCACCTGAGAGAAGCTGGCAAATACGCAGAGGGATTGACTCTGCAACGCAATCGAAGGTTTGCAGAGCTGAAGACACAGATTGTAGCATCCATGAAACTTGCGTATATCAATTGGCTATCACATGAGAATGTGGCATGTGTGATTGGAGCTGATGATTCACGCACAGGCCACTGAAATTAAAAAAAAAAAAAAATACAATCGGAAAGGGTTTCAGATGCAAGGAGAGAGAGAGAGACAGAGTTGTAATTACTAAAACCTGTTTCATGCATTCAAGCTTAGTTGTTTCGTATATAGCAAGCTGAGTTTCATGGACCACGAGGAAGTGTACTTGATCTTGATGAAATTGAACACGCGTGTCTGAAAGAGCACCCGTCGATCTTCCCTGTGGAATTTGTAGAACCTTGTTTTTCTGCTTCTCCCATCCATCCGTGTTCCATACACAAAGCTGCACATATAAAAAAAAAACTGCAATAAGACTTATATCGGTTCTTCATCATCATCTGAATTCTTGATTAGATAAGATGAATCAGCACCTGAGCGTCTGCTCCAGACGAAACCAGAACGTTTAGTACGTTGGAGAAGGCGAGGCCGGTTATTCTCTTAGAATGTCCTTTAAGCTTGCTCTTGACCTCATCAACGCGAACATTGTAAATCTGTATTGTACTATCATCCATTCCAATTGCAATTATATTGTTGTCTTGAGGGTGAAAAGCCAGAAACGTTGCAGCAGGCGGAGGCGGCATGAAAGTAGCCATTGTCTGCACTTAGCCAACAACATAATTCAAATGTCACAAATGAAACATTGTTTGTATTCATTACGCAGAGCACTGTCTTTAACTGGGATTTTACCTTAAACGTCATCATATTAAACAAAGAGATCTTTCCTCCGGATGCTGACATCACATAGGAATCATTCTTGGATAAAGCAAAACACGGTACGGCTTCCTCTGGATTAGTTTCAGTCACATCATTTGTCATTAAGATCCCGCTCGCTGGTTGCCACTGCTGAGGAGGTAAAGAAGCCGTTGCCTATACAAAATAAAAATAAAAAATTGACCTTCTCATTATTTCACCTCTTTCTGCGATGTTAAGGACAAATTTTAGACCATATATACCTTTCCAGTTGCGTTACGGTCATTTCGCTGCCATTTCCAAAGCAGATGAATAGCATTTGATGCTAATGCCAAAATCGCATTTCCAGAATTTGTGAAAATCAATCTCGATATCTGCAGAAGTTTTGAGTCATTAGAATCAAAGCCATATACGTACAGCTATGTTAGTCTCTGTTGGTACCTTGGTGACTCTCATATTCTCAGGGAGTCTCAACGAGCGGCATTGAGAGGGTTCACCGACTTCAGTAAGCTTCCATATCTTAGACTTATCGTTTGATTCTTCAGTGATCACTGGCTTCACATCCACCATATTCCGCGAATCTCCATTCTGTTAGAAAGGAAAGTGAGGAATCATGATGATTGGACGCAGAACAAATGATAGAAAACACTCATGGGAAAAAAAATTCGATTTTCCAACCATTCCGGGGATGGAAACTACAGACGCAGGTCTCTCTGCCACCGCAATGTTGTTAATTGCAGGCTGCAAATGTGAATGAAAAATTTAGTGTTGAAGAAATTGCAATGTCAGGGATAGTAATTTGCTTGTTGAAGATCCACTGAGCAAAAAATTCAGTACCTTGGAGGATTCAGAAGATAAGTTCTCGACCGTGTGCAATAGCCTTAGACCATCTGTGTTTGCCATAACCTTAATCATATTGTCATTTGCAGAAACGGCCAGGAGAGAGCCTTCCTTGTTAAACCGGATCCGCGGGCTTGCCTACAAAATATATAGTGCCATGATGACTGCAAATGAAAATATTCGGTTTCGAGGAGAGCTGAGATATTTGTTTACATACCTGGAGACCCCCATCAGCATCAATTGCAGTCAAAAGCTGTATATTGTCCATATCCCAGAACTTAATGGAGAAGTCATCACCCGCAGCAAGATAGCGGTTTTTAGTAGTATCAAACTGAACAACACCAAGAGAACGCTTGTGGAATCCTTGATAAGTTCTCTTAACAGCTCCTTCGCTTTCATTCCACTCAACTATGTACGAATCTCCATCTTTACTCGTCCCACAAGAAAATAGCCTATCCATGTGAATAAAAAAATAATTAGACTTTGAATTCATTATCACATCATGACGACACAGAACAGAACCAAGACATAGAAGTGATGAGAATCATGCTATAACCTAGTTCCATCAGCACTGTAGGCCATCGTTGTACACCAGCGACCAGGAGCTTCGTAGTCAACCCGAGAACCCATATTATCATATAACCACGCTTTTATTTTCCCGTCAAGCGCAGTTGAAAAGATGAACTTGAGCACAAGAAGAGATAATCAAGTCAAGACCAAAATAAAATTAAAACAAAACCGTTTAACTAATGCTACTTACCTGAATGTTTTCCTTGTAGTGAGGGCAGATAGAGTACACAGGAGCTTCATGGCCTTCAAAAGTATGCCGTTTTACACCCGTTGCAGCATCCCAGACCTTAATTCAAAGTATTGAATTAGTCCCCTTTTTTGAGTTCCAACCAAAAAAAAAGGAGTTATGGAAAGGAAATTAAAAAGACTGAACCTTGATGGTTTTGTCATCACCACAAGTAGTAACACATAGTTGCTTGTTTGGAGTGGAGAATGCAATGTCATTTACACCACCAACATGAGCATCAATCTGAAATCAAAAACTGCTATTAATTACAGAAAATGAAAGTAACGCTCAGTAAAAATGTTGTAAACCATATAACACCTCGAGGTGTTGCCTCATATCTTCACCACCGTGATAAGAGTATAGCTGTACAATATGTCTCGAATAAGCAACTCCTGCAGTTGAAAAAGCGCATATGAATACCCAAAGCAGTTGAGAGAGCATTTCTAATCTCAAATCTTACCGAATAAGGAACCATCCGGGCTCCAAATCACACGGTTGACAGAAACGTCAGGTTCTTTCACCAAAGCAGCCTAAAGACCAGAAAGTTTGGTCACGGAAGTTTCAAATAAATACTGGATATTAAGATTCTGGTTGCTTTTTATAAAGAAAGGCACCTGCAAGGGCATCGAACATTTACTCAGGTCCCAAACTTTGAAAGTCTTCTGTACTAGACGTTCTCGAGAACCGACTTCCCAGAGCCCAATATCCCCTACGTTTGTACCAACTGAAACAATGCAAATTGAAGCTACTGATGTTACAAAATTCTGATGATGTTTGTTACACGAAATATATATACAGAGCAAGAAACAGACCTAGTAGCAGAGTCTGTTTGATTGGATGGAAATCCATGCTCATGGGAGATGAGCCTTGGCTCAGAGTTCGTGCTACTGTCTTAGGCAAGTCATCAGGTGCTTTGAAGGTTTGAGTATGACCATGGGCCTGCCCCGGGAATGTCATTGGTAACATGTTCACACCTAGATTCACCTACATATGGAGGAGCAAACAAGAAATACGTTTAAACTAACATTACCAGTTAAGTAAAATATATTTTTGCTTCAGATAGATTTTTGTCACCTCGTCAGAGATTCCCATAGGTCTTGTTCTTTTTGAGACATGATCTGAATCACCTGATGGGTAGTCTACAGCAGAATTACTTGGAGGAGTTCTCGGGTGCTTCAAGGCTGCTAAAACCAAAATAGGAGAAAATGTAGAGATCACAGGTGAAACTTAAAAATCCTGCAAAAGGCAAGGATAAAATTTGAAAGACATAGTTTCACACAGCTAGAAACAAATTACCTTGGATGGATGGAGCACCGAGAGCAATGGCTCCTCCCGACACAGCTGGATGAGGGACAGAGGAAGGACTAGACATCCAACCAGCAAGAGGTGTCGGAACTGGAGACGGTGTTGTTTGAAATGGCTGGAGACATAAAGGCAAGTCAAGCACGCAATGTGAAGGTGTAACTATAAAACTAGGACCAAAATCAGCAGAAACTGCGCTCATAAGAAAATACAAATCGGTTGGAAATTGACCTACCCCGTGTGCGCCTAAAGGAGGAAATCCCCCGGCTTTTGGTAATGATCCAAGCAGCGGGTTGTTGACAGGGGATGGTGCTCGTGCATCATTTGGTAGGCGACAGGAGTGATCCACAAAGAGAGTCTTTATATCAGGATTTGGCCTTGGGTTTTTACAAAGCTGATGTTGCCAATTTAAGCTGCAAGTGATGCAGTCACATAGAAAGTAAGAGTTAAAGCAGCGGAGGAATGGAAATTTGAAGTGAACAAGTAAGGACGACCAATAGTTCAATACCTCTGGTTAATCAGCGTCCTCAGCCGTGAATTCCTAAGGGTAGGAAACTGCAGTTTATCACGGAATAATGGATTCGCTTCTATCAACTTTTTAAGTTCCACCAACATGATAGATCTGGCTGACTTTGTGTCTCCATACTTGGATAATTGCTCGTTCTCCCTGAAGTTGAACAGCTTAAACTCTTTATTCTCTTTAGCAAAAAGGTTAACCCTTGAACTTGTTAAAACCCCATATGGCATACCGGAAGTTTTCTAAGGTTAAGAGCTGAGTGATTTCCTTGAAAAGCTCCTCATTAAAAGTGGAAAACACTTTCAAATCTTTCACTAAAATTTCAACAGCCTTTGGACGATCATGCCTACAAAAAGCACCCCGGTGATTCGCAAATCAAACACAATTCTTCTTTTGTGGCTTTAACTCACATTACTTACTTATCCAAGGCCTCGAGATACTTCTGCTTCCTTATCTCGAAGAATATCTTCATGGAGTATCTATTATCATCTACTTTTGTAAAACCAGAGAGATACATCTCCACCTCATCCCAGTTTCCATTGTGTACCTCATCCTCAAAATACTTCATATTGAAGAAAAACCCAGATTCTTGTTCAAGCCTATTGTCAGAAATCAAGTTAAATACATTACCAACTTTCGCCATATACAGTGACTTCACAAAAGAGAAGAAAAAGAAAATTCCAACGCAATTAGATCGGAAGGGCACAGAACAAGACTTACTTATGAACAGTCTCTTTGAACTTCTCTTCATCTAGAAACTGTAAGATCAAGAAGACGAGCTCTCTACTAAGAGAAGACATGTTTTTACTCACTCCGAGACGTTTTCAACTCAGATGCAGAGAACCCACCAAATCTATCACCAGATCTGCAAAATATATTAATGGCGGCGATAACCATGAATGAACATCATCATCCAAGATTGGGTTTCAAATATTCCTGGAAATAATTAATTTAAAAAAAAAAAATGGGAGTTAGAAAATTTAATACCCTCTTAACTAGTAGATCTTTAAACTAACTATCTCCGGAAATTTCTCCAAAAAAACTCCATTTCGGCGGATATAATTAGTGTAAAAATCGGGAAACAATAGGTCTTCCTTCCTACTATTAATTAAATAGCTCAAATGGGCATCTCTTTTTACTACATACATGAACAAACAAAAATTCAAAAGGGGTAGGAAAGCAAAAACCCAGAAAAGCTACGGTTAAAAACTTAAACTAAAACTAAAATTCAAAGAGCTTAGATTCAGAAGCGTAAAGCTTACTTACCATGAAGAAGAGAGAGATCGATTTCACAAGGAAGGCCAGAGCTTCAGTTTCTCTCTCCTCAGATGAAAGAGGCCAATGAATTTGGTTTTTTTTTTTTTCTTCTCGACCGAATAAAAGGAAAAAAAAACAAGTTTTCTCTCTCTTGAAAATTATTTATACGAGCATTAAATCTTGCAGAAGTGGAGATTTTATTAATTTTCTGTAAAGTGGAATTTATTATATGCGAAGGTGACTGATAACGGAGCGTGATAAGACCTCCTACCTATTAAACGATAAGTAAACTGACGGAGATAAGCGGAATAACTTATGCATAAGTACACTTAAACCAGAACATACGACTTAGCCGGCTACAATTTTCGACTCTATCGGCTCGGAACCTCTAGTTGCTAGCTGTACTCCACGGAGACATGATCCTCTGTTTCGAGACAAGGTTACACCCTCGGTGAAACCGTCGATCTGGTACGACGAACCCATAGATCCAACGGCTTGTATTCCTTTCAAAGCGAAGTAGCTGCGTCCCCACAGATCCCTCATAACACACGACAAAGCTTTTTCCCTCGAAATGACAAATATTACCCAATTTGCCATTCAGCCATTTATTTTTGAAATGCGGTACTCGTTGAACATCACGTGATGGAGAGATAATTGAACTAAAGGTGATCGGTGTCAATGGTGTGTTAGAGAACTTATTAGAAAGTGGGAAAAAAAAGTAGAATAACTCTTTTTTATATTTCCGACCAAAATAAAAACTCTTTTTTATATTTTTTCGAGCGAAGTTTTTAGCTGAGAGAAACGAAAAAAATTGATAACAAACAAAAAAGGTTATTACTTACTCTCACGATATGAAAAAAAATATACCCATTTGTGGTGGATCAAAAAAAAAAAAAATCATCATTATTATTTTCATAGAACACACTAATCAGATCCAAATATTATAAAAAGGTTATTACTTACTCTCACTATATGAAAACTTATAGTCATCTATTTATGGCCAACACGCAGGGAGAATTGTCTCAAATAGGAGATATAATTCAGTGAGATTCGTTTAATTTCAAATCATTTTCATATAATCTCATTGAACTATTTTTATTAGTGAAATTTCCACATCATTAATTGAAAAATATATGAAATATTATATAAAAGATATGGATCAATCCACTAATTACTAATTGATTTTAAATTAAAAATCCATAACATATAATATGGTATCAGAGTCATCCGATTGTTAGGACACCGTGTGGATATTGTTCCCACAAAAATCCACGCTTCATAATTCATATGTTTATGCATAAACGTAAAAAGAGAACGATATTGAAAATCTCACATCGTTAGTTAGAGAAGCATAAACCTATGTCTAACAGTTTTGTGGCAATTTTATCATCAATAATTTTGATGTGAATTATATATCAATTTATGTATATATACACATTAAAAAGTGTTTTTTTCAACTCATCATTTTATTTAAGGAAATTAAAATTTTAAGAGAAACAAAACAGCAAACACACAAATTCGCGAATGTAATACAAACTTAAACCAAATCAAATTTTATTTGTTCCACTTTCAACCTTCACGAGACATACCATGTCGAAACCATCCCTTGCAATGTAGGATTGATGTCAGCCTTTCTTTATTATATCCGGAGCAATAGGGCTGGGCACGGGGCGGGTACCCGGTTTTTTCGGCCGCCTTGATACCCGCCTTGTTACTTGCGGGTAATTGAAATTTTGCCTTGATACTTGCCTTGCTCCGAACGGGTACCCGCCTAAACAAGTACCCGCTTTTTTGAGCCGCCTTGATACCCGCCTTGTACTTGCGGGTACTTGTGGGTACTTGCGGGTACTTGCGGATACTTGCGGGTAATAGCGGGTAATAGCGGGTAATTTGCGGGTACTTGCGGGTAATTTGCGGGTAACGGGACGGGTAACGGGGCGGGTAGCGGGTATAAGCCAGGTACTTGTACTTGGCTTGATACTTGCGGGTAATGAGTCGGACCGGCTTGATACTTGGCTTGAATGGGGCGGGTACTTGGTCGAACGGGGCGGGTACGAGGCGGGTAGCGGGTACTCGGCGGGTAACGGATACCAGTGCCCAGGCCTACGGAGCAATCATAGCTTTCGGCTCATAAACATTCTCCCAGTTTTGGAATCGACCATCTTGCATTCCTCTGTACTATATTGACACATCGGGCAATTTTCTAGAGAGTTAATGGCCTTTGCCAAATCTCTACTTGGAGATGTAAAAACAGCACCCATATAAAAGAAAATACATAGTTTGTGAAATTCTTGAGAATCCAAGCGTTCTAAACTCCTTCCAAGGATGGACCAATTAAAAATCACATTTTTGATAAAGTATGAAAAATCACATTAAAAATATAATTTACTTACTTAATAAGTAATACAGTATAAAACAAGCGATCATGATTTTTTTTTTTTTTTTTTTGACGTCGATCATGATTTTCTTTGATCACAGCATAATTGATATTTCATAGATGTTGTATATATTTAAACGGTTCAAAATTAACTAATGATGTTATCTAGGATTAAGTTTTTATAATTTCTTTAGTGTTTTTTTTTTTAATAATGTCAGAGTAATTTCTCTAGTGTCGTTTGTTAAAAAAAAAAAAAAATCTCTAGTGTTGCTTAATATTAGTATTCACTAGAAGCATCGAGTGTGACGTCGATTACCTTAAAGTTTTTCGCACCAAAAGAAGAAAAAAAAATATTTGTTTTAATTGCTCAAGTCTCAAGAATGATAATGGTTTATTTTGCTAAAGTTATGGGTGCACAAGAAAAGTATAACTTTTAAAAAGCATAATTTATTCTTTTATTTTACACGGTAACACGAGTATCTACTTTTCTAATAATGTTAATGCATAGATTTGATATACTAACTATTTGGATATAAGTTAATTTGACGATTTAATTTGTTTTTTGATACGAAATACGACGAACATAGTAAGCAAGAAGATGCAATATATATATATATATATATCAAACATTATTTAAAATATGTTGTTGAGTGAGAAGACTAAATAACAAAAAATATCAAATACAGTATCCAATGCTTAATCCAAACGGATTAAGAGGCGAGTAAATCTGTAAAGGCATTTCCCACCCTTAAAATCACCGACTTGCCTTTAAGAGGCGATTTCTCTCCCCCTTCTCATACCTTAGCCGCCTCCTTTTTTACTGTACCGATTTCCCTTTCCGGTGAGCGGTGTCTCTCACCGCCGCCGGAAAAGGGACCCCTGGTGTCTCTTTGTCCTCCTCCCCCTCTGCCCCTGTGTGATTGCACGGCTTCCGCGGTAGATCGAGGTTTCGAGTTGCCCTTGATGTGGTCGTTTGTCGGAGGCGGTGGCTCTCCTGAGTTCGTGGCTTGCCTCTCTCATCTTCCCTTTGGTTGATTCTCGAGGACTGCATCTCCTTGGGGTTGTGGGATTTCCCGTCGTGCTCTCCGTTGTGCTTCCCGTCGCCGATTCTCCCAAGGTAAGTACCTGCCTGAGTTTTGCTGCCGCGATGTAGAGGCCGAAGATCCGGTTTTTGTCACCGCTGCTACAGAGCTCGAGGACTGCTTGCGGTTCGTTGGCTTTAGCTTTTCTCCTCCTCTTGTCCTGGTTTGCTTTCCTCTGCAGCGATCTTGGGTTCTTCTGCTCTTGGTGGCTCTCCTCTTCTTTGTGGTTGTCTCTCCGGGTGTGGATTTTGTTCTCCCTTTGTGTACGTTTCTCTGGTCTTTGGTTAGGTAAAGCGTGTTGGAGTTGTGGCAAACTCCGGCGTGGTCTCTGGGTTTGGCTCCGTTGGTGATGTTTTCATGGCGGTGACTCTTCCTGGAGGTGCTGAGCGAGCTTCTCTTGGTGGCAGCGTGAGAGTTTATGTGCTGAGGCGGGGTTCAGAGCTCTGTTTTCGGCGTGGTGGTTGCTTGGATCTTTGCCAATCGTTTGCTTTTGAAGATGTAAATTAAGTGGTTTAGCGGGTTTAGTTTATTGTCGAGGAAGATGTTGCGTTTCGTTTTTCTGCTTTCGGAGGAGCTAGTAAAGCTATTGGGTCAGGTCGTTGCTAGGCTCTATGCTCGCTGACATCGGGGAGAGGTCTTAGCTTGAGCGAGTTAGCGCAGCAAGGCCCTTTGGCTCGTTGTAGTTCCGTTCAGTGGATTAGTCCTTGGATTAGTCGGATAAGCCTAGACCAATTGACGAAAATGGTCATTGCTTGCGGGCTTTGAAAGCTTTCTAGAGTGAGGTCCCTGTCTCGGGCTGCCGGTGAAAGAGCTTCCATCTTGCGGTTATAGCGTTTTCCCAGTCTTTCGAAATGTTTCTGTACTCGGCTCTACCATGGTTTAATCTTTTCAAAAGATCATTATCACTGCATATTGACAACGTGATCATTGCTCACGACACTGTCGATGCACTGAATTTCGACTCCAACTTTTGGAAATGTATTTGCTTCCATGTTTTTTATTTCTTTTTTGCCATGAGACCAATTTGATAGGTTAAACTTTGCTGTAAAACCTAAACTTTCATTTTCATAATAAATATTTACCATTTCGCAAAAAAAAAAAAAAAAAAAAAAAATCCAAACAGATGAAAAATTGAAAATGAGCGTCCGTTAGCTCCGCAAAATGTATTAATATACATCAAACAAGAAATAAAATAACCAAACATAAAACTTGCATTGAGTATTTTTTTTTAATAAACTGAAAATTTCCCACAAATCAAATTTCTATTTACATTTTTTTCCTGTAACTAAAATTTGATTTGTTTTATAAATAGCGAAATTAACATAGTTCGTAGTCATTATATATATAATCTAAATTGATATTTTATAGTATAAATATAGATATGTTTATGAATTAAATTTTACCATTTTTAAATTTCCATTGAAACAAGCTCAAGTGATTTTTGGAATAGGTTCTGTACGTGGATTCGAAGTTTCTTGATTAAAAATGGTAATATGAGTTGATAAAAGAATGATGAAAATTTGAAAAACAAAGAATGAATTGTTTGGTTTGGTAGGTCAACGTCATATTATCAATCAAAAGTTATTAAGGAACATTAACAATGAAAAGGAAAGTTATAAATTAAGATGTCAATATCAGACAGAACTCGTCAGTCCAGTATGATACGTTTCATTATGAGTCACTAGGTACATGTGCATGATGTAATAATTACTTATTAATCTGATTATAAATTTATATTTATTTTTAAGAAGTTAATGCATCTCAGCATCTGTTAATTCTTCTAGTTAGTTATTGATAAATACTATCTCTTCAATACGAATATCAACAAGATATAAAAATAAGAAAGAGGGTTGGAAAAACTCGTTTTATTAAACAAATTATGCGAAGTACAAGAGTTAGGTCGTCATGAACGAATAAAAAAATAAAGTCGACCTAAAAAACTAAAGCCGAAATTGTGGAGCAGTTAGTTTCTTAGGTCTTTTAAGCGAATAATTGATGGTCTTTGAATGTGGAGAACTTCTCTATATATCGGTCTAATAATTTGAAGTTTTCTTTTTTATTCTCGAACTCTTATAAGTATAACTTCATTTTTTCTCTATGTAGATATGGTAAAATTCTTATTTCTTCAGAGATTTTTTTTTTCTCGGATGTCAGCGCTGATCGGACTTTGCTGGCTTTTGTTGGCCGACATGAGCCATTGTGGACTGAACTGAACTAGTCCAATGTAGGCCGATACGGGCCGGATTGAGCCGGGCTTTCATAGTATGCCAAGAACCGAATTAAACTGAGCCTTTATGGGCCGTTGAGGGCCGAGCTAAACCGTTATGGCCGGACTAAACCGAGCTATTTTAGATCGACATAGCCGGACTAAACCGGGCCGATCTTGATTCATGAAAGATTTATAGGGGAGGTACACAACCCACCTCCAACACTCTCTATCTATGTTCTCGAATAAAATAATCTCTAATTCTCTAGTTAGGTTTGTTAAAAAGATTTCATAAGTTTAACTATAATGTATGATTTCATCATATAACTTTTATAACAATTTACTTTTTTTTTTGTTAGATAACAAACTTTGCTATCATTTAAGGTTACAAAAATCACATAATCATGAATTTTTTTCATTAAAATTTAAGTCAAACCATTTTTATTAGTGTTTTTTCGATATAAATTTCACAAAATCTAAGTATAGATACTCTATTCGATTCTGAGTTTATTCATTTTATATATTTATGGTTCGCATAAAAAATGTTATTGCCATTCTTACGTGGTAATTGTAATTCTTATAGTTTTCAAATTTAAAACTAAGTCCGAATAACATAAAAAGTTAAAAACAAACAACATCAAATACAAATGTCTAATGAAAAGTGTATTTGTAGCTCAATTGGTGATGCTATCGCTTATGAAATCTTTAACAAAAGAAAGGAAAACAACAAAGTCCATAAGTAGAAGACATTAAGACGCACTCTGTAACTTTTAAATCCAATCTGAAACTATTACCATGTACTATCATTATTGGCTATGATATTTTACTGGGATTGGTTTTACAATTTTGAATAATAAATTTCAAATTTGATTATATTAAAATAAAATAGACCGTAGAGGGTGTTTGCGATTGGTCAATTTCCACTTATGTATGTTCCCTCCTCTTAAAAGCTTAATTGCTTTGCTATTTTTATATTCGTCAACAAATAGATATATATAGTAATAACCTTCTCTCATATTCATTGCTTTCCTGCGAGAAGCTTGTCGGTTGTCCTTGGCATTTGTAATGTGGCTTTCTGAATTTCCCAAGCGACAATTATTTGCACGCAAAAAGCAAAAAGCAAAAATAAAAATACTAATTTCCACGTATCCATTAACATTGCCGCTAACTTTTTTGTTTTTTTTGGAAATTGATTTTGTTTTTGTTTTTTTCTATTATCGCTTTAGGACGAGGACGACGACACCAACAAAATCACAACTTTTTTTTTTTTTTTTTGTCTATTTCTATAAATGTTTTCGCTTCGGTTGATATCAATGGCTCTGCCCAACGTTTGAAACTTCTGTAAAGTCATAGAAACATGAAAAAGTTCTTTTATCTTGACCAGAAAAAAAATAAAAAAAGAAGTTCTTTTATTAGAAAAAAAAGGAAGAAAAGTTGCAAGGCGAAAAGATCTTAAACAATATGGAATCTCTTGATAAACCAAATCCAGTATGATATGATAAACAATAAAAAATGAAATTACGTTTTTTAAACAAACGAGAGCACCGAACAAGAAAGGAAAAAATTCAGAAAACCAATAGTATTAAATACTCCATCCGAAAGTTTGATTTTATAAGTTTTTATTTTGTTTCATAAAGATTGATATTCTATGATTTTTATTTATTTTTATTGATTAATGTTAATAAATGATTAATTTTAAGAGTTTATTAATTGAGAATATTTTAATTTAATGAATTTATTGTTTCATAGTTATGAAAAATGTTTAGTGAGTAAAAAACATTAATTTGTGTAAAAAATCTAAAAAATCAATCTTTCTGAAATAGAGGGAGTACTAAACAAATTAACGTCAGAAACTAAAATATATATATAAAAATAAAAAGACCACTATGATCTCGATTCTCGACCTTGTTAACAACATTTTAGTTTTCTTCCTCACAAGCATCACCGCCAATCTCTCTATATCCTCCATCTTCTTTCGTCTCTTCCATTGTTTTTCTTATATGGCATCAAATTTAATAGATTTACTTTTCTGTTCTTTCAAAAGTTGAATTTGATATTTTGGTGCTGTAAAAAATTCAAGGATACAATGGGCTTAAAGCCCAATAAGGAAGCCCCCAAAAATACTTGTTGTTGATCTTTTTCTCTCACCGCATTGGATTCATCGCGTTTGATCAGTCCCTAGTATCATCGTCTTGTTTTCAGGATCTCCATTTTAGGAAATTTCTCCTCGCGCGGAAGTCTTTGCGATCCTGTTTGGTTGTATTTCCCTGAAGCCTTCGTATCCAGACGTAAGTTTCCTCCCTTTTCCAAGGTTTTGTGTCGATTGAGAAACCTAATTGTCGATCTCTGCTCTAATAGAAGAAATTCTACCTCGATTAGTCTGGATTTAATCGTATCTAGACGAGCTGTTTGATTGTTTCTAATTCTACCTGTTGCGTCGACTTGATCGCTGTGACGCAGAAGCTCTAATTTCACTTTCTGAAACGAGAGTTGTCGGATTTCCATACGAAGCAAGAAACGGAAACAAAGTTTACTAATAGATATAGAATCGATATCTCACCTCCGTCACCGTCTCGGTAACCGGCGGGGGGACGTTACCGTAGCTAGCCAGAGAATTATCTGTGGCTGTAATAGCTGCCTCAACGCGTGCAAGTGTCTCCTCTCTCTCCGCCCGTCGATTTGGGTGGATTCTCCTGCCATTTTGTTTGATTCGCGTGACGGCGATTTTGGGATTCCTCCAGAATAGGACTTGAGCTGATGAGAATCAGTGTCATGTCGCAAATGCAGCGAGGCTTCTCGATCGAATTGCCTTCACTGGTTCCTCTGCAACTTCCATCTCGGATGGAGACTCACCTATGGTATATTCTGCCAGATGAAGTGAAAAACACATCTCTTCTAAAACAGTACTCTCAACTTCTGTCACCAACCGAGAAAGATAGAGTGCTTCAGATGCGAGGCGATGAGCTCAAGAAGAATGCTTTGCTTGCCCGCACCTTGGTTCGGACCACCATTGCGAGATATCAGACAAACAATGCTGCCGATCCTCGGTCCTTGATGTTCAAGAAGAATATGTATGGGAAGCCTGAGGTAGATTGGCAGAACTGTGATAACCCACCTTTGCATTTCAACATCTCCCACACAGATTCATTAATTGCCTGTGGAGTGACAGTACATGTTCCGGTTGGTATAGATGTTGAAGACAAGGAAAGGAAGATAAAACATAATGTCTTAGCATTTGCTGAAAGATTTTACTCAACTGATGAAGTGAACTTTTTGTCAACTATATCGGACCCGGAAGTTCAGCGAACGGAATTTATCAAGTTATGGACTCTTAAGGAGGCATATGTAAAAGCATTAGGAAAAGGATTCTCTGCTGCACCTTTTAACACCTTCACGATCCAGGCTAAGGCTGAAACAAAAGAAGGCTACAATCTTTGCAGGACATCTGAAATGACTGCCAATTCACTGGAGAAGACAACTAAATGCAACGAAGAATGGAAGTTTGCCCTTTTAGAGTTGGCTGGTTCTCATTATGCTGCAATCTGTACTGAATATGATCAAGCTAGTGGAGGAGCTCCTATGAGGGTGATTGTCCGGAAAACCATCCCTTTTGTAGAAGATGAACTTATTCCTGAAATCAAACTTCTGTAGGTTATGTAAGCATTTTGTTTTGGATACATCCCCTGTAGTACATTCCGCGCAAGCGAAAAATCAAATCGTATTATCTGAGCAAAAAAAAAAAGATGTTGAATCGACAAATGGACCTGACAGTTTGGGAGATCTGGGAAAACATTTCTCTTCTTAAATCCTTCAATTTGTATTGCATAGCTAGTTTCTGGATCACGAGTGTTGATGACTAAGGAAAGGAAATGTGGGTATGATATTTTTTTATAGCTGAGGTTTGGGTACTGCTCTTGTGCTCTTTGTATCCCCATATCGCACTTTGGTTTACTTTCCTCCCAAACTCAGTTAGTGAACAATGGTGGGTGCAGGCTTGTAAGTTGTAACTGAACTTATATCTCTGCGTTTTTTTTTATTTTTGTTTTTGTATGTCAGGAACCATAAAGATCTATCTGGTTTCTTCTATTTGGAGACGAGGGATTGAATGGCTAACACTGCCTGCTTTATAATTGTGGGTCGGAATGATATTCCCATCTATGAAGCCGAAGTTGGATCTGCTGCGAAAGTACATTTCTTACTCCACTTTCATTTTTTTTGTTTTGGGAGCTTTATATCTGTAATCGGAGGAATTAACTTTGAATTATTGAAGTTTGTCGTACATGTTACTGCCTTTTTGCTCCATTCTCCTCAATTTTTTTTTGCATCCATGTTCTTTTGGATCCACAATCCTAGGTTATTTAAAATGATAGAATATATTCCACAACATACTTCACAGCTCCTTTTTTTTACTTCAGAAGAGGTGCAAAGATCATTTAGCGTCCCTCGGATAGAAATATCCAGGAGAATAAATTTGATTATCATTGTTGTTCATTTAGCTGGTGATATGAAAAAGGATTGCTATTTCCCTTGTTTAAAATCTGTTTGGTGAGGGAACGTTTCACACTGTATTACATTTACATAACCAAGCAAGTAGGGCTTGTTCTAACTATAGGATAAAAAACAAAAAATGTACTTCTCTAAGATCCTCTAAGCTCGCTGAACAGGAATTGCATGAATAATCACTTTCAGGTCTATCGTAGGGCTGGTCATCCTTTCTTAACGATAGAAGTTTCTCTGTTTTAGTGTTTATCTTTTCATGTATGTGGTGGATATATGTTAAATGTTATAATCATGATAGCAATTGTTGTGTGGTCTAATTTATAAGTTGTACATCAGTCTCTCACACTATTCTCTGTGTTTGGCAGAGAGAAGATGCTGCTCAGCTACACCAGTTTATATTACATGCAGCATTAGATGTCGTCCAAGACCTAGCATGGACTACAAGTGCCATGTAAGTAAAGTCCCTTGTGAAGTATTTGATTATGTTTTAGGAAGGATTCATCTCACTATCATATAACTTTTCAGGTTCTTGAAGTCAGTCGACAGGTTTAACGATCTGGTTGTGTCAGTGTATGTTACCGCAGGCCATATCCTTTTTTTTTTTTTTTTTTGTGAAACTAAATTAGACCTTTGAACGATCTTCTGATTCATCTAAATATTGTGAGATTGGTATGTCGGCTTTTGTGCTTAACATATCCATGTCCAAATTTTGTATGTTTGTTTCTTCCTTGATTTATCGCACATACTCGACTCATGCTCCTACATGATTCACGCAATGAGGACGGCATCAAGAGCTTCTTCCAGGAGGTGCATGAGCTTTATATAAAGGTAGGTGTTGTTGGTTTTTTGTTGGATTTGATCTGATCTGATTCGGTGCACACCTTTGTATTAGACATCATTGTCGAAAAAGACATCATGGAAATCATTTGTTCATGGCAGATTCTTCTGAATCCATTGTATCTGCCCGGTTCTCGGATTACATCGTCACATTTTGACACCAAGGTACGTGCACTTGCAAGAAAGTATCTGTAGGGAAGACGGAGATTCTGTCCCAAAGCCCAGATGTCTTGGATTCAGTCTCATAGTTCCAATCAATTGTTTGTGTTTTATGTTAAATGCTGGATTTCTGTTCTTTCAAGCAAATTTTAATGTTGAGATTCCTTGTTTAGTATGAGAAATGATCCATTCAATCAAAACCCATAATAATTTCAACTTTGGTTGTTATCAAGTCTCTCTCTCTCTCTCCTTTGTTGGTATTTATCCAAAAGGATTAGTAAACAGAGAAAGGAAGACTTTTCCTTTGACTTGAATGTATTGGAAAACAAGCTACGTTGTCTGTTTTTTGCAGATTCTTAAACGCCTATCCTAAGCTAATGTGAAACTTTAATTGCTAATCACCAATTAATAAGATACATACTTTATTGAAGACAGACAAAAAGAGGAGATTAAACTTCCTTTATTTAATAAAGGACGCCACGTGTGAAGTAAAAAGCACCAATAGTAAGATAGAAGACTAGAAGTTACCTCTCTCCTTCCAAACTATCTCCTTCTCTCTCTCTCTCTCGCCGACGAGGCAGGAAGAACGACCAATTGAGACGTTGACCCTTAACCCGAGATTCAGCAGATTTAAGATTTTTTAACAATCTCTCTCTCTCTCTTTGTAAAGGAAAAAAAGTCTCCTCTTTCGTCTTCTTCGATCTCGGGCTATCTGTAAGTTTATCTCCCCTGGTTTTGTAATCGCGATTTCAGAGGGCGTTTATATCAGATCTGGCGAATGGATAGCAGCTACTCTGTGATTTCCAAAAATTCTTACGTCGAGTTACAGAAACAGACGGATAATGGAATCCCAGGCAAACCCAGAACCAAATTGCTTCCTTCTGATGAAGAAAGCTTCGTGAATGATTTTGACGATAGCTGTAATGGTGTTGGCGATGAAGAAGGGGATGATCTGGATTTCGATGTCGCTGATTACTCACTCGTTCATGGGAACCCGAATCAAGGATCTGGGATCTACGGTGCGGTTTTTAACCTCACCACATCGATCATTGGTGCCGGGATCATGGCATTGCCCGCAACCATGAAAGTTCTCGGCTTGATTCTAGGGTTTGTTTTGATTATTCTTATGGCGATTTTGTCCGAGATTAGTGTTGAGCTTTTGATTAGATTTTCAGTTCTTTACAAGTCCAGATCTTACGGCGAGGTGGTGCAGTCCGCATTGGGGAAAACCGCTAGGGTTTTGTCTGAGATTTGTATCATTGTCAACAACGGTGGCGTTCTCGTTGTTTATCTCATCATAATGGGTGATGTCATGTCTGGTTCACTTCATCACATTGGAGTTTTGGATCAATGGTTAGGAAATGGATTCTGGGATCACCGTAAAGTTTTGATTTTGATTGTTATGGTCATCTTCTTGGCTCCTCTCTGTGCTTTGAACAAAATTGATTCCTTAAGCTTGACATCAGCTGCTTCAGTTGCTCTTGCAGTTGTTTTTGTGGTTGTCTGTTTTGTTGTAGCCGCGATTAAGCTTATTGAAGGAACTATCGACCCTCCAAGGATGACTCCTGATTTTGGTTCCAAAAAAGCAATCCTGGATCTTCTCGTTGTCATTCCGATAATGTCAAACGCTTATGTCTGTCATTTTAATGTCCAGCCGATCTATAACGAGCTCGAAGGTCGATCACCCCGTAAGATGAACCGAGTCGGGAGGATCACAACAGCCATTTGTGTGGTTGTCTATGCTTCAACTGCTATATCGGGTTATCTTCTCTTCGGTAAGGACACTGAAGCAGATATCTTGACCAACTTTGATCAAGATCTCGGCATCCGTTTCAGCTCTGCAGTGAATTACATTGTCAGAATCGGATACATTCTTCATCTAGTTCTCGTCTTCCCCGTGATCCATTTCTCCTTGAGAGAAACCGTCAATACCTTATTGTTTGAAGGCTCGCCTCCTCTATCCGAAAGCAAGAAGAGATCTTTGGGACTCACGGTGATCTTGCTGGCTCTTATTTACATGGGCTCAACGATGATCCCAAATATATGGACTGCTTTCAAATTCACTGGCGCAACATCAGCGGTGTCACTTGGTTTTACATTCCCTGCTCTTATCGCATTACGGTTAGGGAAACAGAGCAATTCGTTAAGCCTCGTGGAAAGATCTGTGTCGTGGTTGATGCTAATCTTGGCGGTGGTGGTTAGCATTGTGGGAACCATCGGCAACATCTACAGCATCAGAAGCAAATCAGATTGATACTCTTAGCGGTTTTCAGGATCTTGTAGATTTCAGAGATTCTCAGTCCAATACCGAACCGGCGGAACCTTTAGGATCTCGCGTTTGTTCAGGCTAAAGCCCAAATATTTCCGGTTAATGAATTGTTTCAGGTAACGAGATTTTCATCATACCCATGACTTCTATGTATACACACCAGATTCTTATGATATATACGCAATTTTGCTGCTTTCTTATTAATAAATCTCCTTTTATTTGTTGCTGCGGTTTAATGATTTTTTCGTTTATGTTTTCTTCAATCCTTTGGGAAGTTTGTGTTTTTTCTTCCATTTTTTTTTAAAGTTTATTATTAAACTGAAAGCTGATACAAAGCCGGCGGTTAACAGATACAACCTCGGAACCGAAGCTGATACAAAGCCGAAGAAGCCCAAAAGAGGGAGACCCATAGATTGGGGGGTTAGTTATTAATGTAGTTTGAAACCGAGCTGGTTTACACTTAACCGGATTTGAATCGACTAGGTATCTGATATCACCGATGGTTCAAGCTATGAATTTTGAGGTGGTTGTTAGAATGATTCGAGTTTGATGTCATTTTTAATTTAAAGCGAAGCAACCAAACTTAAGTTCGACTTAAAACGTTATCACTAAAGATCTAATATACCCAACTTTATGATGAAAAAAAAGCTAATAACTTTGATTTGCGTGGAGTATTAAATTATATATATGTTGATCCAACGACTTTACCTCGGTTGTATCTTCTAATTCAATTCCTAGCCTTTGATCATTTTAATTAACCACTAACCAATAGTATAATAGATGGGAAGTTAGTATGGTAACTTTTGTTTTGACAGCAGTGAATATGGTAATTAATGCGCAAATTCATGGGGGGTATTATTAGAACATTAATCAATATATGGCCAAACCGAAAATAGCTAGTGGCTGGTGAACACTAGTTTAAATTCCACTGAATGCTCATGACCCAGTCGTGTCTTTGTATAAATGAGTTTATAATTGTAGATATGTTTATACCATATTCTGATTGTGATGGATGGATATTTGCATGATTGCATCCACTAGTGTCGATGTTTTTGTATGTAATCACAGCAGCATTTGATAATTAATAATGGCTCGCATTGTCTCTCAAAAGCTCAATAATACATTTATCTTCCTCCTTAATTCTAAAGCCAAACTGAGGAGGATAATCATAAAGAATGGATTTGTGTTCATTGACTTACGTAAAATATATAAATACGCGAATTAATACAGAAAAATATTAGTTGACTACAGAAGGACGTGAATTATAATTTCCATATATGGTAGTATTTTTTTTGGTTATCGTTAGTTGACCTAACTAGGAAGATAATACAAAAGTATTTAGTTAATTAATCCATCTTACCGGTAACGAAGAGAAAGCGAAGATAATCTATAGATAATCCATCAATTTTGTTTTCTTTTTCTTATTAATAGTTTAGTGTCTTCATTGCATTTCTTCTATAATCGAGCATCAGCCGCTCTCATTACATTTTTTCTTTTTAGATTTAAATGAAAATAAAGCAAATTTGTGTTGGATTTTGTTGTTGTTAAAGCAAATTTGTTGATATATTGCTGACCAAAATAAAAGTGTTGATGGTCTAAATTTTAAAATAAGAATAGTAAATAGGTGTAGACAGTGATTCAAAAAGCAAGATAGCATCTGCTCCATTTCCCACACTGTGCGTGATTAATGGACACACCCACACTCAGACATCTCCATGTGTTCTTTTTTTTTAATAAAAAAATATCGTATAGTTTCACAATGCCAAAGATGTGTGAACTTTTATTTTTTTGTTCACTTTGGTCTACTTTAGTCCATAGTTCACCCACCTTACCAAGTAAGCCCCGCTACTTTTCAAAAAAGTCAAAAAGAACCCCAACCGTCGTCTCTCCGTTATATATATATATACTTCATACTTGAACGACTTTACCTTCCCAAAACACAAAATAACAACAATGGATTGGTTCTCATGGCTTTCGAGAACAAACCTGGAAGATTCCCTCATCTACGAGTACGGTCTCTCCTTCTCCCACAACGAGCTCGACTATGAAGACATTGCTTACTTCAACCACGAGTTTCTCCAGAGCATGGGGATCTCCATCGCCAAGCACCGCCTCGAGATCCTGAAGCTCGCTCGCGAGGATCGAAAACCGTCCCCGCTCACCAGAGTCCTGATCGCGATTAGGAAAACCGGGAAATGCTTCTCGGAGTATGTTCGCGCCTCGATCCGGCGCGAGGAATCGTCTCGGGCTCTCGTGGTTGTGCCGCCGAGAAGCACCGGGAACGGGAGATGGAAAGGCGCTTTTCTGAAGAGGAATAAGAGATCGGTGATGCCGAGCAACGGAAATGGCAGCAAGGAAGAGAGACTTCTGTTGACGAACGGGACTCCTCCATGCAGGCTCGGAAGCTTCTCGAATCCCACGGGTTTCGATTACGGTTTGAAAGAGGGCGACGATGATTATTATTGGGGGAAAAATGTTGAAGAGATTAAGTGGGATTCAATGTTTCAGAATCTGAAACCTACTTGAAATCTCCAGTGGGAATTTTTTTAAGGATTTGCCCTCCCAAAAACACTTCCCTTATTTTCCAAAACCCGGAACATCCAATTGGTTGGATTAGTTCCGGTTCTTTTATAGGAAGCCTGAAAGTCCTTGGTGTTCTTGGACTTGAAAGAGTTGAGTTGAAGCCCGTGTTTCAACCTACCATAAATTTACTGTTAGTTATGTTATTTGTGTCTGTTTGCCTCCTTTAAATTTAGTATATGACTGCAATATTAGCTGAAACAATGTAATAAATCCAATTTTCAAGTGTGGTTGTAAGTGCATGGATGCACTTTTTGTTCCAAGTCTTTTAATCTTTTTTAATCTTATTTGTTCTTTATATGTTATGTTTTGAGTTCTCGATTTAGCTTATTTCTGATATTAAAATAAGTTAACGTAGGAATAATAATAATACGACCAGCGGTTCCACGAAATTGATTGTTCCCGTTGTGTCCATTGGTAGTCGAGGAGAGAAAACTCTATTTTGTTTCCGTTTATCTGTTTTAAGTTGGATTAATAAAATCATCAAACAGACACAGCACAACATTACAAACTCATTAAGAAGCTGAATAATACAGTACAAGTTACAAATCTTAGAATACACCCCAAAAAACGCCTCATGAGTCTTAATATATAATGAAAAGCAGATACCGCAACTATGAGTCTCTCTGGCTTTCCCTGGATAATGTCAATGACCAGCTGATTGCGGCTGCAACCGGAAAGAGCCAGACGCATAGAGAGCTTGATAAACAGGGCGAATTCTCACCGTCAAAATAACAGTCAGCAGAGTTCCAAGGCCACAAACACCTGCTAGAACCAAGAACGTTACCCGGAAGCAATCCGGGCCAATGCAGGTCGGATTCCCTTGCTTATCTGCTTCCCTGTCGTAGATGTATCCAGCAAGAAAGGCCGAGAAAATGGTGGCACCGATGGGGTTGCCCAGGAGTATGAAGTTGAAGTTGATTCCAAAATGCCTGAGACCAAAGAGCTCGGAGATGGTGGCGATCGATAAGAACTGAAACCCCATGCCTATCCCGATAAGAGCAGTCGCGACGTAAACGTAAATGGTGTGGTCGATGGCCATGGCGAAGAGGAGGAATGTGAATACCATGACTAGCTGCGCAGCTCCCATCCATAGTGTTCTTGGAAGTGTTCTTGACCTGAGAGGCACAAAGGAGAACCGTATGAGACGGTTCTTTCTAAGAAAGAAACAGAGAGATTATTTTGAGTGATAGATGAGAGAGATTCTTACCTCGCAAAGTGCTCAGAAATGGCACCTGAAGCGAGACGACCTATAAAGTTAAAGAAGCTGAAGAGGCAGAGTAGTATTGTTGTGTCCTTAATACCAAAAGCAAATCCGATCTGTGCCAAGTTGTTTGAGACCGTAACGCCTGAACCTATGCCAAGAAAATAGGCAAACCAAAGTAGCCAGAAATCTGCCTTGACAAAGACTTGGCCAATCTTGAAATCCTCACCCCTCCTGGGTTTTCTCTTCTTCTTAACCGCACCTTCTCCTTCAGCGAGAAGTATTTCCATATCCGACGCATCATCTCCTTGGAAGAGAGACCCGAGGTTTGAAGCTGAGGTAGAAGGTGTCAGCAATGGTTCTTCCTGGGTTGAGTCACCTTCCTCTTTGGCTAGATTGTCTGAAGAACCCGGTAGAGAGCTCTTGGCATTTGAACGGAAAAGTGTCATCTTGATGGGAATCGCAAGAGGCGAGAACAAAAATAACACCATGACAGCCACAAGAACATATCCGAGTATGCTTGGCAGTGAAAACACCTCACTGACTACAGTCGTCACAACAAGATAAGCAGCAAGAAGTATACTTGTGCCGAGCAGAAAAGCAAAATAAATGGGCTCAGAAGGGTCTTCACCGGTAGCCGGAATACAGGGGCGGACGAAATACATGGCAGCTAAGCATAAAACTGGAATGCCGACCGTAAGAAACAAAAGCAGATTCGACGCTGAATGGTGAAGCAACACGCTGAACAACACAGTGAATGCAGCACCACTGAGCCCAATATAGCCTTTGAGGAGTCCCGCCACAGGGCCTCGGCTCATAGGAAAATTCCTCATATTGGTCACTAGAGATGCTGTGCCGAACCATGAGCTGCTATTGGTGGCCATAGCTAGAGCAATGAATAGCTGTCAACAACATAACAAACAAAACATACAAGTCTTGTGAGTTCAGTGATCAACCAGAATAGAGATGATCAATTCTTACCGTGGAGAGAAGAAACCAGTGACAGTAACCGGTCTTTAAATAGATACAAAACTTAATAATAGATCTAATCCATGACGGAACTTATAGCAAAACCGCAAGATCTACACTTAATTAGAAAAAAAGTTGAAATTAAAGAAACTGATACGCATTCGATGCAATCTATGGCTACTGGTATAGCACAAAAATTTGATCTCATTTGGTCATCGGAGAAGTAAGAAAAACAATTCAAATCAGGAATTACCGCATGGAAAACAAAACAAAACAAAATTGATTTGCATCTTCTTACCAGCCAGAAAGGCAAACCATGAACGAATTCGCTGACGGAGAGCCAGAGAACGCCGTAACCGAGGAAACAAGAGGAAAGTCCGATGAGAAGCATCGACCATGGAGGAAGCTTGTTACTGGCGTATCCTGGAAGTAGCCCCATGTTTTCTCCCAAATCACAAGCGACGCCAAGGATCGTGATCTGTTGCTGGTTAAACCCCAAAACCGATTTGAGAGCGGCGGAGTAAAGCGGGAACGTCGAACCGGTTCCCGCCGACATCTGAACCCACGCGGCGGCCGCTAATCCCACCCACGGTGGTCGGCTTCCCGATTTTTCCACCAGCTTCGGCATCTCCGATCTATCACTCACTCCCTTCTCCCCTGGGGATTTAGAACTGCTTGCTTAAAAGTGATGCACAGAGGAGCGATGAATCTATCACTCTTTAAATGGTTGGTGTGTGTTTCTATATAAAATTATAATCTTCAGAAATTATTTATATTAAAGTGAAACATATTTTAATGCGTATATAAATTTTATTTTTTTACAAAGCCGAGAACAGAAGCGTGATTCTTTGATAAGTTTTTACATTACTTTTGAAATTAATCATGTCCCTAAATCTTTTAGCAATTGCAGGTGGGTCTCAAGAAAATTTACAACCTATTTCTATTTTTATTTTTTTTGTTCCTACTATCTTTGTTTTAAAATCAAAAATTAAAATCTACAGTTACAATTTTATAGTTTTCGATCGAAAACTTAATTATATGAATATATTGGTTATTTTTTATTTTCCAAAAAAAACATAGGATGATATCTTGCGTAATTCGAATTTTATTTTATTCTCTCTAATGCATAAGCAAAACAGAATAATTTGTGTTCGAAACATGACTATGAATTCGTCCCGCGTGGACCGCCCGAGGCATGACTTGGGCTTTGTTCTTAACGATCCCATTTCTCGATTACTTTAATAATCTACAGTTTCTATATTTAATTTACAATGTATATATAGGTGGATTCACACAGCTTTTTTTGTTGCTTTAATAAACAGATACGAAAAAATGCATCGAGTCAAAAACAGACAAATAAAAGAGAAAAAAAATACTAATTTGAAAATTGAAACGGCAGAGACACGTAAATTCTGCGCCGGCCTCGAGGCGCAGAGTAGCAATCCGACACGTACTAATTTCACATTCGTTGTATCATACTAATTACATTTAATTTGGGTCCTGACGACGACCATTTCAAAATCATTAAATGGCTTGCTTTATCGAAACTTACCCGTCTCAAGACTCTCGACCATGTGTGTTGTTGATTTACATATGTTCTCAGATTCTACAAGAAAAGCAACTGACTAGTGAGGAGTATATAAGAGATTAATTAGACGAATATATTCTAAACGGATTTTTTTCTCTCTTAAAATCATATCATTAAAGTTTCCAACAAAAAAAAAGATAAACTTAATTAACATATCATTCAATAAATGGGCTGTCTGCAATAATTAAAACCTATTCATCTGGATCATAGACTTCTTAGTATGAGATCGGTGACGTCTCTCTCTCACGAAAATCAACCAAAAGATGAGTGAGAACATGACTGCACCCGAGAGTGACGCGAGGCCTGCGTAGATCCACTGGCTGGTGATGCTGAGTCCAGGGCAGTTCTTGGTGGTTATGTCTCTGAAGGTGTCTCGGACGAAGGTGCAATCAGCGATACTGGCCAAGAACGGACCATAATGGTCCAACGTGAACCCTACGTTGATCGCACCCATCATCTGATCGTATGAAGCTGGGGTTAACCTACCCTGCGTTATGCAGATCCCTTCTGCGTTCACTTGGCACACATAGCTTTTGTAGATCTATTTACCAAAAAAAAGACAAAAACATGTTGTTAACATTATTATTTTCATCTAATAAAATAACCTTTTTAGCATATATTGTAATCATCTTACTCTTACAATTCTTCTATTCATATGACATATAAAGCATCATGTATGATGTATTATACCATTAACGTTATATATATAAAAAAGGATGGTTATACGCATGTACCTGAGAAGCATTGGCGAGGAGGATTTCGTCAGGAGCACAAGGTCGAGGATTGTGATTTTTGTCGAGCGGGTTACAGAGAAGAGGAACGAGCGGACCGGACTGGTTATGGTAGAAAGGGACATTAGGTGGGAACTCATGGTTACTTACATTGACCGTGTACGCATTGGTCATGTCAACGGCCGTAGAAGTCATCGTCTTGGTTATATCCAATGTCTCTCCAATGGTTTTAGGGTCTAAACATGGAAGAAGTTGGCTCAACGCTGACTCTGCCGCTGGATCATGCACCCATTGGTCCATAGCCATACACGTGTCCGCAACCACACTGTTTTAAGTAACATCATTAGTTTGATAAAATAAATAAAACTTTGAATCTTGAATTAGACCAAGTGATGATGATCTAAATGTCATTACTTGTGGAAGACGAGGAAGACTGCACTGAGTAGGATCGTTGCTGTGACGAGAATCCAGCCCAGAATTACTAATCTGATGATTAAACATCAATTATAACCATTTAATTTGGATATGATTTAATAGAATATAATATATATCGACTGTATAAAAGAAATCTATGTGTAACTCACAGGTAGACAAGAACTCGCAGTCCACAAAACGAAAACACTGTTCAGAATCACAAATATGTTAGAACAGATACAGATCGAATTATAAATGTTTTAGTTTTGAACTTACAGAGGCCGAGGAATGCGACTGCGAGCATAACACCCGCGATCACGTTTAACACATATCTCCTGAGAAACATTTTTTTTTTTTGAAAAAAAAAACGAATCGAGTCAAATAGTCAGACAGAGCTTCTACTTATAACTTGTAACGCAAGGCAACTATCTAATTAATACTTACACAGGGTTTAGTGTTCCGGTGAGATAACGGATTGTCTGATTAGCGACACGGTCAGGGTAAGTGATGTTAGACATCTTGATCATGTTGTTGAAATGATCAATGTTACCTCTAAACTCAGGTGGAAACAGGTTATGTCCATCGAGCTGAATGTCTTTAGCAGATTGAATCGAGTCCCACAAGCTGGTAAGCTTACCCAAAACACCAGTTGCTTGTCTCACAATGTACATAAACGTCTTCTCCACGCTACCGTAGAACTCGTTTTGCCCAGTGTACAGCATCGCAGACCCAATCCTGAAAGACGACATCGTTTAGAAATTATTATTAATCAAGGTAATCGAGAATTATAATAATGTAGAGGGAAGAGGAAGTTACACGGCGGCGATAGTGAAGAGGAGGAGGAAGACGAGAGAGAGAGTGTAGCAGACGCGAGAGTAGCCGTAGCTCCGGCGGCCACAACCGCAGCAACAGCAACAGAGGCATGAGCAGATGAGGAAGAGTCCGAGCAATACGAACCACACGATGGCTATTACTATGAACGGAACTGCAGAAAATCCAACGGACTGAAAAATAACATATATAAATTAATAATCATACGATATCGAAATTAAAGTTCCCACTTGCTTCAACAAATAGTCAAATATCAATTTTTTTCTTTAATTTAATTTTGGCCCGGTACAATCAATTGTTACATGATTTACCCCAAAACTTAGCCACTCGCCACGACAAAACATCATATAGTTTTTGTTATTTTAATTTTACCACAGCACTATCAATTAGAGGCCAACGTTTGCGATTTTGACACGCAGTTGCCACAGGCCTCATCTTTTTCTTAATTTTTGTTTTGGCCAGACACTATCTCTTGTTACATGATTTACCCCAAAACCTAAACGCCTCTTAGTTAGTTAGTAGTAAACAAAATTAAGGGTTTTGAGAGATTTCTTCTGGTCATTATAGCGACTGTTCCTAAAACACATTGGTTTCAACTTCAATTTGACATTTTGAATTTGAATATGGAATCAAAGGAGGACTCACAGCGATGTAATGAGAATTGGTAACGTTCCAACCATCGGAATAAATATTGAAATGGTTGAGAGGGTCAGGCCGCCGTGTCCTCTCCGCAGCTAACACCAATGTCCCATTTCCTCCTTCCAGAATTTGCCTCCTCACACCTTATAAAAATGAAATAAAAACCCATCCTTTTTCAAATTTGTAGAACCAAAAACCATATATTGTTTTTTTTGTGATTAAAATTTGTATTCATAAGAAGAGAGGGGCTTTTATCAAATTTTTACAATGGAGAAAGAACAAAACTTTAGATTTACAAAATGTAATAAGCAAAAAAGAACCTTGAAATGAGGTTGAGGATGGACGATGATGACAAGAAGCAGAAACTCCATGAGAGAATGAAACCAAACTCGACGAGACCAGAAGCCCAACGGCGATAAGAAGGAGACGCCGGCGATCATGAAACGACGGCGTTTCACTGTAAAGCATTTTTTATTTATAATTCTCTCTCTCTCTCTCTCTCTCTCTCTTTTGTTTGATTGTTTGGTTCCGTTTCTAATTTCTGAAACTCTAAAAAAAGGGTTTATCTATCTATGCATCAATAAGAATCTTTTATTTCTCCAGGAAATCAAGGAGAAAGAAGATGAAACGATAGCTTATTATATTTGTTCCCTTATTTAGAATCTTTTTTTTTCCAGAATTTTCTCCATCCATTGTTATCTTAATTTGTTTTAACCTCATTTTAGTTTTTTTTTTTGCGATATTAATTACTCTTTAAACTCTCATTGGCTAAATTTATCCGTATATATAAAAAAAATTAAACTAAAACTCCACGCGGTTTCTCTTCCCCAGTGATCCATCCATTAGTACTTAGTAGTATAGGAAAGAATCTTACTTTACCCTATAAACCGGTATACAATTAATTAAATCTGAAAATGATACAACAAATTGGTAAACAATTTATTTTCTGGTTGACTTATACAAAAAAAAAACCTTTCCGAGTCGAAATGGATTATCCCTTGAGGAGAACATGGAAACGGAAAAGTGTATTAATATCCATTCTTAATTCAGCTTCTAGTATTTTTGAAAACGGAAAATTGATTTAATATCCATACTTAATTCAGCTACCGCTAGTATTTTTGAAACGGAAAATCGCATTCTGGTACCAACTTCTCCTGTTTTTAGAAAAATCCAAAAAAGAAAATTAATGTTGTTGAAAGAATGGTTTAATGATCATATGTTTACAGAAAGGCAAGAATCATCTGTTTCCATATCCTTACAGAACAAGATTATCATCTTATTCTTTAGTTCAAAATTTCAAAAACAATTTGTAAATGGTTACTACAATATGAAAATTCTCTCGTTCAAGCCTCATGGTCTCAAGGTTTATTCACTCACCGACTTGCTCCATCCCTCGTTCCAATTTCCAAGGAGCGCAAACCAGATTACTCAATCCTCTTTATGAACCTCAGTTTTGAGTTGAAAACAAATGCCAATGTATATTTATGTCAAAGATGATATCTTTGGGTGATTTCTTCAACCAAAGGAGGCTTCTTGATATCAAGACTGGACGCAGAACAAGAAGCTTCTTGTTTCGCTTGACTTACTTGTTGTCCGTTTTGTAAAGATAGCCAAAGAGTTTCTTCCGTGGACTTTTCTATTATCTACAAACTAGCGTTTCTTCTAGTGACGTTTCTACCAACTCAGGCCTTCTCCTTGGAGATAGCCCTCTTTCAACCATTTCATCTTCATATTCCCTAGCCATATCCAACATTCCTTTCTGAACCAAAGCATCGATCACAGCGTTATAAGCGGCTGAATCAGGAGTATCCCCAGACTCTTTCATCGTCTTCCACACATCTAAAACCGGCTGAAGAAATCCCCATCTCTCAAACTTCCTCATAAGCATCACATAAGTATCCATTCTTGGCCTAACTCCACTCCTTATCATCCTACCAAACAGACTTAGGATCTCACTTGGTTTCTCCAGACGGGCAAAGAGACACATATAAGTGATTGAATCGGGCTGACATCCTTTCGTAGGCATCTCGTTAAGCATCCCATACGCATCCTTCACCCTCCCGTCTTCGCATAGAAGCTTGATGATTGTGTTATGCGTGGCAACGTTAGGTTCACAACCTCTTTCCCTCATCTCCCGAAACACCCTGATACCAAACTCAACCCCTTGCGAAGCTCCAATGGCGCGGATGACAGTGTTATAAGCAACAACATCAAGTTTTATTCTTTTACTCTTCATTTCCTTGTACAATTTCACAGCTTTCCACGGTTTTCCGCTCTTGCACATTATATCCATGTAAATAGAATAGGAAAACAAATCCTTAGCAACACCTTCAGTATCCATCTTCTCCCAATACTCCTTGCATTTGCCCCACCATCCCAATTTCGACCACCCACGAAGAATCAGATTATGAATCTTAGTATTACTCACACTAAAACCATTACCGATCACATTCTTCCCAAAACAAAGCTCTTCTGCTTCAACCACATGCTTATGCTCGCAGAGCGCATCGACGAGGTTATAAAAAGATGTTTCATCTCTCAGATTGAAATCATCCAATTTGTCATAAGTATCAAGAGCCTCCTGAACAAGATGCGCCGTAACATAACGCTTGAAGAGTATACGAAACGTCACATGATTCGGGACCGAAACCGGATTTTCGGTCATCCGATTGATCAAACCCCAGGAAGTTTCGAACTCGAAATACTTACCCAGAATATCGATCATCCGATTGAATGTCTCGGTGGCATGTCTGAATCCGGATTCCTTCTCGACCCAGTTGAAAAACTCCATCGCCTTCTGCCAATCGTTGCTGTAACACGTGAGCGCTTCGCATACTGTTTTCTGATCGTAACTGGACTGATCCACCTGACATCGAGGGTTCTCATCGGAAATGGGTTTTCCAGATAGAAGCCGAACGGAGGGAGTAAAAACAGTGCGAAGACGATCGAATCGCCGCAAATATATCGACAAGAGCATTATCTTATTTCTGTCTCTTCTTTCTTCCCACCCTTCTCCGAAATTAGGGTTCGCCGATCGGCAATCAACGGGCGAATTTTTGACCGATTACACTCATTTGGGACCCGATTACTCGTATTGGGTCCGCACTCGAATTTTGACCCGATTACCCATTGGACTTTGGTTTCTAATATTTTTGGATGATTGGGCCCATTTGTCTTTTTTCAATATCAATTGGAGCGAATCTCTCTTACAAGTGAGCCGGTTCAGTCGAGATTTCGGTTCGGTTTTTCCGTCAGATTTTAGGTTAATGGTAGAAACCAAAATTTATTTTTTACATTGTTTAGCACGGTTTCGATTTCGATTTGGATTCAGATTATTTTTGGGTTTTGATCATTTTTTCAGTTCTATTCAAATTCAAATTAAGATTTCAGATAAAAAGAAAACCAATCCATTTAAACCACATTAAGATATGGTTATTTTTCCGATTCTTCCGTCTTGATAGAACATCTCTAATCCACGACATGAACTCTAATATTTTGATTGTTTATTTTCTTGAAAAAGAGATTATTGGATTTCTCATATATTCTGAAGGGTTACAGCCTTACAGGGATCTGGATTCTTCGAACCTGTGCATGGGCGAGGAGATACTGAGATGATCCCTTGATGCTAGAGTCTCGGCTTCTTCAAACGGAAGTTTGGTTTAGCTGCAAAAATAATAAACAAAAATTCAGAAAGTGGCACTAAATAAAATACATACATCAATAGTGGTCTTTTCAACAGTTAAAAAAAGATAAGATCAATAGTGGTAAAATACATACATGTTTTTTTTTTTTAATACAAACAATATTTTGTAACGTCGGTTTAATAGGTTGGCTGAATTGACGGATCCAATGTAAAATCTACGATTTTTGAATGTTCATGTATTATATTGGGTGTAAAAAATAGTTTGTGTATTTTTGTGAGCCAAAATATTTCGTGTAATTTTCTTCTAAATTTTATATAGTTCATGTATTTTAAAGATTTTTTCCCATTGAATACAAACGACGTTTCTTAACTTCCGTTCAACGAGTTAACGGAGTTGACGAATCCGGTGTAAAACCCACGATTTTTGAATATTTGGGTATTAAACTAAATGTTATAAATAGTCTGTATATTTTGTTGGAAGCCAAAATAATTTATGTTTTTTTTTTTTTTGATGAAAAGTTTATGTATTTTTCTTTCAAATTTTATATAGTTGAGGTATCTTTAAGTTTTTTCCCAATAAAATTCGATGTCAGTTTGTATTTGCTAAACCATTCAAGCAAGTATATTTTCCTAAGATCGCCATTTAGAGAAATAGCAGCTTGCAGCCTTAAAGGTTGTGATAAATGGATATAAATGTTATATTTGGCAATGTAAGCTTTTTCAGTACAAAAATTAACAAGTTTGGGATCGATTGTGATAATAAAATCATGTGCAAAAAGGACCCTTAAATGCAAAGACTTAAAAAGTCTTAAAAAAGTATAATCGCTGTACTATCAGGTAACCACAGTTTCGAAACGACCCCAACGAAGACCGAAACAAGAGACGGAAAAACGCAATCCTTTTCTCCCTGAAATGGCGGCCGCTCTGCGGACAAATATCCGGCCGGTCAAGTTTCCGGCTCCGTTCAGAGCTCTTACCAAACAATCTTCCGCACCCTTTAGAGTAAGATGCGCTGTTGCTTCCCCCGGGAATAAACGATACAATATCACTCTCCTTCCCGGCGACGGCATCGGTCCAGAGGTCGTCTCCATCGCCAAAAATGTGCTTCAGCAAGCGGGATCTTTGGAAGGTTTCTCTCTCTTTTGTTCCCATTGCTGTTTTGTTTATCATGTAGAACGGGAGATAATTGAGGGATTTACTGTTTTCTGCTTGGAAATGGAAAGGGCGATGCTTAAACGAATAGAAAGACGTGAGAATTGGAAATTAGAGAATGGGATTTAGTATCCTCTATTTCATGTTTCTCTGTAAGGAGATTAGATATAGAATCGTAGGCGGGGTTTATTTGGATTACTGGTCACAAGATATCTTGACATTTGCGTCTGTGCTGTTTATCAGGAGTGGAATTTAGCTTCCGGGAGATGCCCATAGGAGGAGCTGCTTTGGATTTGGTCGGAGTGCCTTTGCCTGAGGAGACCATCTCGGCTGCAAAAGAATCACATGCCGTGCTTCTTGGAGCCATCGGAGGGTCTGTCTTTTCTCTACTGTCGGCTCTACTTCTTTTGTTTTTTCTGTGCTTATCTCTTTTTGGGGTAAATTCCGTTTCTCTTACGATCATGTTGGTATGATTTCAGGTACAAATGGGATAACAATGAAAAACATCTGAGGCCTGAGAAGGGGTTACTTCAACTTCGAGCGGGTCTCAAAGTCTTTGCAAATCTGAGACCTGCTACTGTTCTGCCACAGGTAACCATCCTCTTCCGGATCGCAAGATTGCTTTGTAACCTGTAGTTTTGTTCCCTGTTTGAAACTGACATTATCAGGCTCTTTCAGTTGGTGGATGCTTCCACCCTGAAGAGAGAGGTTGCAGAAGGTGTTGATCTAATGGTTGTAAGGGAGCTTACAGGAGGTCTGTTTAGTAACTTGATTGAGACTGATCTTAAATTCTTGTCTTTATCGTTCCCTAGTGGGACAGCATCTTTACAATGTGATGTCTCATGGAAACAGGTATTTACTTTGGAGAGCCAAGGGGCATAAAGACCAATGAAAATGGCGAGGAAGTTGGGTTTAATACTGAGGTTTATGCTGCTCACGAGGTACCCCCTATTGAAAACCTCAGATGCAGATTTCTGCGGATCTTTCTCTCTTTGTTAAGTACTACGGACAGATGTAATAAAGCATTTTTCCATGTTCCTTAGATTGATAGAATTGCTCGTGTTGCCTTCGAGACTGCTCGGAAAAGGCGTGGCAAGCTGTGTTCTGTGGACAAAGCTAATGTCTTGGAGGTGTAGTTGATAATTACGTCTTCCTTGAATTGTTTTCGTCTCTCCTGCTTCTTATGGAACACATATAACACTGAAGGCATTGCTAATTTCTTTTATACAGGCCTCAATTTTATGGAGGAAACGAGTAACCGCATTAGCCTCTGAATATCCTGACGTTGAGCTGTCACATATGTATGTTGACAATGCTGCGATGCAGCTTGTTCGTGACCCAAAACAGGTACTTATATTTGCTAAAGTAGCCAGCTTTGATAGCGCCTTGATGTGGGAACTGTCTAAATCCTTACAATGGTTTGATGGTTTCTTAAATGCAGTTTGACACCATTGTCACAAACAACATTTTTGGCGATATATTATCTGATGAAGCGTCAATGATCACAGGAAGCATTGGAATGCTTCCATCTGCTAGTCTCAGTGATTCGGTATAATATGAAATAATCTGATCTTCGAGTGTGCTGCACTATGATCACGTCTGAACATAATCCTATCATGTTTACTACAGGGACCTGGACTCTTTGAACCTATACATGGTTCTGCGCCTGATATTGCTGGACAGGTCCTAACTCTAATCTTCAAACAAACACGGCTTCTCCTCCCCAATATCAAAACTACTTGTATGCCAAAAATGAAGAGCAAAACTTGTTGATTCTTTGAATTTTCAGGATAAAGCAAACCCATTGGCAACCATTCTCAGCGCTGCGATGCTTCTGAAATACGGACTTGGAGAAGAAAAGGCAGCTAAGAGAATTGAAGACGCGGTGTTGGTTGCTCTGAACAATGGATTCAGAACAGGAGACATCTACTCTGCAGGAACTGTACTATTCTCGAATCTTTCTTATTACACGTTTCCTCTTCCTTAAAACGTTGTGTGTAGGTGTTAGAATAATTGACAAGCAACGACAAATAAACAATGCTAATGCGTGTGTGTTGTTGAATGGTGTGTGATCAGAAACTGGTGGGCTGCAAGGAGATGGGAGAGGAGGTTCTGAAGTCAGTGGAGTCTCAAGTTGCAGCTTCTGTTTAATTCATCTGTACAACTTTGAAGAGTGTGAATCAATCATGAAGAGATTTTTTTTTGTTTTTCCAACAATAAGTGTTGATGTTGTACGCGAGGAGTCTCAGTTTCATCAGCGACAACTTCTGTGATGTTAAATTATTATTAGCGGGACGTGTTTGATCACATTAAAACTTGGCGGTTTATTTCTGTAAAATAAATATCCTGGTGAAGTTAGGACGAAAATAATAATAATATATCCTGGTGATGACGCCGTAGTATATGAACGGAAGTCATCTCTTTTCTTTAGGCAGCATCGTGATGATGCCCTCAACTTCAAGCATAATCGCCGGAGAAGAATCGGTCATACCACCGCTGGCAAGTGTTTCCGGTGAATCGTCTCTCTCTGATATGACTCAGACAGTTCATTTTTCCTCTGGAAACCCTAGAATCGGGGAGACTCGCGGCGTAATGCATCTATTTTCCGACGAGTCGTCGTCTTCTTCCTCATCGAATCTCCCTGTAAAATTTTCTACTAATCGAATCCTTCTTCGTTTGATTGCATGAATTTGTCTCCGGAATCGTATTTTTTCCTGAATTGGAATTAGTTTTATTGTCCTTTAGATTGGGAGGAACCCTCTTGTTTGCGTTCTTGGGGTGCCGAACCATATGACATATGCAGATTTTTGCCAGTTCTGCGGCTCCTTCATTCAGCACATACTGGAAATGCGAACGGTGAGGTAAGCTAAGAAAAGTCATATCAAATTACTTTTGCTAGATTGATTGTGATTTCTATCTGTGTTCTGGTAGTATAGAAGTAAAATTATCACCAAAAACTGTGTTCTATTTCGTTCTGAAATGTGGATGGCAGAAGAATATGAAGTTAGTTTGCTTCTGGCTTTTGCTCTGTACAGGAATGATGGGATTGAAAATAGATACAGCATTTTGATAAGGTTTGATAGTCAGGAATCTACCGATACATTCTACCATCATTTTAGAGGCAAACAATTCAATTCTCTCGAGGTTTGAGACAACACCCTATGCCAGATATGTATATATTTTCACTGATCTTTTTGATTGATGATTAGCTGGTGCCAATTGTGTGCAGGAAGATGTCTGTCGTCTGCTTTTTACTCTAGATGTTCAGTTTACCGGTTATAGTGGATCTATTGACCATACACAGCCTTCTGCTGCCGGCCCCATAGAGCAACCTACTTGCCCAGTTTGTCTTGGTAACGTCTTAACCTGAAATATTCAAGTTTGATATTAAGACTGACGGTATCTCTGGTGTCATACATTGACTACGTTTGGTTACCTTTTTTTTTTAATATATGCTCATGTTTCAGAGAGATTGGACCAAGACACAGGTGGCATTCTCACTACCATGTGCAATCATTCCTTCCATTGTTCATGTATTTCTAATTGGCCAGATTCTTCTTGCCCAGTAAGGCTCTTTAATCATTTTCATTCTATTTTTAGTCCTGTGTCAATTTTCTTCATGGGGTGTTGTTTTCGTTTTCAGGTTTGTCGATATTGCCAACAGCAACCTGAAAATTCAGTATGTTGTGTTTGCCAAACAACGGAGAATCTCTGGATGTGTGTTATCTGCGGAGTTGTTGGCTGCGGAAGGTATGGATTTCACATTTTCTGCAATCAGCAGGGGGGCCTTTTTCCTTCTCGTCCATCCAAGGTTAACCATTCCTCGTTGTTAAATACCTATCGTAGGTACAAGGGAGGACATGCCAGAAGCCACTGGGAGGAGACGGAGCATTGCTACTCACTTGAGCTTGAAACACAGCGTGTTTGGGATTATGCTGGTGACAATTATGTTCACCGGCTTATTCAATCCAAAACTGATGGCAAGCTAGTGGAGTTGAATTCTCACGGTAGTCTGAGCAAGGATGGTTGTGGAAGCTGTGAATATTCTGACAGTGGAATTACTGATGCTCTCTTAAACAGCAAAGTGGACATGGTAATGCCTTTGTTTTATGTTTTCATAATCCTCGTGTTCAACTTTAAAACTCTTATGTTAATTTCTTTTTTGCCTCATCTTTTTTTTCATTTTCAAACCACAGATCATTAGTGAGTACAACGAACTCCTCCAGGCACAACTAGAAAACCAAAAACAAGTAAGCACATATACCGTATGCCTTTCTTGTCTCTAGTCTCTTGAAGTTTTCGTTGTCTGGTTTACAATTTGAAGTGTCTAATTCTGTCTAGCAAAGAGATTAAGACTCTTCTTTTTTTGTCTTGTGTTTTTTCCTCGTTTCCTCTCCTGTTAGTATTTTGAGAAATTGCTACAAAATGTCAAAGAGGAAACCGAACAGAAAGTCTCAGAAGCTTCGAGCAAGGCAATAAGCCAGAGACTGCAGAAGCTGCAAACCAGGCTTGACAGATGTATCAAAGAGAAGCAATTTCTTGAAGATGTGAGGATATAGCTAGTTTTTCTTGGTGACATGCTTGCATATTGGTTCCAATAAGGTTAGCTGCGTTCCTGTAGAGGGCTGACTTGTTGTTTTACTGATATGTAGCTGAACGAAAATCTTGTGAAAAATAAGGACGTATGGAGCACCAAGATTACAGAAATGGAAGAAAGGTGTGTGTATGTTCATGTGGTGTGCATAAGGAATAGAGGTTTGAATGTTTATTCTCCATTGATGAACTGAGCTTCGATTTTAGGGAGAAGAAGGCGGTGCAGGCAAAGGATGAAAAGATTCAGGGCTTGGAAGAACAGGTAAAAAAACATCTCTATAGACAATAATACAACCTGCGATATTTGTTTGTATAGTAAAGAAAGAGATGCACAACTGTAGTAAATGTGTTAATTATAAAACACCACCTTGCAGCTTGGAAAACTAATGGCCCAAATATGTGATGAGAGTGAAGTCTCAGAGTCAAAAGAGGTCAAGGATGACGGTACTGTGTTGCCCGTATCTACCAATACTACATCTTCCTCTGGGTCTGGGAGTGTTGTACGTGCAAGTAAAAAGAAGAGTAACAGAAGAAAGGGTTAAATCAATCAAGACTCCCAGTTTCTGGTACCAAATCTTAGTTAGATTAAACTACAACTTCGATATGGTCCTAATCCGAAGCTAGTACACTATGTTCAAGCAATCTAACGGCTGTGAATGTCTAGATCTAACTATTTGCGTTATGTGTGGTAATGAGAATCTTAGAGGAACGAGTTGGGGTTATAGAGTATCAGCCTCATGGATCTACTATATTCTTCACCCTCTGTTTGTAGAGTAAATACAATTCTCTAATAGTTGAATCAAATTTAAATATCGTGTCTGCTTGAAAACATTTCCGAGAAGATATTTAGTAAAAGACAACTAACTCTTTTTTTGTAAATCTCCAAAATAGACTTAGTAGTCCTTATCCGATCGACTTGGAGTGGGGATTTAAAAAGAGGAGACGAAGCATACGGACAATTAGAGAAGTCGCTGGAGAGTGAGCGGACCGACAAGTGGTGAAGATCGGCGTGTTTCATCGTTGGAGAAGAGATGGTCAATTAGTTAGGCGGCTGGGGTTGTATTTCTAGACATAAGAATAAAGAACTTCAGATCTAGATCTAGGTTTTAATAAACTATGGAGGTCGGAAATCGGGGAGAAATTGGTAGCGAATTTACCACCAATTTTCGACGGAAACAAATATTATAAAAAATATTAATATCGGTGGAAAATTGGTGGAAATTTTTTTGACAGAAAAATTAGTGGTAAATTTGTGATTGATTGTCCACGAATTTCCCATGTAAATACCGATGGATTTGTTTTGGTTGGTAATTGGTCGCAAATTTCCCACCAAATTTTGATCGATATATTCGGTTGCAACTAAGCAATAATTTTCCCAACCAAATCACTAAACATGGTATTTTGGTTGGGAATTGGTCGATTATTTTTCCAACCAAAATTTCGGTGGAAAATTTGGTGCTATTTTGATATGTTTTGTTGGTATAACTTTTTTTTAAAAAAGAGGGATTTTGGTATAGTATTTATTATATTTCACTTTGGTCAGCCTTCCTGCCACATTTGTTTTTTTTTCCTGGCAAATTCTTCCCGTTTTGTTTATTATCAGTCCAATATATATAAATTTATAAACTAGCTAGCTGGTAGCGTAAGGATTAAATAACTCCGTCAACAGAATCCATGAAGCCAGGTTAGCTTTTTAGGGCAAAACCGAAACCGATCCGAACCCGGTTTTTTGGGTTGGTTCGGGTCGGATCTAACGGATCCAGGTTTTATGCCCATGCTGACTAGTAGGTACTTCCTTTTTTCCGTAATCGATTTGATCGTGACGTTTTAGTACCTGAGAGTATCATTTTCATTTGAATGTATTTTGATATTAATGCTACAACTTAGCCATTATAATATTGGTGTATTAATTGACAGATCGATGAAAATTATTGAGAAATACAAACATGCCGTTTTGGCGTTTTACCAACGAAAAAAATAAATATCATATAGTATTTTTAGACAACTATTTAGCCTTTGAATGTTTGACGGGTTCCCATATTTTTAGGAGCGGTCTGACATTTTTGTCACCACTCAACACTTTTTTGTATTTTCATTTTTTTATAAAAAATAAAAGAAAAAAGAAATAAAAAAGTAACCACACCAGGTGGATAAATAAACGCACATGGCGGACAAAAGCCTCATATGAGGTGTGGTTATGATGCGTTTCTTCGCTGTTGATAGTTGACTCATGCTTTTTGTATTATTTTTTTTGCACAAAATAATAATAATATACATTGTTCTCCCTATATAAACATAACTTGACATCCCCTTTTGTAAAACACACAAGTTCTTCGGCAACTTTTCTAAAAACACAAAATAATCTATCAATATATCTCTCTCAAATATACGTGTGGGTTTAACAATTGATCAAGTAATTTTTTTTTCAATTGATCAGATAATTTTTTTTTTATATTTTAAATCAAAACAAACCCAAGTGTTTGTGTGGGTTTAACAATTTTTTTTTTGTAAACAACTAGTTTTTTCTCTTTTTACATTTTCACCATTCACACATTTGGACCGCACCGCTTGTTCCGCAATAACCGTACTTGTTCCGCATGATGCATTTCTTCCAACCACACCGCACCTCCTAAACCGCTTGTCCCAAACTGCTTGTCCCGCACCTCCTAAACTATCTTAATTTAATAAAGTAAGATAGTTTACCCCTTCTATAGATGTCCACCGAAGAATAAAGTTATCCAATAGTTCAGAATAACAGTGAATATCTTCATTTTCGAACGCTCTACGTGTTCTACGTACTTATGAGCGTATTTGCGCCCATATTCAGCAATACTTGTTGGATGGAAATGGGCTTTTGACGGTTGCTTAGAAATGTTTTGAGTACACTAGATGGAGATGGAGTAGCTCCTGTTGACATTCTAATCTTCTGAAGTGGTATCTTCTTCTTATGTAAGACAGTATCACAAACTACTTTTGTAACTTCTGTAATATGGAGATTATCCAACCGAACAAGAAAGTCTCTGCATTTTCCACACGAAAAAATGTTTCTATTATAAGCTGCGGGAGAAGGCAGATAGAGAAGAATAATGGGAGAAAACCATAGTGATAAACTCACAATTTTAGTTCTTGAGCCAATGGATCCATGGGAGACAAGGTCCCCGATGTTAAAGTGATAGACCCAACACCTCTTTTTGCTATGTTCTGCATGGTAATCCCAAGATTGAACCACCACCAGCTAAGCGTTCTTGATACTTTGCCTACAAAATAAATCATTAATTCATTTATTTTGTCCAAAGTTGTGATTGTTTTGCTAAAAAAAAACACTGTTTCCACAGGGAGAGCAGATTACAAAATGATTATTATAATTTCAATTTAGTAAACCGGTGCTTCTGTTAATGCTTTGGTAATCCAGCATCTTTTTGTTTTTAAGTTATAGATGAACCCACTCTTATTTACCTTTTATGACATCCGTAGAATTTTGCTCAAGGAATAGCTTAGCAAAAAAAAAAATATATAGGAATAGCAGCGCAAACGTCAAAACCATGTGTTTTTTTTGTCACTCGATTACGATTAGTATCTCATTTTTTAATATGTTTTAGATTAATACTATATGATAAAATTCGAAACTATAATATAAAATTCGAATTATATGCACACACTTTTTCTTAATCCAGGCCCAACCAATGCAACATTGAAAGTGTTGTAGGCCCAAGAAAAAGCCTGAAAATTTCCCTCTTTGCATGTTTTCCCTCTATCGGTAGAGCGGTCAAAATGACTGTCCACGTGGTTGCTTTTCAAAAAAAATAAAAAATCAGGTATCTGGTTTTTTTTTATTTGAATGAAAATCGGGTATCTGTTTTAATTCGGGTCAAATATGGTTTATTTCTGTAATCGGGTCATAAACCAGTTTAGTTTTGATTTTAAGTGGTTAAGTATTATTCGGTAAACAGTAAACCGATCTAAATCATAGTTCGGGTGGTTTTACGTTTCGAACTTCTATCATGTGTGTAAATAGGTTTCGATATTTCAAATGAAAAGGAAATATGTCTGCAACTTTCGAATTGGGGAGATATGTGTCGAGGTCCAAATTTCGGATGAATCTACAACTATATCATAAATTTGAGGTGAAAATACGTCGTTCATTCCTGTTAAATTTACAAGTACAACAATTCAAATAAATTATAATTCATCCAATACACAAAATAATGAAACGAAAACCAAAACTATAAACAATCTTCAAATCGTATATATAAAAATATGTAGAAAATACAAAAAAACATATTAAGAGGTAACTATCTAGTGCTCTAATAAACGTGTTTTTTTTTTTAAATCATCTGTATACAATGGCCTGTATATGGCAAAAAACAAACCTAAACGGATTGCCGTTTAACTATGACAAAACACGTTTATTTAACATCCCTAAATTAGGTCACAGAAGGGATTCGTTTTGTATCATCATCAATTCATAAGAATCAGCCGCAACAAAGTTTAGAGAAATTTGGCGATAATGCTGCCCCGTCCTGGTCTTCGTACTCGTCGTCCAGCAAGGCTAACGAAGGAGTCGGAGGAGGCTCGTATCGCGATAGAGAAGGAGTATTGGCCTCGAGTGTGGGAGTCCGATGTAATTCGTTGGAGATGACTTCTCTAAGTGTTGTTCTGTAAATATGTTATGATTTGCTTATATATTGCTCTAATGTGTTAGGGGTTCGATATTGATCATTTGAAGAGACCATTCTATGGATTGCTAGTTTTCAAGTGCAAACCTAAGGATTATTCCGTTGTTCCCCACCTCTATGCTAAGATGGGCCTTCATCAATACAATATGCTGCAGGTAAATCTAGTCGATGATCTGCTCATTTTATAGTTGCTTATTCTTCACTTGTTTTTGCTTGCTTGCTTGCTGTGTCAGGGGACGAACCTCCAGCTTCATCACATAGAAAAATACAATAGACGCTTTCGACCAATTCCTGCCTCGTATTATATAACTTTGGCTGCAGAGGATCCCTCTATCAGTCGCCGCCCTGTAACTTTTCAGACTTCTATTGTCGAAAATTCAGGTTATTTCGATGTCCAATGTAACCTTGCTAGACGTAAAAGTGAAGGTAATATTTGTATCCTCTTCTTCTTCTCTCTGGTTCATTACTATAGCAGTCTGAGTTGCCCTCATCCTGATTGTTTATTATAAGCAATTTTTTTAATCTGTATAGCGACCAAGATTAAGCTTAATTGGGATGCAATAAATGAATTCCGCTGTTTCACCGTGCCTGAATGTTGGCCGTTAGATGATGATTTGGCTGATAAAAACCGATTTTACGTGGTAAATGGATAACATATAATTTTCAATCTGTAAAGTAATTGATATGCTTTTCAATGGATCAGTACTAGTGTGATGTTTTTTTTTTTGCTTTTGCAGGTACATGAATCTGACTTGAAAGAAAATGACTGGATTCGCCTCTATATGGAACTTGCATATGTCTCAACCCATCGGTGGATTGGCGACAATGTATGTTTTGCTTGCATTAACAATGACGACATAACACTCTGGAGTGTTTCTTTTTTGTTGAAAGATGTTGTTGTTCTTGTTGTTGCAGCAGCACAAGCTGTCCGATTTGGAGATTGTGGAGGTAGTGGTAGAAACCAGTAATCCGCCGATTGAGAAACTCAAGGGAGCCTTTAATGCATTTATCTACATAGAATATAAGCAGGACCTGGGCAAGGATGATCAGTTTCTTAAATATAGAACTAAAATCAGAAGAACCGTGGATGTGAGAAACGGACTCCTTAGTCTTGTGGGTGACAATCAGGAACTTGGTCTCATAGGCGACAATCAGGAACTTGGTCCCGTGGGCGACAGTCAGGAACTTAGTCCCGTGGGCGACAGTCAGGAACTTAGTCCCGTGGGCGACAGTCAGGAACTTAGTCTCCTGGGCGACAATCAGCAAGTAACCTTCTCACGAGCAACTATTTTCTTTAAGTAGGAAGACAAGATCCATCTGAATATGTGGATGAAATCAAGAAATGAATACTGGTCGACTGCTAACTTAAATTGTGTCGATTGGTTTCTATGCATGCAATTTGTGTCGTTTTATGTGGACTAGAAAGAAAAAAAATGTAATCAGACTTCTTTGATCCTTAGTTGCGAAGCAGTGGTGAAAGGTGCGAAGAGAAGAGTGTTTCTGAATCTAGTAAGTTGCGAAGCAGTGGTGAAAGGAAAAGAGGAGGTAGTAATGAATGTGTCAAATATCTCTCTCTTAATAAGTTGATAACAAGCGATTCGATAAAACTAAAGTTGTTGATTGATGTGTGCAGGCAGGAAGTAGAGTTTGAAGGTCAGACTTGGACTTCAATGGAAGGATGTAGTTTAAACAACCTAAGAACACCTTTTTTTTTTTTACTTTTTTGGCTTAGGATGAAGTTATGTGATGGGAATATTGTGTCTTGTAATGTACAAACATGGAACATTAAGGCAAATATTATGGTAGTTACGCTGATTTTATATGAAACGTAGGAGATATTTTGCGCGAATCCTGAGCTTTTGCATCAAATTGTGCTTTTATTTTTTTGTTCTAGTGATTGGTTGCATACGATTATCTGTTTTGATTAGAATATGCTTACGAGTCATGTAGTTACTAAAATGAATGTACTTCAAGGATTTGATAAAAGTAAATGCAGAAACATGCAAGTGAAGTGTTTTTTTGTAGTGTTTCTTACATGTCAACATTTTTTCTTGTAAAAAAAATGTCTAGATAGATGTTAAGTAATTTTTTTGGAATATTTTTTTTTATGGTATATCTCGATGTATATAAAAAGGCTAATAGCACTTAATAACCATATTGGACAACCATATTAATTATCTAACCATACTCATGGTTAGAATATATATGAATATATACACTTCTACCTCTTCTTTCTCTTTTCCCTCTTACTTCTCTCTCACGTTTCTTCTTCTTCTTTTTTTCCCTATCCTTTTTCCTCTCTATTTATTTTTCCTTCTTCTTTTTCCTTTTTTTTATTTTTATCTCTTCTTCGTCTTCCTCAATTTTTTTCCCTTCCCGTGCTATAGTATAGTATAGCAAATAGTATAGTATAGCACAATTTTATATTGTCTTCTTTATAAGGGCATTTTCATCAAAAAAAAATCTATTGGTTATTCACCTAATTAATTTTTGCTATGGCTATATTCTTAAATTTGTATCCCAATATATATAGTTAGTTTTGCAATTCACTCATATAAAAATTATCTGTATGTGGTTATTTAAAATAAAAAGTTTGAAAGAAATCAAAGTAGATGACCTTTTATACGAGATTTACGAGTTGAGATTGAGAATCAACCGTTGACAAAAATCTTTTTCTTTTTCTTGTTATATACATAATAAGATGATACAGATTACAAACAATAAATGACAATGCAGAACTAAACAGACAAAACAGAGCATCCTCTGTTTCGCACCAACTAACAAAAGGACCAGAAGAGATCATGTTGAAGCAAGCCAGTATCTTTGAATTTCTCCTCCACTAGCCCATCGATACGAGCAGCCATGTCCGATGTCAGATAGTTCTCCCAATCTCCGACCTTTCATTTCCTGAAATACGCGCTATTTGCATAAACCGCAGGACGATCCTCTCTCTCCCTATCCCCTTTGTTAGCTTGAAGATTCTTCAGCGTCTCGAAGCTGCAAAGATTCACCACTTTCTCAGCAACCCCTTTCCACTCTTCCTCTTCCGTGAATACATAACCCATGAACTCAGCCAATCTCTTCACATACGGCAACGGATCAGCTCTCATCGTCTCGTACCTAAGGAACAAAATCCGATCTGGATTCTCTTGGTAAGCCTTCCAATAACCTAAAACATGATCCAGATAAGGACCGTAGACAGATAAACCTTTGCAAAACATATCAAAGGCCTCCTCGAGACTCGCTAGTTGACCCTCTTGAGACTTCTCCACATGGAGATGAAAGTGTCCTTGGGTCTCTCCATATGTAAACCATCTTGCAACCCGATTTCACAATCGTGAGGGTTTCGTTTGAGGAGTGGGTTCATGGAGTCGTCGAACCGGGATCGGTTGACGATCGCGTAAGTCAGGGCTACAGACGAGGAAATCGGTAGGTCGTGCTTGAAAATGGTCTTTGGCGCGAAGAAGACCTTCGAGGAGACACTCTTGCCACCAGTGTCCGCCGTATTGGGTCAGGATCTCGTTGGGTCCCCAGCCTTTGCTCTTCGGAAGCGCGGCGATGAACTCGTGGTACTTCTTCTGGGTATTCTCGAACTCCGTGAGTTCGACCTAGGATCCGTTTTCGATCGTCTTCGATTCCAGAGCTTCGGATTCGTTCTGGGTCGTGTTCGATTCCATTGCAGATGTGACGTATTTCAGAGGATAAATCGGGAAGCTCTTTTAGAGTTTGTGTGGGAGATGAAGACGATGGATTGAGATTGTTGAGAGATGTGGAAGCTTTAGGTAGGTGATGATGGCTCGATAATACGACAAATTTTGAATTGAAACGATTTCCTTAACAAAAAAGTGAAAAACCATATAATTATATCGAGTATTTTTCTAAAAAATAACTTAACCGACTGGTATAAAAGTTGTCCATTCGGATACATCCGATAAAATTAGAACGATGCTTATAAAAATTCCTCTTAAAGTTAAAATTTTTCTTTTATTTGACACTTGATATGATTCAGAAATCTCGTCTAACAACTTAAAATTGGATTATACTTATATTTGTAGTAAATACAACAAAGGCAAGCAAATTACATATTAATATTTGTGATGGGAGAAGAAATTGTAACTAAAAAAAAACACGTTTTAGAAATGGAAGTTTGTAGGTAGAGAGAGAGGCTTGGTTGGTCTCGCTCCGTAATTGAGTTCGGTCCACGTTTATTTCTTGGCCGACGCTGAATTTTCTTGATTATTAATTATCCAGAAACGCATTGTAGGTGTCAGACACCCCTGGGCTTCTCAGGAGATGTGATGGTAAAAGTCTAGTTGCTACAAACTCACTTGTGGTGGTTGCATGATTATATGATGTTTGATTAAGTTTCTATTGCTGATTTTTTTTTTTTTTGGGGTCATTACAGAGGATAGGAATAATCTAGAGAAGCTAACTCTTGCTGTACTCACTCATCTTCCAACTGCGGTTCTATATGTTCATGATCTATCTGGAGAATGTGGGACTTCTCCTTCTGATCAGGTATATAGTTTTTTAGAAAGAAAAAACGTAAATGTGCATCTTTATCTCATTTGGCATTCTGAAGAGGAGAGTGAAGGAAATACTGAGCAATGAGATGGAGAAGATCAAAATTGGAGTGAGTGTTGATCAAAGTGTTGGTAGTTGTTAAATAGAGATTTTGCCTTTTGATGTCTCCTTAGTTTTTATTATTCTTAAATAGGATTAAAACGTTAATGCATTATACATTATATCAAATATCAAATCAAGCAATAATGCATGCGACTTGGCGGAAAGTGGTAAACAAAAAAGGGGAACGATCCTAATAAGAATTAGAAGTTGTCGATAGATAGGGCTGTCAAAATGGGTTGGCTGCCCATGGGCTGTCTGCGTCCAAAACATTATGGACCGGTCATGGACAAGCCCATATACGAAGCGGGTTTAAATGGGTAAGGTCCAACTTTGCCCATGGGCAAAACGGGTTGGACAATGTGGACATTGGTCAGCCCAAAATACTTGAAAATCTAGGTTAAAATCAATTTGGGGAAAAATCAAAATTCAATCTCATTTTCTTAAAATCGATTTGTTCCGCTTCAAGAAAGATTTTCCATCGATCTTCAATGTTTGTGATAAATCTTAACGGAAAAATACATAATCTTGTTTTAACGGTAAAAATTAAATTTTGTGTTTTCGACGGGAAAACATGATTTTACCTTTCCGGCGGAAAAATGAGATTTTACATTTTGGCGGGAAACGGGATTTTACGTTTTTGGCGGGAAAATGAGATTTTACATTTTTGGCGGGAAAACGAGATTTTACATTTTTGGCGGAAAAACGGGATTGTACTTTTGTGGCGGGAAAACAAGATTTTACGTTTTTGGCAGGAAAGCGGGATTTTACGTTTCTGACAGGAAAAAGGGATTAAACGTTTTTGGCGAGAAAATGAGATTTTACGTTTTTGGCGGGAAAACAAGATTTTACGTTTTTGGGGAAAAACAAGATTTTACGTTTTTGGCAGGAAAACGAAATTTTACATTTTTGGCGAAAAAACGGGATTTTACGTTTTTGGCGAGAAAACAAAATGTTACGTTTTTGGCGTGAAAACGAGATTTTACGTTTTAATATTTTTTTACCTTTTAAACAATTTGTTTTATTCTGACCAATGGACATCCCATTTAGACATGGTTGTTAATGGCATGGTCACTATTTGTCCGCAATCAAAATGGTCAATATTGGACGGGTCCATACCCGATTATTGTTCCAGGGATCGAATCTTGTTCTTGGATCACGAGTGTGAGTCTCATGATCACGGAAATCGGGTGAAGAAGAATCGTCTTCCCCACCAGCACCGTCCGCCGCCTGATTCATCACCGCCGCCGTCGTCGGAAGCTCGGTCTCACTCGTGTAAGACATGAAATCGAATTTGAGGCCGTCTTCTTCTCCTTCGTGACGATACTGTTGTTACTCTCTTCTCTGGTGATTGATAAAGAGTGATGTACCCATGAGCTTATATTCACAATGGCCATGGAGAATTCTCGAAATTTATGGAAAAATTGAATCTTGTTAATTGGAATTGGATTTAGAGTGAATGAGATTTTGAGTTGGGTAATGGAGTGTGGACTAGTAAATCGATTCTGATTTAACGACCTGTTTCTAATTAATCGATTTTTCGAAATTACCCAGAAAAAAACGACGGCGGTGAGGGAGAGAGAGACGACGGCGGAGGAGACCAGGCTCATCGTCGGCGGCGGCGGCGGAGGAGATCAGGCTCATCTTCGGCGGCGGCGGAGGAAGAGGAATTGAGGGAGAGAGAAGAGAGTCACCTCCATGGGCGAGCAATGGAGATCTACAGAGTGGGCAATTGAGAATATCTCTTGAAAAGAAAAAAAGAAAAAAATTACATGTAACTGTCTCGCTAGGCAGTGAAGAGTCCAAGATCAATCATTATCATCCAAATTCTTTCGACAGAAACTATAACTTTCCGATGCTGTGAAAATTCTGGATATTTTTTTTGTTTTCAACGAACCGGGTGAAGAAGAAAATAGAGTCGGGTCGGGTCATAGCTGGTTGGATTGGGTTTTGTTCGGTTTGGGATTAGGTTTAGTCGGTTTGTAAACAATAACCAATAAAACCAACGATTATGGGTAAATAGGTTTCAATGTTTCAGATTGGGAGGAAATACGTCTGCAACTTTCGAATTGGGGAGATCTGTGTCGAAGTCCAAACTTTGAGTGGATCTACAACTATATCATAAACTTGAGGTTGAAATACGTCGTTTTTCCAAAATTAATTGATGTGTTTGTTATAATTTATGTTGTGCATTGAACAATAATTAATATATGATAGTAATGAACTTCTAGTATGTTTTAAATTTAGATATACTCTATTATTTAAAATCCTATATAAAATTTAGAAAATTGTATCAAAAATTGTATAGAAACGTGTATGTTCATTATATTGTTGAAGATAAAATATTTTTGATGAGTTCAAGTTCAAAATTATATAATATAATAATTGATAATTTATATGTAGGTGTTTCGAGATATTTGTTTAATTGAAAAGAAAATGTTCAGCCGGTTCAATAGACATGCAAATAACCGAATAAAATCGATTGATCTATTTCCATCGATTTTAACGGATCTTAATTTACAAAGTTTATCGATTTCTTCCTCGCATTAGATAGTAAGGATTAAAAATTGATGGAAATGCAGAAGCTGAACCAACAAGACACTGTTTTTGTGAAAGTGATCTAAATTGACATAATTAACTTTAATTTTCAATTAAAAAAATATATTTTTTAAAAAATAAAAACATCAATAGAAACAACACAATATTGTAGTATATGAAGTTAATTCATTTTCAAGTCTTCCTTGGTCTAGTATGAAGTTAATTCATTTTCTTACATATTTCCAAATCTATTAGGAACAGCAACGATCAAGTGTCCACTCAGCTTCTCCTCCTTAGTATTTTGTTTTTCTTTAATACGAAAGTCAACCTATTTTGTAGAAGTGATTTATACACCAATAATTATTTAACACCGACTATTCATGATACATTATTTATAAAAAGAAAAAAATATCAGGTGAAATCTCTACACATACATTTTGTTAATGTATAAGATGGCAACTGTTTATATTTAGACTATTTGTTTATTATATGATCACCATTTGATGAACACATGAAATGACATTTATAGAGGTGAACTAAGTTTCCCTTCTCTACTTTAATGGATCTCGAGTGAATTTACAAATTCCAAAATGACCAAGTAAATAAGTCAAAACCAATAAGAAGAATTTTATGCTTCTTACCAAAAAATAATAATCATTATTTTTGCTATGAAAGTGATAGTAGAAGGGAGTAATTTCTTACAATTTTTTACACATCGAACTTGTGGAGTCTTCTATTGACGGTAAAATTTTTAAAACTAACACTTATTATGTAAAATACTATGATGAGTGCTATCGTTATCTGTCTCTTGCTTATAATCGGGTTTACCTACAATGGTTTATTTTTTAAAAACCAACAAAATAATACCTTAATTTTTCTTAAATCACTACCAATTATTTTAAAGTCAAATTTTCTGCAATATAATTTTAGGTAATACAAATCAATCGAATTTATTTATCCTATCTTAAATTGCGTTTGAATCTAGTAAATATAGGAACAAAATAAATATAAAATCATTGCAAAAATCACCTTAGTAGTCAATCATTTTTTGAAACAAAAACATCAATAGAAATAACACAATGTTGTCGTAGATCACTATTTAGGCTTCTCCTCCTTAGTCCTCTCTTCTTTAGTCTAATATGAAGTTCATTCATTTTCTTTCAGATTTCCAAGTCTAGCAAGAACATCAACGATCTAATGTCCACTCAGCTTCTCATCCTTAGCATTTTGTTTTTCCTTAATATGAAAGTCAACCTATTTTGTAGATTTGATTTATACACCAATAACCATTTAACATCGATTGTTCATGATACAATATTTATAAAAAGAAAAAAAAGTATCAGGTAAAATATGTACACATACATTTTGTTAACGTATAAGATGGTAATTGTTTATATTTAGACTATTTGTTTATTTTATGATCACCATTTGATAAACACAGGAAAAGACATTTATAGAGGTGAAACTAAGTTATCCTTCTATACTTCAATGGATCCTGAGTGAAATTACAAATTCCAAAACGACCAAATAAATAATTCAAAACCAATAAGAAGAAATTCATTCTTCTTACCAAACAAAAAAATAATCATTATTTTTGTTATGAAAGTGAGAGTAAAAAGGAGTAACTTCTTACAACTTTTTTTACATCGAACTTGAGGAGTCTTCTATTGACGGTAAAATTTTAAAAACTAACACTGATTATGTAAAATACTATGATGAATGCTATCGTTATCCATCTTTTGCTTATATTCGGGTATACATGCAATGATTTATTTTTTAAAAACCAACAAAATAAGACCTTACTCTTTCTTAAATCACTACCTATTATTTTAAAGTCATATTCTCTACAAAATATTTTCAGGTAATATGAAACAATCGAATTTATTTATCTTATCTTAAATTGCGTTTAAATCTAGTAAATTTAGTAACAAAATAAATTTAATATTAATGCAAAAACCACCTTAGTAGTCTATGATATTTTGTTTTTTCAATTCAAATTTTTTTTTTTTTTTATGAAACAAAAACATCAATAGAAACAACACAATTGTGTAGTAGATCACTCTTTATGCTTCTCCTCCTTAGTCTAGTATGAAGTTCATTCATTTTGATTCAGATATCCAAGTCTATCATGAACATCAAGATCTAGTGTCCACTCAGCTTCTCCTTCTTAGTATTTTGTTTTACCTTAATATGAAAGTCAACTTATTTTGCATAAGTGATTTATACAATCAATAACCATTTAATCGATTTTTCATGATACAATATTCATAAAATAAAAATATCATGTAAAATCTCTACACATACATGTTGTTAATGTATAAGATGGTAACCATTTATATTTAGACTATTTGTTTATTATATGATCACCATTTGATAAATTCAGAAATGATATTTATAGAGGTGAAACTAAGTTCTCCTTCTCTACTTCATTAATGGATCCCGAGTGAAATCACAAATTAAAATGAATGAACTTCATACTTGCGTTAATGTGTGATGCTCTGTTTTTGCTACAAGGAGAATTGACTGGACTTAATTTTCGATGGGCTTGGAGTTGCGCATTTCCAGTTTGTACATTTCTAAAAATGTTAGTTACTAATAAATAGTGTAATTCACCATTGAGAGCATGTTTAATTATTGAAGAGATCGATTCATTCCTTGTTTGGAACTTTTGTAGAAAATTAAACTGTGAATAATTAAAATCAAACCATCATTGAATAATGTTAATTTTAAATAGCAGCCATAAAAATTATGTTAATGTGATAAATAATTTATTCGCATAATAGTTTAGATTTCATAATTGCTAAAATGTTATTTTAAGAGTTTTAATTTAATCAATTCATTAATGCATACATATATAATAGTCATCTATTTTCTGAAGGTAAGAGTCGATGAAATACTTTTAGATTAATCACGCTATGTTGCTACGCGTTTCTAGTTTTGATTAAACTAATGTGATATTATATATTACCATCTTTAACTGAATATTGAGATAATAGAAAAGAAATTATTTGAACATCGATCGAATTTTTAGATAATCCAAATTTTTTTTTTTGTCGAAATAATCGACTATAGAATATATAATTGCACAAATGTAGACCGAATATATAATTAAGAATCAAATTAGTCATTAATATTCAACATAAGATTTCTGTACAATACAATATTGTTTATCTCCTTGAATATATTTATCATCACGTTTTAAATTCATATTTCTTAGTAGTGAATCATTTCTATAGTTCATTATATTTTTTCGAAACATAATTTAGAGATATTGTAATTAAGTGTGATCCCTATTTTTGGTAAACATATATTCTATAACTAATAAAAAAATATAATTTCACATATTTAGACCGAACATATCAATTTTAAATCAAATTATATACACAGCCAACGTCGATATTAAGTTCTAATAATTTAAATTCAATCAACTTAGTTACACAACATTTGGAACATAAATTATAAATACAATACAATATAGTTCCTTTCTTAGTATTGTATGATTCAATCAAATATTCTGTGATTACGTAGATTTTAAAACTAAATTCCAAAAAGTAAATATATTTTGGAACCTATAAAAATATAAAACCATGCTTTCATTATTGAGAATTAATGAGAACAAAACACTTTAATAAAAAACACCATAATAGGAAATGAACACAGCAAAGTAACTTCCTAATCCATGAAAAACATAATACGAAATGAAAAAACCTAAAAAACAACGTCCAAATCCGAAAACCCAGAACAAAGCATGATTAAACTTTTGCAGAACATCTTCAATAATCATGGCTTCTCTTTCTTGACGGTATTGAGAGCCACTGGAACTGGTTGACTTTCAATCTTCACTCCATCTACACAATTCTTTTTTGCAGCTGAATGCCCATCAGTGTCAATAAACTCTTCGACCTTTTTGTTGCTTTTGCGTTTAGAAGTAGGTGTTATTTCATCATCAAACCATCAAGAATCATTAGAGGAACCTATATATATATATTAGAAGGTTAAATAATATATTCAATATTACATAGGAATCACTCAATGGGTTATATGAATGAACTTTTTCATCATGAATAGTAAGAACTCTTTCATCGGCTTTCACCTCAGGTGTGTTCTGCGTAAACATTTACAAATTAGTGAGTGTAATGGTATAAAATTCTAGAGTTAAGAAGAGATAATAAGATTTGAAACCATAAATAAAATAAAGTGATGTACATGAGAAGTAGAGATTTCCGAAAATTTCTTCACCATGTCACTTTGAGTTATAATCTTAGTGATATCGTTCGCCCTTGCAATTGATATCTTAAAGAGAAATGTTTTCCCACAAATATTACTCTACACACGAAAACAAAACTTTAGGTTATGTTGCTTGTCTCTGAAAGCGAGTTAATGGATCTGAGTTATGTTGGACCAAAATACACTTGGTGGAATCACCGTGATGAAGACCCAATAGGTAAAAAACTTGACCGTGCTCTAGTAAACGAGTGCACTACTTTTCCCAATTCTTATGCGAGTTTCGAAGCCAATGGTATCTCGGATCACGCCCGTTGTGTCGTCCACATAGATAGCTCTTCCGTTACGGGCAAACGATACCATTTCCAATTCTTCAACTACCTTACTGAGCATCCAGAATTTCTGAATGCGATATCCCGCGCTTGGGAGAAAACAGAACCTCTATTTCACTCCAGATCGGCTATGCACTTACTCCATAAGAAACTGAAAATTCTCAAGCCAATTCTTCGGACGTTAAACAGAGAAAGATATGGAGACATATCTCGCAAGACCCGAGAAGCTTTCGATTTACTGTGTGAAAGGCAGAATCAGATGCTGCTTAATCCTACCCCAGAGAATTCGGCAGCAGAGATGAAGGCTTCAAATAACTGGATCCATTTGGTAAATATAGAAGAGCAATTCTACAAGCAAAAATCCCGAATAACTTGGCTACAGCATGGAGATAGAAACACGGCCTTCTACCATCGCATTGTCCAAACAAGAAAGGTAAAAAATGCGCTAAGAATTCTGATTACAGAAGATGGAACTAGTGTCACAGATCCGAATGGTATTAAGAAGGAAGCAGTAAACCACTCCAGGCAATTCCTCCAATTACAATTGCAGCAAACAGACAATTCACTTATAAATCTCTCGGAGCTGATATCTTACCGATGTAGTCCGCAACTCGCAGAGGTTCTGACAAGGCCTGTCTCGGAAGAAGACATAAAGAAGACTTTACAATCGATGCCCTCTAATAAAACACATGGTCCTGATGGTTATACGAAATAATTTTTTCTAGCGGCATGGTCGATTATAGGGGCAGACGTCACAACGGCTGTTCAATCTTTTTTCATGGGTTCATGCCTCATGGAGTCAACGCAACAATCCTAACCGTTGTTCCGAAAATCGTGGATGCACAGCGTATGAAAGATTTTCGTCCCATTGCTTGTTGTAATATTCTATACAAGATCATCTCGAAGCTCCTTGCTCACAAGGCCGTCTTTTATTGGAAAACGTGTTACTAGCTACGGAGCTAGTGAAGGACTATCACAAAAACTCGATCTCACCCCAATGCGCGCTGAAAATTGACATCTCAAAAGCTTTCGACACTGTTCGATGGGACTTTATTATTGCAGCTTTGAAAGCAATGAAACTACCAACCCTCTTCATCCACTGGATTAAAAGCTGTATCATTACTCCGTATTTCTCTGTCTGTGTCAATGGGGAGATTGAGGGTTTCTTCCCAAGCACGAGAGGCCTAAGACAAGGTTGTTCCCTTTCTCCTTACCTCTTCGTCATTGCAATAAACGTTATATCTCTTCGTCTGAACAATGCAGCTCTGTGCGGAAGAATTGGCTACCATCCTTCTTGTCGAGAAATAAAAGTGAATCATCTAAGCTTTGCAGATGATTGATAACACCATATTTTACTTGTTTTTAGGGCTTTATTTTCATAGGTTTTAATCTCACATTGTATAGTTTTGAGATATTTTCATGCATTTGAGTCTCATTTGCATTGCATTGCATTTTAGATGTCCTAGGTTGTCTTTGCATTCTTTTTGGCTTACTTAAGCCATTTTCAGGTGTTCTTGGAGTCAGAGGAGTTGGAGGAGTGAAAATAGCCACATAAAAGGTCATTGCGGAATACAGAGATGCATGATCAGGTTGAGACGTCAGAAGTTTGGCATTGAATGAAAGGCTTCCCACCGATGGATTTAGCTCAAATTTTAACACAAGATAGACCAATGAATTAGCTTTCATTTGGAAGTTGTTTGAGGCCATTCCAACGGTGCGATCAAAAGTTATGAGTATATGCGATCCAAGTTTTGTGACGACGGTCCAGTCTGGCGAGCAAGAGGAGCGAGTGAAGAAACAAGCCAGATCGATCGATCCACAAACTTGGATCGATCGATCCCAAACATTGAAGATTTCCCAGACCGACCTACAATGCCAGATCGATCGATCTCATGTTTTTGGGGGATCGATCGATCCCCTCTGGATCGACCGATCCACCACCGCGACCGAAGCCATCCGAAGTACTTTAAAGATCGACTCATAAGAACGGTTTCCATTCGGATTTAGATTCAGCGGTCTTCATGAAAGTTGTAAATATTTGAGTTAGATTTTCAATTAAGGTAGTTTCGAGTCATTCCGACATATGGTGTAAGAGTTATGACTGATTTAGTGAAGACGTATCAAAGCGAAAATCAACCTCCGAAAACAGTGTAAAAACGTGTTTTTAACTATTACACCAAACTTTTGGTGACTTTGGTCGACCAAGACTCTTTAATAACTGGTTTTGAGCCAGATGTATGTATGCTTTATTATTATTAGAGAAGTCTTCTTCTATAATTTGTGTGTGACGACCCAAGAACTCTCTCTAGAGTTTATTGGGTTGTTTTTCATGTATAATCCACACTTTTGAAGATTTCTTCAATCTTGTTTCATATTATCTTTATTTGATTCTTCTTCTATATTTTAATCGGTTTAGATTTGTGATTCTTGTTGTTAATTTTTATGAGTTGACTTTTATTTTCTGGGTTTGTGTTCTTCGTGTTCATCATGTTCTTTGTGTTCTTATGAATAGTTTTTTTTGTTAGATCATGTTTAGGCTTGATTTGGATGGTTTGATGACTGCTTGTTGATGTGTAGGCTTAGATAATCATTTGTTCTCATGTTTAGAAGTGATCTTAATGCTAGAGTTGAATTAGCTACTCAATTTCTAGATCATGGTCGATTTACACTCGGAAGAGGTTTGGTAGATTGTCTAGAAGATTTCTAAACGTGCTTTCGTTCTTAACTGATGGCCATCGCGATTAAGGGTGAATTGTTGGCTAAAAAGGACTTACGTTTTATGCTTGTTGTTAATTTGGTTGCAATCGGGAGATTAGCTAATTCAAATTACCAACAAAAGGTTTAGCATCACGGGAGTGAGTTAAGCTACTAGTGTGTGTTCCTTGCCAAAGATTGAATGTGCATTAAGTGTTTATGCATCATTAGTAAATTGTCTTGATGGTTAGATAGTGGTGATTTAGGATGATCTTGTATAATTCTTTCACTTAGGTTCTTATGTTGGTTCTTAATGCTAGATTTGATAAGATAAACCAAAGTTTAGTACTACACCTAGATTAGGTAGTTCTAGTTTGGCGTGACAAACCGAACTAGATTTACACCCTAGGATTTTTGGTCTCATCCCATGCATTAGGGATAGATTCGAGTAAACGGTGTTAGTGCTAGATTAGGTTTGTTCATTTGAGTCTTGAACTTAGGCATTTCACACCCGGAAGGAGTTAGATGAATTGCTTGAACCGAATCTTTTGTGAGCTTTGCATATCCTAGCCAATTGGCAATTGATGTCTAGGGTGTTTAGTGAACAATTGGACTTGTGATTAATGCTCATCGATTATTTTTGATTGCAAACGGGAGTTTAGCTTAATCGGGTAATCGATGAAGAGATTGATACCACGGGAGTGGGTTTTAGGTCTTATGATTGTGTTCCATGTTCTAAGATAGCGTTTAATGCTTCCAAAATATTCATTGCTTAATTGTTAATCATCTCTTCGATAGTTTAAGCCATGATCCAACGTTTTCTCTTTGCATTTTATTTTCTTTCTTGCATTTTGATATTTTTCTTCTTTCTTTTTTGTATAAAACATAAAAACGTTTTTGCTCTAGCTTAGTTTGTTTCTCGTATCTTTGGTGTGTAATCTTTATTCTCTGTGGGATCGATCCTAAAGTGCTACATCGACATACCGTTATGATTGCGGTAGTGTGCGCATTAGGTTAATTGGTGCGAGTAAAACACGCGAAATCAATGATATGCTGGTATTTATGGAAGGTTCAGAAAGTTCTCTTACAGCGACAGTTGAAGTACTAAATGATTTCAGCAGAGAATCGGGTTTATCAATTAATGCTGCAAAGTCCTCTATTTATATGGCGGGGCGGTTTACCTCCTCGTTCGAAACAAAAGCTACAAATCTGGAAATTCCAATTGAACAACTACCAATCAGATACTTGGGACTGCCTCTCACTACGAAGAGCATGAAGCGTCTTGACTATGAGCCTCTAATTGACAAGACTCGGACTCGTTTGATGAGTTGGGCAAGCAAATCACTATCCTTTGCAGGCAGATTGCAACTAATTCAATCAGTCGTCTTTAGCATCACAAACTTTTGGAGTTCAGTGTTCCGATTACCTAAGAGATATTATAACACAATTGAAAGTATGTGTTCGGCTTTCCTTTGGTCGGGCTCTCCGCACTCAACGACAAAAGCGAAAGTTTCATGGGAAGATGTTAGCGCTCCAAAGCGAGAAGGAGGTTTGGGTATACGAAGGCTTCAAGATGTCTCTAGGGTCTTCTCATTGAAACTAATTTGGCTGTTAATCACAAACTCAGGATCCCTTTGGGTTGCTTGGACACGTCATTACCTTCTAAGAGACACGTCATTTTGGGACGTAAGAGAATGTACTAAGGGATCGTGGATCTGGAAAAAGCTTCTCAGAATAAGACCTTTGGCCTACGATTTCATCAAAACGGAGATAAAGAATGGACAATCAACATCTTTTTGGTTTAATAACTGGACAATGATGGGTCGGCTAATAAACATCACATGTGATGTAGGGACTCGTCTCCTTGGTATTCCTAGAATAGCCACGGTCTCTGACGCAGGAACTGATTCTGCTTGGTCCTTTAGAAGATGCCGAGGTCTACGTGTTCAAAATATGCTTCGGCAGATCAGGACTCTTCCTCCACCGGATCCCTCGGCTGGACCAGATATTCATCTTTGGAAACAAGGTATTGAACTGTATAACAAAAGATTCTCAACTAAAAAAACATGGGAACAAATCCGCTTGTCGAAACCATTAGTTCAATGGCACAAAACTGTATGGTTTGCTGAAGCTATCCCTCGTCATTCATTCATAGTGTGGCTGGCGGTCCGAGACAGATTAGCCACAAGAACACGAACCAGATGTTGGGGAATAACTCAAGCTTGCACACTCTGCGGAGAGATCAATGAATCGCGAGAACATATGTTCTTCGCTTGCCCTTACTCCTACACAATCTGGACAACGCTCTGTGCAAGACTCTTAGGTAACCGTATTTCTTCAGACTGGAACATAACATTGCTATCTCTTACCAGAAATCGACTACATCAAGGGGATTCTCTGCTTATTAAAATGGTATTCCAATCCACGATTTATGGAATTTGGAGAGAACGCAATGGAAGAAGACACCAAAAACCGCAGATGTCTCCTCTCGCTTTGGCTCGTCTGATTGACATAGAGATGAAAAATCGCTTATCAACATTCACGATAAGGTCAGCTTCGGCGAGAAACAATTTTCTTCAACGATGGATGGAGATGGGATTTCAACCTGTGAGCTGATTGGTACTTGAAGATCTGGCTCCCTCAAAAACAATATCAATTTCATCTCGAGTAATTGAGTAGTGTTGTTTTCGATCCTGATTTCCAGTTTTTTACATGTCCTTTTTAAGGTCCATTATCGAACAGCCCAAATAGATCTGCTTTGTAAATATTTTTTTCTTGTTGATCAATGAATTTTCACGTTTCAACAAAAAAAAAACTTTAAGTATTAAAAAACAGAACTATTAATTTATAAAACTACAAATATTGTTTAAGAAATCTCACTATGCATCACGAATCTCCATGGTTAGCCTCTTCGTCGGTCTTTTGCTAACATTCAAGATCTCAACCTCTCCGATGCTAACAATTTGACCAATAGCATCTATAAGAACATAAATCAAACAAAATTATTAGAATTCAGGATCAGATCAATATAAAGTATTTTGCACAAAATAAGGAAATGTTGGTGGTGAGTTTAACATTCCCCGGTTTAGCCCGGTTTGAACCGAGACCGGCTCAATCGATCCCGGTTGACGACGGTTCAAACCCAGAAGGAAAGACCACAAAACGGTCGCCGACCTCCGAACTCGAAAGAAATGTCCATGAGAGACTGTTAACCGATGAGTTCGGTAAGAATCCGAAGGAATACCGACCTTGAACCGAGATCGATGAATCACATCCTGATCGACGACGGTTCAAGATTGTTAAAAAGTGGCCAAAGCGACTAACCATCGAGCTCGGTGAAGGCCGAACTCAAATCCTCATCTCGAACCGAGGTCGACTCAGTTGATCCCGATCGATGACGGTTCGAGATCGGTAAAGAAAAAGACATCAAGCGATTGCCGACATGCGACATACCGAGCTCGTCGGTATCAACTCGTCGTAATCAAAACACATTTTTGGAATTCGCGGAGAAAGGCATATCTTACTTTACGGAAAAGAAAGATTAACTAATTTTTTAATCTGGGATTTGCGGAACTTTTCCGGATTCGGGGGAAAGTCTAAGCCACCGAGGAAGCTTATAAATAAGGAAGTCCCGACTACATTTGAGAAGGAGAATTGGCGACACATTTTTAGAGAAAGAAAGTGAGACCTCAAAATCCGATCTCGACTTTATTACCGATCTTAAAACACTTTGTAAACTCCGACGAGTTCGATATAATAAAAACGAGATCCCGATCGATCTTTTAATTCTTTTTATCATTGTGTGATTTCTACGATCCACCGGAAATATTAATGGTTTACATACCTATAAAAAAAACCAGTAAGCTTGAGAGAGTAGAGATCGGTGAGGGAAGCCATTTAGTATTTGATAGGTAGGAGACGTAGAGGATATATGAATGTGAGTGATGAACATGATTAGGGGGAGGTCAATCTATATATAGTGTAAACAATGACCCTCGGTAAATCTTTTTTGGAATTTAGAAAGATGTAATTTTATAATTAATGCAAGAATATCGGTAATACATTTTTTTAGAAATGAGTATATGCGTTCCTTAAATTGTGTTACTGATAAGGAGTAGTAGTTAATAATTCAAAAAAGTTTTCCACGCAAAGATGAGTTTAGGAAATATAAGAACTATAATAGTGTTTAGTATGAGAGAATATGCGAGAATATAGGATTTACAATATTTAAAAATGTAATTTTATAATTAATGCAAGAATATCGGTAATACATTATTTAGTAATGAGTATATGCTTTCCTTAAATTGTGTTAGTGATAAGTAATAGTATAGTAGTTAATAATTCAAAAACGTTTCCTACGCAAAGATGAGTTTAGGAAATATGAAATATTTAATCTCTAATATTGTTAGCTGTTTTGATTTTTTGAAGGTTTTGCAAACAAATTTGTCCGTAATTTGCCTAATTAAGAAATTACGGAATATGGTTTAGTCGTAATGTGGTTTTCAATATTCGAGTTTGTTAGAAATGAAATTTGAAATATTACCGCCGAAGGTTTAAGCAAAAATATCCATCGAAGGGGGTTTGGCTTCATTGACATCCTTCTTCCATTCACCAACTATCCCTTGGATGCGAAACTTCATCCTCTCAAGGAACAATGTTTCCAGTGATATTTTTGCTGCATGAGAAACAAAAATAATTAAATATTTTATAAAATTAAAGTAACTATATATATGAATATAATAAAAATAATGAATAAACAAAATTTTTGTTTACATGTACCGCCAACATCTTGAGCAATGTATCTTTGACGTGTGCCGGGAGCTGTTTCCAATTGGTATGAGGCTCAGAAAAGTATGTCTTGATGATTTCAGAAACGGTGCGTCCAACTTTGTATTCAATACCAAACCTGAAACAATAATTAATAATTAAAAAATATATTAATTAAATATAAATATGTAATAATATATTATCATTCTGCATCGTCGGTATGGTCCGGGTCTCATCTCTTAATCATATGCCGTCCCGACTGTGCAAGCAAATCTAGGACCGTCATATGTGCATAAGGGGCAGGCGCACGTCCTCCAGCTTGCGGAATCTGAGGTGGTGGTGGCGGCGGTGGAGCAGTATGTGTTTGCGTCGGCGGGACGAAATCCGTCTGCGTAGCCTCAGAAGATTCGGGCTGTGCACTAGCCGATGTCCGTTTCTATCCACCTATTTTGTTTCATTCTTATATATCTCTAACAACCTAAATTAAATACAAATTATAATAAATAATTGAATTTTTACCTTTTTTTGCAAGGTATTTGGGAGAGAGGAGAGATGCAAGAGAGAGATTGAGATTTGAAGAATGAAGAAATGAAATCTGAGCGTGCTTATATAGAATTTGTCGTCGTCGCTAAATCGTCGCAAAGTGAAATTTAATTTTTTAGTTTTCCCACATGCGGGAACACTCAAACGTTTTCATTTTCCGACATGCGGTTAATTCATAGTTGCGGCGATTTAGCGACGAAATTTTGTAAAAATACGGTTTAGTGTATAGGGCATAGGTACGATGAATATTACATCGATTGCAACACATCTAAATCCATCTAAATGTTTACCCTAGCTACAGTTTGTTAAAAGTTAAATTTTTTAAAAAAACATAGAAAATCAGAACCAACAAACATAATGACAAAATAACAAAGAAAACAAACTGCCATAAAAACGCTAAAACACGTTTCATAAACAGGATCAGAAGATATCAAATTAAATAAGAGAAACAAAGAAGTCACATAAATTCGCTACTACGTTTCATAAAAGAAGCCATCATTAGAGCATTAGGTTTATGAATTTTTTTTTTAAAAAGAAACGAATAACCTGTTCAGATTTCATGTTATGTCTTTGATGGCGAACTACGTCGAAGTATGGTTATTGATCTACACGCAAACATGAAAAGAAAAAAGAATCAATCGGTTAGCTCCACAAAAATCTAGACAAAAACAAACAAATAACAACAAAAAATTAAGATCTATCACTATGAACAAAGAAATAAATGATCGATTCATGAACTAAAAAAACTTAGACGACCAAAAAAAACAAAAAGCGGATGATTGCACAATTGAAAAGAAGAGATCTAAGGTTGATATATATAGGTTTTTTTCGTCAAGGACATGTGCTTCCACTCATCCCCGAGCAAGCGTTTAAAACGAGAAGGCCACATGTGCTACTCGGATATCCTCTCTGAAGGCATAAAATACATCCATGAACATGGAGTGTTTGTACAAATAGGCGGAGATGTAGACTTTAGCTGCATAACAGAAGGCTCACCGAGCAAAAATGGGGAAAAGAAGTTGATTAAGACTTTTGGCTCAAAGTATATTGGCAATGATTTGAATAAAGCTTTAGAAAGACTTTACTTTCAACCAATTGGTGCATCTTTAGCTCTCTTCTATCCCGAGTACACTGAAACTCGTCAAGTATGTAATTTTTGCTTAAACTTAAGTGTCATGTTAAGCGTATTCTAGGTATTATATTCGTATTACAATCTTGAGACCCGAACACCTTATACCTCTAACGAGAAGAGAAGCTCTAGCGCCGACAGTCACTGTCGAAAGGGTGTCGAAAGGGTTTCTGCTCGTCAATGTTTGAATTTGTGGAATTGAGTGAGGAGCATGTTATCTCAGTACGCTCCTACAAGTAAGGTTAAAATAGAGGAGTCCAAGAAACAGTACATAGATGTTGAGGATGGGAAAGGCATTAGGTCCGACGATGACGCTAGGGGAAAGAGAAGAAATATGGAGGAGAAGCAACAAGAGTCAGAACAAGTTGAAATGAAAAAGCTTGAGAATTTGTTATTCGGGTCTCTCTACTCCCCTGTTACGTTTGGTAACGAAACAGCTATGAAAAAAGCAGATGGTTCTGCTTTGTTTCATGTTGATCGTTCTGGTGTGAGGCAAACTCCGGATGACGAAGATGATGATGATGAACAACTTTTTGATAAATAGGTCAAGCAGAGGGAATTAGAAAGGGAGAAGCTGCCTGGGAGGACAAATAAACATTAACATAGCTACTGTCAACCGTCTGAAGAAGCTAAGGAAAGAGGAAAATGAGGGCTTGATATCCGGGTCTGAGTACATTGCGAGGCTGAGGGCTCATCATGCTAAGCTAAACCCGGGAACAGATTGAGCCCGGCCTGATTCGCAAATAATTGATGGAGAGTCTTCAGATGATGAGTACCAGGATGGAGGAGTTGATGATGATATCCTCTGAACAAAAGAAGATCTTGTGGTGAAGTCCGGTGGTACAAAGTTGTGTTCCGGTGCGTTTTCAAAACTCGTGGATGCCAATCCAGCGGATCCTTCAAACGGCCTAATAAACTATGTCCACTTCCATCAGAACGCCCAACTGCTTCTCACTGCTACGTTGGATCGACGGTTGAGGTTTTTCTAGATTGATGGAAAGAGGAACACCAAGATCCAGAGCATTTTTCTCAAGGATTGTCCCATTCGTAAAGCGGCTTTCTTGCCTTATGGCTCTCAGGTCATTATCTCAGGAAGAAGGAAATTATTTTACATCTTTGATTTGGAGAATGCAAAGTTTGACAAAATAGGGCCTTTGGTTGGTTGAGAGGAAAAAAGCTTGGAACATTTCGAGGTTTCACAAGACTCTAACACCATAGCTTTTGTGGGCAACGAAGGTTATATCTTACTTGTGTCCTCAAAAACTAAAGAGCTGACCGAAACCCTAAAGATGAACGGTTCAGTCAGATCCTTAGCTTTCAGTGATGATGGGAAGCAGTTGCTGAACTCGGGAGGTGACAGGCAAGTCTAATCAGGGATCTGAGAACAATGAAGTGCTTATACAAAGGTGTGGATGAAGGCAGCACTTGTGGCACTTCTCTTGCAGTTCGCTAAACGGGGCATTGTTTGCCTCGGAAACAGACAGAGGGATAGTAAACATTTACAAGAATTTAAGTTCATGGAAGGCAAAAGACAATGGACAATCTCACTTCCCAATTAGATTTCATGAACTTCAACCATGATGCTCAGATTCTAGCTATATTCTTTGCTATGAACAAAAACAGCGTAATGCTGGTCCATGTTCCGTCCCTAACCGTCTTTTGAAACTGGCCACCGCCAAACATCACGATGCATTACCCTCGCTGCTTGGACTTCAGCCCCGAAAAAGTTTTGTTGTACAAACTGCATCATTACTGCATCATCATTGTTTTGGACTACTTTTATATGCTTCAATATAATGAATCTTGTTTTTATGCTTGTGTAAGGCATATATCGGGGTCCGACTAGTAACGAGTCCGTGTTTCATGGATATCATAGTGTGATTATTGTTTGGGCCGAGATTGTAGATGGGGAGTTGATTTTCCACTGCAAGTGCAGTGATGGGAAGGATATGCATAAGGATGGATACCTTAGGGTTTATGCTACCACGATGCTATTGGGCGCTCGTTTTTTTTTTTAACACTGAATAAATTATGAGAACTACTACAAAGACAATTCTACAACGGACAACGCTACTCGCTCCACAATGATCCACGATCACGATGAACGGCTCCACTTGCACCACGCTGAAGATTTCCTTATAAGTTTGCCTCCATTAATCTGCAGAAATTACGTCCTCTGGGAATCAAAACCCAGACCTTCTGGCGAACCTGGAGAAGCTTCAACTGGACATGTGTGTCGGTGTCAGTGACTCGGACATCATAACGCTGGTCCAGAAAGCTAAACACCTCAGAAGCATCTCACTCCGTGTGCCATCCGATTTCACTTTGCCTCTCTTAAACAACATCACCCTAAGGCTAATCGATGGAAGCCTCAGTGCCATAGCTCAACACTGCTCAAAGCTCGAATCTTTCAAGATCTCGTTCTCAGACGGTTAGTTTTCTTCCCTCTTCTCTTTCACCCCAGAAATGCCCGATCTGCGAGCTTTCTCTTGACCACGTGTGTTCTTTCGACGACATGGGCATGGAGGCTCTGTGTTCAGCTCAGAATCTAGAGATCTTGGAGCTTGTCCAATGCCAGGAAGTGAGCGACGAGGAGTTGATCCTGGCGAGCCAGTTTCCTTGCCTCACTGTGCTGAAACTATCAAAATGTCTTGGAGTCACATGCGATAGATTGAGACTGGAAACGCATGTGAGACAACAATAAAATGCAGAAAATAAAGACACATAGTATTTGTTAACGGGGTTCGTTTCCTACATCCCCAGGACCACGTCCAGAATGAATCCACTAGAATCAGAATGCAAATACACTTTGCCTATGGTTTCTAACACACACATGTGCCTACCACTCTATTCTAGACGAACTCTCTATGAAAACAGCATCAAGCACGCATGCTTTACTACCACCCGGACGCACCGGTGCAACAACGTCCTCTCTAACGTCTGCATAATTCATAGATCAATACCACCAACAGATCTCACCATCACGTTTGGTGGGACGACACCACACACACCCGTGTGCAACACCCAATAAACCCTTTTTCTTTTTCTTTCTTTTCTTCATCTTTCTCTGCTTTCAAGTTCTATGCCCTCCCATAAGGCCACGACCACTATATATATTAGACTAAACTTGCACATCAAGTTTTCCAAATATCCATATAGCATATTTCCTTTATTTGGGAAATATTCTAAATTTCTATCTCTTCTCCTAAGAATATGGAAACAAACCAAAACTCTAATATCCTCATCCATCTCAGCAATCAACTCTTGGTTCGAATCTTATCACCTAGATTTGATCATATCTCAGCAATCACACATCTTCACGTCATGTATCACTTCATGTATTACTTCTTGTACTATTTTATGCCTGGTACAACAACACTTCAAACAATGCATCTTCAGAGACCACTTGCTGGATCACACAAGCTTGACTTGCTTATGGTAGAGGATTGTCCTCAGGTTTCAAGAAGAGGTGTTCAGGGTGCTGCAACGTCTGTATCTTTCAGGCAGGATTTGTCATGGATGTATTGATGAGATCGCCTTTATTCGCTACATATCTTACATATTACTTCTACTCTGTGAAGTGTGAAATCATTTGGCCTTGCTGATCAGAAATTACTATTGCCTCGTGTATATGACACGTGTCCTAGAATGACGTTATGCAGGTGTACGTTAGCTGTATGGGCTCCATGGATGACGTAATGGCTCTTCCGTTTGCGGAGAATCCGTAAGAGCATCATTATTGGGTTCTTAACCAAAAAAAAAAAAAAAAAATTATGAACAGTGTAAGAACCGGTTCTTAAATAAGAGTTTTAAGAACCGGTTCTTAAGAGGGTTCTTACACTGTTCTTAGCCACGTGTCAACTCCTAATTCGTCGGAATTTTTTTTTTGCCAGATTTTTTTTTTACTTTTTTCTTAACTTTAACTTAAAAAAAAGATTCTTAACTTTTTTTTTTTTTTAATTTTTTCATAACTTCAATTTTAAAATTATAAATTTTTTTTTACATATTAATGAATTAGCTATATTTAAAATTGAAAGCTGATTTGGTTGAGCATATCTGGCAAAAATTTGGACGTGATCAAGATAATAATTGAATGTTGTTTTGTTTTTTTTTTCAAAATCTATATTTAAAATGTAAATATTTGTATGTAGCTATGTTTAATTAATAAAAAAAAAATTATTTAAAAAAAAAAATTAATTTTAAATTTTTTTTTAAGAATCCCATTAGGAATTCTACCAATAAAGTAGTAAAACAGAAATTTTTTAACGCAATTTCTTAACTTTAGATTTATATTAAAATAATACTTAAGAAACCTTTTTTCTCTGAGTTGGGTTTCTACAATAATGATATGCTCTGAGTTGATTGTTACTGCTGATTATTAGTTAATTTAATGACGGTTTATATGTATATAGCTTCACAATTAATGGAAAAAGATCTCAATTTATGAGAATTTGATTGATATCTATCAAACTCATTGGCTAATATCAAGTCATTCTGAAGATTTTTTTCTTTCTTGATATTTTTATATTCTTCGCATTGTTATTGCCACGTCACGATGCATGTACTCATTTGATCAGTTATAAGATCCTTTTTTCATCTGGCCTGACTTCATCTGACATTCTAAAGATCTTTGTGTCGGTAATAACACTCACTATCTCAGTGTCAACCAGTTTACTTCTTCCCAAAGGTACTCATTATTTATTTAAAAAAAAAAAATTTGGTAAGATTTTAAAGACCGAGTTAAATATCTAACTCGGTCTAATAATATTGTTAATCTTTTAAAAAAAAGAAAAGTAAGTTTAATAATGCTTATCAAAAGTGGGTTGCAATCAAACAATCGTGTCTGTTGACGCCAGCATTACGTAATCAAACGGATGTCATTTCTACCAAGTCAAATCGTTTGGATTACAGACCACGAACGATTTGCCGTTGATGGTTTTTATTAGATTTATTGGGCTTAAGTCTTTCTCAAGGCCCAACTTATCCTTCGTTGATAGTCAAAAGCAAGTGTTGTGTTGTGGTGACTAATTTTATCTTAAGATTATAACTATGTAATTAATTCCTTGCTGTTCCAGACCAGGTCACACTTACTTTATATTCCAAAATCAATTAGTACTGGTCAAAATTCCTAAACTGAAGGGAAACGTTAACTAAAAATTTTAAAATTCGAATCTAAACCGAATGAAAAAATAAATCCAAAAAAATAGAAATAATTTATCTAACAAACCGAATCCGAACCAAATATGAACTTTATGAAACTGAATAGAATTATCCACATTTTTTTAACACCGAACAGAATTACTAAGACGATTCTAAAACGGATAATGCTACCCATTTCACAAAGATCCACTGAAAAAAACATATTGAACCCAAATTTGAATCGGATGAAAAGCATTAATAAACCATTTATTATTGACTTAATCAAATAGTTAACTAAATGATTTATTAAAGTTACTCACTAAATTAATGAGATTTCCACGGTTATCAACATTTAAATATACTAAAATATGTAATATTAATTAAAATTCTGGCCAAAATCATATTGAACCCGAATTTGAATCGGATCGAATTGTTTAAACCAAATCGAAACAAACTTATATAAAATTTGATCCCGAATAAAATTTTTTTTCTAAATCTCAAAATTTAAATAACCCGAACTGAATCGAATCAAACCAGATAAAAGAACTATCCCAATATCAATCAGAAATTTGGAAGAAAAAAAAAAGAAGAAAGAAAGAAGATTAAACTTTTTAATTAAAATTTAAAGTCTGTCTTCCTCTATTGAAAACAGAAGGTACAAATTTCCTCTTGCACTGTGAAGGACAGGCGCATAAATGTGAAAGATTTTACCGTCTCGTCGAAAATGACAGCAGTATCTTTTAATTATCTCACTAGACAAAAAAATACTTTTTACCATAATCTTTTTTATGATTTTATTTTTCTCACAAGCATTAATTTTTACAACAACAAAAAATGGTTTTGAATAATATATTATGTTTTTTTTGGTCGTCAAAATGGTTTTGAATATAAATCAGGAAAACAAAATATGAAAATAGTAAAATCCTTTTCGAGGAAATTAATTAAATAAATGATAAAGTTGTTTTATCCCTATAAAATGCTTCCAAACACACTGCACTACAATTTGCATACAATTGTATCTTCCGCCGACCGTTTATCAAAATGGAAAACACGGTTGATGGTCACCGTCTCCAGCTTTCCGTTCCGTTAAGCTCCCTCGTTGAAACCCATCAAAGCTTCGAAACGCCGTTAGTCTGCATGCCGTTCTTCGGAGCCAAAACTCCGTTTTCTTATCTAACGGTGACGGAACCCTTTAACGGACCTGATTCGTTCGATATCTCTTCCCTTTTCTCTCCTGACCCAAAACCCGAACCCGTCAGGGTTATGGATGATTCCATCGCTGCGGTGGTAGGCGAAAACGTGCTGTTCGGTAATAACAACAACAAAGCCACCGATCACTTTACCGCGACGGAGACCGAAGACGGCGTGAAGCGGTGGCGGAAGATGCCGCAGAAGAACGGAGGATTCAGAGGAGTGAGGAAACGACCGTGGGGGAGATGGTCGGCGGAGATAAGAGACAGGATTGGGCGGTGCAGACACTGGTTAGGAACGTTCGATACGGCGGAGGAGGCGGCGCGTGCTTATGACGCGGCGGCGACGAGGCTCAGAGGGACGAAAGCCAAGACCAATTTCGTGGTTGCTCCGGTTTTTCCGGAGGAGATAGCTCAGACTCAATCGTCTACGAATAGTGGGAGGAGAGGAAGAAGAAGAAAAGGGTGAATGTGAGGAAGTGTGTTAAAGTCACATCGGTTGCACAATTGTTCAGTGATACCAACACCTTAACTTCTTCTAGTAATAATGGAAACGTGATTAGTCCTTTTAATGATCTTGAAAAATGGGTCTAGAGCTTGATTTGAACTTGGGTTTAGGATTGTTTAGAAAGTTTTAATCACTCAAGGCTGAGTACTTCGGTTGTTTAATGATTAGTACTGCTTTCTTTTTTTATTGGATTATTTTATGTGCATGAATATCTATATATGAAGTACTTTTAATTTTTTTGGTTGTTAATGAAACAAGAGAGCATGCATAATCGTGGTCCGTTGGACATAAATCTTAACATGTAGTTGTATATATATATTATCCGTTTGGTTTACTTTTGGAATATGACTTTGGTGTAGCTAAATGAAACTGACTAAGTGCTAGTGTCATATAAAAATATATGAATTGTTAGGTCGTAGATATAAGATGTAGCCTTATTAATAAGATATAGAAGGGTGGGTGCATAAATCATGGGATCAGTAACTTTCTGATGAATAGTGAAATATAATATCTTGTTTTTAGCGAAGAACTTAGGAACTGGTTATTAGCAGCTTCGCTGAAACTAAAAGCTACAAAAGCTGAGCAAGTAATGACTAACAGGGAACTTCCCTATATGTATACAGTAACACAGTCATATAAACGTGTATATGTGTGTGTGATCCACTGAACATTATTAAGATCCAGTTGTCTTGGTCTCTTGGGTTATGAGAAAGTTCCCTCCATGAAACCTGGGTGAAAAAGGAAAGTTGTTTGAAAGAGTTTCCTTAATTTGTCTTTTGAAGTTTCTCAAATTTTTAGTTTAATGGATATGAGCTTTACTGCCAATTGTATTTTTATCAAAATGAGGTTAAAACGCGAAATTGAGTAATCCACACGCTTGCCGACCCAAAAAAAGAGAGGTGAAAGCCACACATGTTTTATCAGTAGCCAATAAAGCGACATAAGCCAGTAGAATATATAATGCATGTTATTATTGAAAGAAAAAAAAAGAAAGTAAGTTATAATATATCCTAGATTGTTGTTGGATTCTAAATTATTGAAAAAAATGAAAATACATGTGTTGTATGTATTTATGTGACATCCACAATTTACAATTTATGTATTACAGTTTTTCGACCAACTATGTAAGTACACAAATAGTTTCCGTCGACTATTAAATGAAACACTTTGGAAATAAAGTATACCTTACATTTTGATATCTTGTCAAGTTTCTCGTGAATAGTGAGAGGCAATTTTACTGGTAGACTTGAGCTAAATAAGAAAAGTAAAAGATTTTTAAAACACACATTTTTTGTGCTCAACCTCAATCTTCAATCAAGCGCAGTCAAATTGTGGGATATAATCTCAACCGCACGTTCGATTTCCTCCTCCGTTATGATCAACGGCGGAACAATCCTGACGACATTCCCTTTCCCTGCCGTCAAAATCAGAAGACCCGAATCACGGCAACCATCGACCAATGGATTCGCCGGAACATCAAGCTCTACTCCTATGATTAACCCTTCTCCTCTCACTTCCTTCACGTGCGAGTTCCCTCCCAATTTCTTCCCCAACAGGTCCTTAAAGTATCGACCTTTGCTTGAGACATTGGACAAGAAAGAGGGTTTCGATACTTTATCAACAACAGCGATGGCTGCATTGCACACAAGAGGGTTCCCAGCAAATGTGCTTCCATGATCTCCGTATTTTATGGTCTCAGCAACTTTTTCAGTCACAAGCACCGCTCCAATTGGCAAACCACCGGCTAAAGGCTTTGCAACCGTCATTATGTCTGGAGTTACACCGAATGCTTCATATGCCCAAAGGTTACCACTTCGACCCAAACCACACTGAACCTGGAGATGTAGAGAACAAAAGAGCAAGAAGAGAGAAACCCGTAGCTCGCAAATGAGATAAACTTCACAAGGAATGAAATCAAGAACAACAAGATATTGCACTATGTACCTCATCGAAGACGAGAAGAGATCCAGCAGCATCACAAGCAGAGCGAACAGACTGGAGAAACTCTTTTGTAGCAGAGTAAATCCCGCCTTCTCCTTGAATAGGTTCCACAAACACAGCAGCTATTTTACCCAAGCGGATAAGATCTGTGGTGGCTTGTATGTCACCGTATTCCAAGAATGTTACACCTGGCATGATGGGTTCAAAAGGAGTTCTGTATTGTTCTTTGCTTGTCAAGGCAAGAGCTCCCAAGGTTCTTCCATGGAAACTGTTTGTGAATGCGATGAAGTCTGTCGCGACTTCTTTGTTTTCAGGGTGGGTGAATCTCTGGAACTTTCTTGAAAACTTGATGGCTGCTTCGTTGGCTTCTGTTCCAGAGTTACAAAAGAATACACGGTCTGCGAAAGAGCTTGCCACAAGGCGTTTTGCGAGTTCTATCTGCAGAGAAATTCAAACGTTTCAGAATATATGAGCTTGAAGGTATACACAACGATTAAGAATGCCATATAAGGTCTAGACACTAAACTATACCAACGTAACTACTGCTCTATCCTTAAAAGTCCTTCCTGTAGCACTGTCAATGGCTGGTGAAAGTAGCGTGATTTACACCAGAGCTGGTAGATATCAAATAGGCCCATCTCCACAACGAGATCCCAGTGCGAGTAGTAGACAATAGTAACTAGTGAAACGGACAAATAGACACATGAATGTATTATGCGTATCTCTTCCAGAACTAAAGATCGAGGCAAAACAGAAGAAGTAACACCCAGAAGAAAAGCTTATCGGTTTTAGCTCTCAAGGAAGGGTATGGAAACAATCAAATTTGATGAAATCTCATAGTGGAAGTGATTCTCAAAGAGAATCCTTGTTCAGGCTCATGCATGTAAAATTTGAGTAGAAAACTAATCCCACATTTCCCACTATCTTCAAAAAGGCCATAGCTCAATCACATAGAGGATAAATTCAGCAAAAGTTTCAAGCCTTTTGGTCAGAAATGACAAAATTCGGCAAACTTCAAATTCCCGGAGAAGATATGCCTAAACCATCATTATAACGCCAAATCATTTCGCACACTCAGTAGTGAAACTATACCTGAGGTATGGTGTAATAGACATTGCTGACATGGGCAAGAACACCAGCTTGCTCAGTGACGGCTCGAAGCCAATCAGGATCTCCATGGCCAAGAGCATTCACAGCAATTCCAGATGCACAATCCAGATACTCTTTCCCTTCTGGGTCGAACAATTTACAACCTTTTCCACTGGTGAACACCACCGGAGCACGCGCGTAGGTACCCACGAGAAGTTTCGCCTCCTCTTCAATCACCTTCTGGCTCACACTCGGTTTTACAAACACTCCCGCTTGTTCGCCCGCGATCCGGACGTTGAATCCGACTCGGGTTTTAATCGGTCGATCAAATCGACGGCGCAGGAGCCCAATCTCCAATGACGGCGCGCGCGGGAGTGTGATTTGGCCAAGAGACGTCATTTCGTATGATTTTTCCTTTCGTTATGCGTCGTTAAGGCGAAGAAGCTCAACTTTAATTCTAGGGTTTTAGCATTTTAAGCGACTGGTAACTAAGGCATATTATATTCTATCTTTTTCGTAATTACAATTTAGGACTGATGATTTTGATTTAACACTGTAAACTGAATTACCAAGTTATTTATAGCAAATAGGAGATTTGGAGACCGGTGGAGAGAGACACTGACACATCATATCATATGAAATAATAAAATCCATTAATCAAATTATAAAGTTTTGGAACGTGTTACATTTTGATAAAAAAAAAAAAGGTCGATGTAATCTTTGCAATACATCTTACCAAAGATAATAAGAAATGAAGAAAAGTGTATATCTATTATCTATGTAGATAATTACATCTCATCCTATGAAAGTGGGAGAAAGATAACAATCACTTGGGAGAATCTGAATGGCAGAGCAAAAATCATACTACCAACTAAACAAGAAGATACGTCAGAAAACACTTAACCGTAACCTCGAATCACCTCACCTTGATGCGAATCTTCTTCAGCGGCCACGTGAAATGGCCAAATGGGTGAAGATATATATGGGATTAATCTATCTTCCTCATACTCATATTCGTAGTTACAGTTAAAAAAACATGGTTGTGGAAGGATGTGTAGTTGTTTGATGTATGATGGGAAAAACAAAAGAATGTTATACGCTCATGGTTCGTCGTTCAGCAGACAACTTCAGGGCTGGGATCGGTATCTAGTGGCATGTTTAGGTCAGGGAGCAAGAAGGAGGAACCTTGTTCGAAAGCACGTTTGCAGGATAAGGCAGATTGTGATTCAGCCTGCATACATATGAATATGATCTACTTGAGTTACATGTTTATTAGTGAATGTCTACAGAGAGAGATGGGCTCACCTTCATCTTCTTTAGAGCATTGTTTCTTGTTCTTTGTTGCTCGACCATGTCACGCATACTTGCCAATTCCTGATTCAAGAAAAGGAATAACTAAGATTAGCACGCGGACTAAATATGTAGAGAGAAATGAAGAATAAAAAAAGTTAATACATTTTTCAGGCGTTTTCTGTCCTTCAAGAGCATGTTTTCCTCCTCTTTAAGCTCCGCCAAAGTCTGTACATTAATGGTAAGAGAAAAATAGGTTTGAATCAGGCAATATGTACTGATATCCTTCCAAATGTAAAAAAGATAAAGACTCATCGGCGGAGCTTAGACTATATAGTTCAACAAGCCTGGTCAGAGAATTGCTCAATGTCTGGGGCTAAAACTAGTAATTTTAATAGTGTCAGTAAATGAAGCTTGTTTTTACCTTTTTCTTTCTTGATCTCTTGAAAAGAGTTGTTGTTACTGCACTCGTTTGAGAAATCTGGGCAGCAAAACCGAATAATCAGATTATTGCTTAAGACATACAACACCACCAGATAAAGCCAGCTCAAATTCAATATTCAATCAATAATAACACCAACCTAATATCATAGAAAAAAATATAAATTTGTTTCTATGTCATTTCTTGGAGAAAACCACACACCCACCAAAGTTTAGAGGCACGATAAGGCCAGTGAAATAAAAGAATCACCTCTCTCATTAGCAAAAACAAATAACAACTCTAAAACTTGGAGATCTTAAAAAGAAATTCCAAACCGTGTTAATATTTAGAAGAATCTTTCTTGGTCAACTACTTATGCCCTCAAAAGAAGAAGCAGATATTTTAGAAATAAAAAAATTAAAATCACGTGAGTGGAGCGTGAGCTCTGAGACTTTAACGCGTGTGTTTGGTCGTCACATTCACACGTCATGCTTTTGCTCCTCCAACCCCAACTAGTGTCACGTATTCACCAGAGCACCACTTGTCCTTACTTATCGTTTTTTTTTTTAATAAAACCCAAAAATTCCCTTTTCTTTACTTGACGACTCTACTATGGTTTTCAAAAACAAGTTATAACCACCGATCAAAGTCAACTTAAAAATCAGAAAACAATCTATTATTAAAAAACAAGGCTAACTCAACAGACAGTCACCGATATATAATCTGACGGACAAATCAGGAAACCCAGTCCCTTGCGACAACTGATTTGCACTGGGTCCATACTTAGCTACTGTTCACTGCGCCACATCTGATAACTGCCCTCCCCACTAAACCCTACCATACACGTACCTAATCCACTCATACTCTAAACCTAAATTCAATTCCACGAAATCGCCTCCCAAACCCCAAAAAATTATAAATAACGCCAGCGGTAATCTCTCGCATTGACCGAGATACCCTTCACCGCGGAAAGGAGCTCATCTGATGACAAAGGGGTAGTTCCGTCATTTAATTGGTAATGAAATGTGTTTTCTTTCTTTCGGCATTGAAGTTTGCAGCGGTGATTATGACCAAAAAGACCTCCACCTTGATGTGAGGGCTTGTTGGTCTTTCCGTAAAAGGAGAGAGAGAGATAGATCACTACGATGATGCACAAAAGTGGGAAACGTGACTCTTTGTTTGCAAAAGAGCAAAAAGCAGAGATCACCCAACTTATCAGTTCAAAACTCAAATCGGACAAGTGTTTCCAAGAAGACAACAAAATCTGTGTGTTGAGAAAGATAGATTTAGTTTCTTCTTGGAAAAGAAATAAAAAACATCAAATTCCCTAATTTGAGTCCACGGTGGGGGTATTTCGGTCAACCAAAAAGTCGGTGAACCTACATGATGATCAATGAAGACGATCGTGGATCCTAAATGACGAAAAAACCCACAAGCGAACAACTAAAAGGTCTCGTCGTGTGGGTGTGGCTAAGGGTAAAATCGGCAATAGATCAGCCAAAAACAACAAAGAAACTCGAAATTACGAGAAGAAAAAACGCAAAAAATAACCGTGACAGTGTAAAACGCCGCAATCACGAGGGGATATATTCGTCACACACAAACACGAAACAATACCTACGAGTCTACGGCCATCACGGAGTTTTCAAATCGGGAAAACCAAAAAATCGAGTGAAATGTTCGGACAAACCTTAGATCTAAATGTCTCTGATGGTTTTACGGCGGCGCTGGACTCCTCAAGACATTCCACGGTGGTAGCACCGCCGACGCCGCTGCCACCTCCGCCACTGATAGACGTGGCGCCGCTCCAGGAAAGAGGCGTGGTGGGGCTGGCTCGCGTTTGGTCTCCTTTTTTCGACCTCCGTTGACGCACGCTCCATTTCAGCTTGAGAGGAGACGCGTCGCTCTTCTTCGGCGGTGGTGGCGGTTCCGAGTGGCGGAGCCGAAGCAGCGCATCTGCCACCAAAGAATCGTCAGACATAGCCACTCGAATCCAGTTTTCGCCGGACATAGTCGGAATCTTCGACCGTTTTAGAGAGAGAGAGAGATGGTGGCGAAAAAGTAGAGAGGAAGAAATCTCTGTGGCCAATTAATGGGTGGATTTGTATATATACTGAGTTTTATTGCACAGTTAGATTGGAACTAATTTTTATTTTATTTTATTTTTTTCTTTTTCTTGATAACAGTGGGGCCCTTTTGAATACATACGTGGCATAGACCATTTGTGGCAAGGTTTTTTATTTTATCGTGTGTTGGAGGGGAATAGTAAGAGAAGTAAGGTAGCGTCTGGATACACGCGCGAATCGACTGATGCGAGTTCTTGTATTCTGGATAATTTAATTTTGGAATCTTTTTTTCTTTTTCTTTTTGTTTTGATCTTGTTTCTGGAAATTCCGTGAGTTAGTTTAGATCAATGTCGTAAATTGCGCTAGTCGGGCGGTCGGATTGGGCCTAGCGCCTAGCCCAAAAATCGGAGATTAATCGGGGACTAGTTTTTCGTATTATTTTATTTAATTTATATTAAAATTTAAAATATGTATTATTACGTGGAGAAATATGTATTAACAAAACTAATATATTGTATTTTATAGCTACTGAATAAAAACCCAATATAGCTATTGAATATATTGTATTGTATGTATATAAATACAACACATCAATTTAAAATTTAAAATTTTTCATAATTTTAAAAAATCAAAAAAGAAATCAAATTTTTTTTTGTTTTTTTTTTAAAAAATCGGAAAAAATCGGCTAAAAATCGGATTAATCCGATCAATGCCTAGTTTCACCGCTTAGGTACTAATCTCCCAGGTGTCCGGCCGCCTAGCTCCTAGACGACCGCTTTTTAGAATAAGGGTTTAGATTGTATATGTATGGTGATTTTATTTAAGTTTTAATGAATCATCGGGCACAAAATATGACCGAGTATTAGCGTGTTACAAGAAGCTATCTTTTTGAATTTTCAATATTCAATTTCCTGGTCACGTCAACTCCTCAGTTATGGTCTTGAAGTATGTAAATATATGACTGTCACAATCTATGCTAGACTAATGAAGAGACTATAATTTTGTTTTAAAAAGAGAATTTTAAAACAATTATACCATAAAGTAGTTTTTACACATCAAACAGAATATATAAAAAAAAGGAAGTGAGAGCTTTTATGCCTTATATTTTTGGATTAATATATATATATATATATTTTTTTTGTCAAATGGATTAATAAATCTATAAGTGGATAGTATTAGTTTGAAAAAGGAAGTAACCATACAGAATAGGGGTTTGAAATTGAATGACTTTAGAAACGTTTCAGTTGAAAGGTGGTATTTTTAACACCAAAGTGTAAATAACACGTGTCAAGACATTAATGTGTTCGTGCAATACACATTCTCTGTCAGATCTTCATATTAGTCGAACGCATACCTCTCTCTGTGGAAAATGTACTTATCGAATAAAACCTTCTGATGAGTTCTGGCCTCACTAACGTAGGATTTAGTTTTCTAAAGTCAGTACTAATGATGATGGTTTAAATTTGACTTCTTTACTTTTACCGAAAGCAAATAAACCGTTCCTTCTAACCCGGTTTTCAAAATCGCGTGACCAATTCGGGTTTACAGATAACCGGACCGAGACCATCATTTTCAATTCACTTGAACGGGGCTCGGCTCCATCATCAGGTTCACCAAAACCCTAAAGCTTTTAGAGCCGCCCAAGATCAGTTTCCATGGCGCTTCATCTCGCCAGACCCAAACAAAGGTTACATTCTAACCCATCTCTGATTCATCTTTTATCAACCTCCTCATCATCTTCTCAAGACGGGAACGAATCTGGCGAACAACCTTCTCAATCACCGTCTTCTTCATCATCGCCGTCGGATTTTAAAATCTCTTCGTACCTCAGTGGTATCAAGAGCAGCCTGAAACAGAAACCACAGATTCAGCCTCAGGATGGGAGGAGACAGTTCGCCAGATTCGACGCCAAAGCTCAGAATCTGGCGCCGTCGTTCTCCGGTAACCAAATCGGCGGCAATATTCAGGATATGAGGAGGAATCTCAACGAGTTCCGGAGTAGAGCAGTAGCCCCTCCGGCGAGGGATTTGCAGGATCTTTACAAGCAAAACGTGCTATCAAAATCCGGAGATTATGGGACTCGTAAAGTCGAGGGTACGCCTTTTGAAAACGTAAAACAAAACTTAAGACAGATGAGGCCGCAAGGTAACACCGAGACCAGATGGTCCAATTTATCAAGCCTTCAGAGCATTATGAAGACGAAACCCAGTGAAAATGTCCGTTCAAATGTATTCGGAGAAGCAGAGAGATTGCCCATTTCCGTGTTTGGGGAGAAAATAGAAGAAGGGAAGGAGGAGGAAGAGGAGATGAAATCGGAGTTTATCAAGCGTTATGACCCAAAAGAATTGGGCGAGATACTAAGACTGTACAGACCAGAAGGAAAGAAAGAAGAAGGTTGGTTCTCATTGCAGGAGCTGAATCAGAGGCTTGTAAAGCTAAGGGAGGTGGAAGTGGAAGCAGCCCAGAGAACGAGGAAGGGGTTTGCCTTCGATGAATTGAGGTCTGGTATTCAACAATCCAAGATCGCGGAAGCCAAGAAAGCACAAGCCTGTACGCTCACGACTCTTTCTTTCTCTCTCTCTGCGCGTCTTTAGATTTTTATGCTTGGGGCTTGAGGTTGTTGCTGGGTTCTTGTTTTTGATTTGTTGTGATTTAATTGGAAGGTTAATTTGCTTGCAGTTCACAACTTGGATTTGTTCGGCGTTTTAAATGGTACACCAAAGTATTTGCTTGAGCCTCCGAAAGAGCAGCTAGTTGAAACTGTAAGTCTTTTTCCTTCTTAATTCTTGAATCCTTAAGCTTGTAACCATCTAAGAAATTTTTGGCGTTGATTATGTTATACATGTGTAAATTCAAACGCAGTATTTCCACCCGGATAACATGTCTTCTGCGGAGAAGATGAAAATCGAGCTTGCAAAGGTCAGGGAAGAGTTCAAGATGTCGGAATCGGATTGTGGTTCTGCACGTGTTCAAGGTAAACTGATTCCTGCGCAAAAGGAACACATGTTCTGATCAATGTTTGTCTTTAGCTACAAAAGATGATTTTACGAGGCGCGGTTAATTAGAGATCATTGCCTTCTTGACATTATTGTTTAGTGACCTCTATGGTCTTTCCTTGTAGTGGCGCAACTGACTACTAAGATCAAGCATCTGTCCTCTGTTCTACATAAGAAGGTAAACTTTGAATCCTTTTTTTTTGTTTCTGAAGCTAGTAGGGGCGGTTTTCTACTGTAACCTAATCGCATATCGTATAACTTAATCTAATCTAGGACAAGCATTCGCGAAAGGGACTTATAGCAATGGTGCAGAGACGGAATAAATTGTTGAAGTATATGAGACGAACGGACTGGGACTCTTACTGCCTTTCACTGTCAAAACTCGGCCTTCGTGACAAGTTTTAAACTTTTATGCAAGTGACACAATGAGTCGTGATCTCTTTTTGTTCTTTTCTTTTTGGCAAAAGAGAGAATGTGTGTCTATTATATCCATCATCATTTTGGGGAGGAAACTTGTTTATTATTGCAGCCTGTTTAGGCAAAGAGATGAAAATTATGGGTTTCTTTCGTTGACATTGCCCCTTCGATTACCGGGGAATTGATGATAAAATTAATTCTTCTAGACAACGTATCCATCTCAAACATGGAAAGTGAACAATCACAGTTTAGTTAATTATCTTCGAGTGAAATAGATCCAAGGAATCGATAAATCATCTTCATCAATGGCATTTACCAAATTAGGATTCAGATTTCATAAGGCAGTGATTGGTTTGAAAAATAGAGTAAACCGTTCCTTCAACTGTTTGAAAAATAAAGTAAACCGTTCCTTCAACTCGGTATCGACCATCGCGTAACCAAATTCGGTTTATATAACCGGATAAAAATTGAAACGCCAGTTTATATATTATTATATTTTTGGCAGTTAAAACGCCAGTTTTTGTCTTTTTTTTGGGGTCAAAACGCCAGTTTATATATTTCAGGGTTTTCTCGTCTTCTTCATCTTCCGCTCCTAAGAAGTAAGAATCATGGCGCTTCATCTCCTCAGACAAACACAGGTTCCACTTGAACCCATCTAGGGTCCGTATTTTCTCAACATTCTCATCAAACATACCCTCTCAATCACCATCGTCGAATTTCTTTACCAAGAAGCCTCTTGTCGATTCCCGTCGGAAGTATTCGCCGACGAGAGATTCAGGCGATGTTTTTGACCGGTTGGTTATTCGTCGACATTTGAGAGAGCAAGCTGTAAGTTTTTCCTTTTTAATTCTTGAAGTCTTTTAGTTTGTCAGAGCAATTAGTCTAAAATGAGATCTTCCATAGACTATGATATATAGCATATGCTTTGAAGTTGATCTGTTGTTAATGACACTATGTAAGAAAACTGGAAAAAGGGCCTGAGACTTTTTGCATTATTCTAGGAAGAAACACAAAGCAGAGTTGCCAAAACAGAGCAGCCAGAGGAAGATAAACGAAGGAGAGTTGGAAGACCCAGAGAGCAGAAGCCAATGGAAGAAACACAAAGCAGAGTTGCCAAAACAGAGCAGCCAAAGGAAGATAAACGAAGGAGAGTTGGAAGACCCAGTAAGCAACTATTAGAGCAGAAGCCAATGGATGAAACACCAAGCAGAGTTGCAAGATTGAGCGGAACACGAAGGAAAAAACTAACTGCTTGAGTAGCTCTTCACGTAATGCACTCAAGAATCATCCAGACTACATATGCAGTGTGACGCATGCAATGGATATCTTAAATGGTCTGTCTAGAGTGAAGAAGTGGTCGCCTTTACACCGTGCTTCCAGGGATCATCTTATGGCTGATGTAGCTCACCGTCAAGCCTTCTTAACATTCTCTGATCCCGAGGATAGGATTCGGTACCTGAGGTATAAGACCAAAACAACGGAAAGAGAATGATTGAGACTCGATACTTGCTTTCATGTGTTTTCGCCTTTTGACTTTGTTCTGAACTTTTTGTTATAGTTTTTTGCTTTGATTTGCAATGTTGTGATGTTTTACTTATATACATGAGAAGAATGGCTGAATATCTGAAGAAAAATCAACTCAAGCCCGCTTTTGGCTGGACAAATCTTAAACATGGAAAGTGAGAAATATGAACCCAAATTAAGATTAACCCGTTTTCTTCATTCAGACTATTTTGCAGATTCTTCTTCCTTCACAAATCAATCCTAAGTTCATCGGCTCAAACGATCAGTCTAGTCAATGTTGTCACCATCTCTTCCATTGGCATTGTATCCCATAGAAAGCCTCTCAGAAAAATCTTGGCAGATTACACATCCATGACGCAGCAAGAAGTTCTGGAGTTCTCTAGATGGAGAAAAACTACACGGGGGTACTATTTTCCTAAGAGATGGATTTGCACAAACCATCCAAGTGAAAATTCCATCATCAGCTTTACAATACCTAAGGTTTATCTCTCTTAAACGTATGCAGCTCTGCACAACTTCCTTCACCCCTCTTGATCTCACATTCAAGCATCCTTTCAGATCAAGATGCAACAACCCTCGACATATTTTGCTGATCATATCTAGGTCTTGGTCATCGATCCAAGTTCCACATGCTCGCAAAGACTCCAACTTTGGAAGATCAAAGTTTACCACACCAAGACTCCTTATGCCAGTGCATCCGCTTATATCCAAAGATCTTAGCTCGCCACAATTCCTCAAAACTTCAAGAATCCCATCTCTCGTGATGCCAGGACACTGAGCCACTTCAAGAGTTTCTACAAAAGGGCAATGGCGTGATATCTTCTCGAGACACTCGTCTCTCAAATTGTGGTTTCCAGATATGCACAAAGACTTGATCCCTGACTTGATATCCAGTTCCTTGGAATATTCTTCCACTCCAAAATTCGTCCCTTCCATTCTCATGCACTTGAGGGAAACACATCTTTCGATGATGTTGAAGAATGCTAGACCAGTTAACTTGGAACAGAAACTGAGGTTCACAAAGGTTAAGCGACGAAGGAACATTCCCAATTCCACTATCATCTCATCAGAGAGGAAAGTTGATCCTTCAAGATTCAAGTGAACTAGTGTTTGGTGCTTAGCAAGAAAATACAAGATCCCGTCAAAAGTGAGAGAGTGGCAATTGGAGAGAAGAAGCTTCTTTAGAGGGAGCTTGGCATCGGCAATCAAGCGGAGCAAGTCATCTGACAGAAACGAATCCGAAAGATCAAGCTTAGACAAAGAAGTAGCGAATAAGAAGGCATCGTTGGAGAAGGATTCCCTGGGCCTCCATCCGATTCCGTTGATCGCAAGAGACGCCAGGTTCTGAGAATTACGCAGAACGAATTCGATGCAACCGGATGAAATGAAATCGCAGTCACGGAAGATTATTTCTCTCAAGAGGACACAACTCCGCGATAGAGAAACCAAAGATTTATCTGTGATGAGATTATTACCAGAAACGTTAATCTTCAACAGCCCCTTGAGATTTGACGAAAGACTGATAATCCCAGAATCAGAGACGGGGCTCGGAAGAGAGTCAGGGTAGCTTATGTCCAGCTTCTGTAGAGATGGGAAACACACTCCGATCGAAACCAGATCGCTTTCTCGCAATTCCCCAACTCCAGAACAGTTCAATTCCTTCACATTACTCATCATCTTCATCCCAAAATCTGGAAAATACGGCATTCCCGACACATCGAGCGAATCGAAATCTAAACCGGAAAGCGAAATCTGCGGAAGAATCGAATTGAGATCCTCATGGAAATCATGGAACCTGATCCGCTTCAGCTTCCGGAACCGAAGGAGATGCCGATGGAGAAAGGGAACAGTCCGATCGGTGATGATGAAAGTGGAGCGAACGCGATTTGTGATGGCGAGGAAAGAGGTCGATACGAGTGAAATAGATTCCAGGAAACGATAATCATCTTCATCAATGAGTTTACAGATCAATTCCCAACATTCTTCAGGTAAATCCATGGATCCTCTCCAGAATCGATTGAAGATAGCAGAATCAGTGTAGAGAAATGAATTTTGTTCTCGATGATGACTGGGCCCCACATCCCATCCGGTTTTTTTTTATAAGATTCGTTGGGCCCGTAATGACCCAATATCAATCATCTCAGGCCCGATTACTCCAATTTTTGAATTGTTTTTTGTTGTCAACTCTGTACAGCTGTGTGAGAGAGTATGTGACCACTTGTGTCGGTAATTAAAGTTGAAGAGGACAGACAGAGAAAGTTCACATGAATAATGCTCAAAGTTTTGGAGCTTTGTCCAATTAAAAAAAAAAATTTATTTGTTGGATTCACTCTTAAACCACGACTTGTCCTTTTGTTCACTAAATCCGCATGAATTGAATTTACGCACTGACCCAATCGAATCCTTCGGATTAATGCGCCTCGATGCAAACAAAACTATAGAGATTACATAATCCTTTATAGTACACTATATTTTTAAAAATTCATTTTATTCTTTCTCTCTATATCACACATCATACCTATTAAAATTTAACATCCATCTGATTAAACATAACGTTTTCTTTCACGGCAGATAAACATGAACGATCTAACCTATAATACGGATCTCTGAAACTTTTAAAATTTCACTCACTAAATATCGATTGAAAAAAATATAAAAAGCAAAGTTTAAAAATCGGATAATTGAATAATATTTAGACGAATATTACATGTTCTGATATTGAACTTAAAAATATACAGACTTTCATCTAGAACTTTCTAATCGTAAAATAAAAATAATAAACTCAAAACAAAACTTTAGTCTATAAGATTATAAGTCTATATTCGTAAAAAAAAAAAAAAGACTTTTAAGTCAATAACAAATAAAATGGACTGGTGCCTTCATAAAAGAGATCTAGTATAAAATATTTCTTTTAGCTTTACGTATAAGGGATGAGAGGTTTGAATTTATCTTGTAGCCTTGGGATGTCAAATTTTGTAATCTTAGAGAAAATAAAAATGAAAGATTGTGTAAAGGATTGGTATTTGTATCAGTCCACATTTCCACGTCTTATCACCCACGTCCTCCTCTGCTTTGTTTCTCTCTCCTCAGGCACTCTCTTTTTTTGGTTCCACCTTTTCATAACTGCCACATGAAGACCAAACACCAAAAACCTTGTCCTTGTCTCTGTTTCCCAACCCCAACAGTGTCCTCCTCTCTTGTCTCCATCTCCAGACAAGATTATCTCAAGATTTCCATCTCGATAAACAAGATTGACGGAAAACAACAACACCACCAAGAAGAAGAAGTGGATACTTCATAGTTTCATATTCTCTCCTTTTTTTTTTTTTTTGTCTTTTCTCTGCATGTTTGTGAAACAATAATGTGCCTTCTTCGTCATCTCCTGTTTCTACTACCCATTTGGGTTCTGGGTTTCTCCTTCTTCTCCGTTCCTTCCGTTGTTTCCGTTTCTGGCACTCCCCACGAAATCCCTATTTCTCAGGCTTCTCCGCGAATGGGAGCTCAGTCCCCAGGTAATAATTAGTCCCCCTCCCCCCTTTTTTTAATTTTCTCGATGAATATCCAAAAATGGTTACTGATTTGAGTGGTTTGGTCTTACTAGTTCGTGAAATTGCCGATATTGGCTTGCTGAAAAATGTCTAAAGGAATCGAATTTTAGTTGAATTGATACTGTTCTCCGGAAGAAAACTGAAAACTTTCCGATAATTAGGCAAAGAATGATTCGACGAGATCTTTATCTGATTCTGATAAAAAAAAGTTCACCTTTTTTAATTTTACTTTCTCAGGACCTCCCATTGTTAAAGTGGTGCTTCGCGAGGACTTGAACAAGAAGATTTTAATTGCTCTTATAGTCTCATCAACTCTCCTCTGTGTCACAGTCATGTTCCTTCTGTACCTCTTGCTATGGAGGTACAGAAATCTGAAGAACAGCTTCACCGGGATCAAGCGAAAATCCGGTATATAAGTTTCTCTCTTGTATCTTTACAATTGTTATTTCTTGAGTCTTTGTTGCTAGTGGAGGCTTATCTTGGGTACTTTGGTTATCTGAAGATTCTGTCAAGAGTGTATCCACGAAGCCCATTGTACACAAGATTGATTCTGTGAGGAAAGGAACTATCCCTGTGTATGATTATCAGTTGCTGGAATCTGCAACAAACAAGTTTAGTGATAGTAATGTGTTGAGCCGAGGTGGTCGTGGTTGTCTTTACAGAGCTTGGCTTGATGAAAACTCCTCTGTCACTGTGAAGAAACTTGATGGTGGTGGTGGGGAGATAGACATTGAAAAACAGTTTGAGGTTTGATCGACTTGACCCATAAGATTCCACAGACTTCAACCATCTCGTTCGATAAACCATAACTTGGTTTTTTGGTTTCCTGTTGAATTTCTATGCAGAGTGAGGTAGATTGGTTGGCTAAGATCAGGCATCAGAACATAATTTCCCTATTGGGGTTTTGTGTATATCGCCAAACGAGATGTATTGTGTATGAGATGATGCAGAATGGATCTTTGGAAAGTCAGTTGCATGGTAAGGGAGATGATCCAAGTTTAGGCACTTTTTGTTCAATCTTCTGATTTTGATGTTTTTTCCCCCTTCTTTTGGATGCTATAAGGGCCTAGTCAAGGTTCAGGTTTAACTTGGCAGCTTAGGATGAAAATTGCGGTTGATATAGCACGGTAAAGTCCATTCATCGATAGTAGGTTCAAACATTTAGCAGTTTCTTGTGATCTCCAAGCACATTTGTATGCTTACAAAGTTTTCTCTTTTATAAAGAGGATTAGAGTATCTTCACGAGCATTGCCACCCTCCGGTAGTTCACAGAGATTTGAAATCGTCTAACATCCTTCTAGACTCTGAGTTCAACGCAAAGGTAAAAAAAGAGAGAAGATTGATATAATGTAAAATTCTTGCTATAGAGATACGAGTTGTAAGGATCTGTTGTCACATTTGCTTCTCTTCAGATATCAGATTTTGGGTTTGCCACTGTGTTGATGACTCAGAACAAAAATCTGAAGCTTCCTGGAACTTTAGGAAACAGAGCTTCCGAGTATCTTGTTGATGGTAATAAGTTTATCTACAGCGGGATGAGTATCACATTTTTTTCAGGTTTCGATTTTTGCATATATTCATCTTTGTTGCATCTTTCAGGGAAAGTGACAGACAAGAATGATGTCTACTCTTTTGGGGTGATTCTCCTGGAACTTCTCCTCGGGAAGAAATCAGCCGAGAAACCATCATCTGAACCAGAATCTATCGTCACTTGGGTACATTCACACATATCAGAAACTTTCTTTAACTTTCCCGAGAAAGAAAGTCACTTCTTTTAGCAGGAAATCCTCTGGCTTATGATCTTTGTTATCTTTCTTGGATAGGCTGTACCTAAGCTCAGTGACAGAGCAAATCTTCCAAACATCTTGGATCCTGCAATCAAAGGAACCATGGACTTGAAGCATCTCTACCAGGTATCAAAAAACGCATTTTTCTTCACATAGATGTAACTACCCAATACCAAAATACTCAAGTTTTTTTTTTTTCAAAATTTTCTGGAATGGATCCGAACAGGTTGCTGCGGTTGCTGTCTTGTGTGTCCAGCCTGAGCCAAGTTACAGACCACTTATAACCGATGTCTTGCACTCACTCATCCCTCTTTTACCAGTAGATCTCGGCGGATCATTGCGAATTTTATGAGAAAAATCTTCCCTTTCTTTTTTTCGTATCGTAGCTTTTTCTTTTCCTTTTTTGTGTGGTCGGTTCTTCGGCAAATTCCACTTTTTTGTTTTGTTTTGTTTCTCTGTTTGATCATTGCCACGAGAAATGGAATACAGAAGTTCACATAAATGGTTAGCTCGTAGATCATAGTAATTTGGTAAGAACAATTAATAAAGCTTAGGCGAGAATAAAAACAAAACTTTTATGACTTTTTTTCACCCAAAAGAGAAGGAGAATGAATAAATGAGTTGATTAATTAACCTTATCTGTTGTCGATAATCAATATTGCATTTTTCATTCAAATTCTACGCTAATTTTTCTTCATGCAATTTCTCGATTCCCGAAACGAAACGCGACGAATATGAAAGATGGAGGATCAGGAAACGAAGCGGATAAGCCTAAACCCATCAAGATCTATCATCACTCTCAAGGATATTCCTCCTCTCGATCCATCATCTATCCCCACAAATTCCCCTCTCGTAATATTTTCATTCAATTTTCTTTCCAAATCGATTTTTTTGTTTGTTTAGGATTCTAGGTTAATAAAGGAGAAGAATCTCTGTGTTTCGATTGTTCTGTGATTTTCCTCATTGATTTGGCTCTTTTTTCATACTAATTTTTTTAATCAAAAACAGAAATATCTGTCGGATTCATTGATAAATCTTCAATTGTTTTGTCCATTTATCAGAGACCAAGAACAATGACGGAGCCAGTTAATGTTGCAAAGCAGAGATTTACAGAGAAGAGTGAGTGGAAGCTTAAAAAGGTGAATGAGGTTGAAGAAGACAATGTCAGATCGTCGTCCTTCTCTAACATTCAGATTGATCCTAACAGCACAAGCGTAAACATCAAACACGAGAAGAAGAAGCTTGTTCCTAAACCAGAAGAAGAAGACACCAAACAAAAATCTAAAGGTTCTTCACCTCTTAATTAGTTTAGATTAGAGTCATCTTCTTGTTTTTACCTTCACAACTTTTAGGTTTAATTCGTTATAAACTTCTTACAAACATAAAAGAGATTGGATTTAGGTTTTGGTTCTCTGTCAAATTTTGGTAATTCAAACTGAAATGTGTTCCATTGTGGTCCAGATGAATCAAAGAAAGGGTCAGCAAAATTGGTGTTACACGAAATATGTACTTCCAAGCGATGGAAACCTCCGATTTATGAGTGCTGCAAAGTCGATGGACCTTGCCATATGAGATTGTAAGTGAACATAACTTACCTGCACTTGCTTCATTCTCGAATCACGACCTTTTTGCGTGAACTTGGTTTTTATTTTTTTGGGTTCAGATTTACATACAAAACTGTGGTTGAGATTAGAGATTCTTCACGGACAATTGTTTTGGAGTGTTTTGGGGATCCCAAACGCAAGAAGAAAGCTGCGGCTGAGCATGCAGCGGAAGGAGCGCTCTGGTATCTTGAGCATGCAAGGCGAAACCCGACAAAACTGCATCAGTAAATCATTATCTAGCTACTCATATGAAGTAACCGGAGAGTTTAGTAGAGTTTATTATACAGTTGTAACAAGTGAGGCTTAAATTATATCCCTATCTGTTACTTAATTGGTTGTACAGTGTTGATCTGTATCACAGTTTTTTTTTGGTTGGTCCTCAATCTGTATCAGAATATACTAAGAGTAAATGTTCAAGGATTATAATTTCTCTAACTCTTTATCTCAATCCTTGTGCTATTGTTATATCTCCCCATGTTTGTTAGTGAAGGCCAAGAATTGGAGATTTAGCACAGATACACTGGATTGAAGAAAATCGTTTGGTATTGTTCACATTGGCAATGAAGATTTGAGCATTCTTACTTTTAGCTTTGATGCATTTTCTCTTTCACAGGCAAAAGACTAGAAGAAACTCAATGGTGGAATAAGAATTCTAAGTAACTGTTCTTATTACTTTTGTAAAGGCAAAAAACAAGAATATCTCAAAACAGATAAAGCAGCCAACAGCCACTGCTAATAAAAGAAACAATTTGTTTTTTCTTTTTCTTTTGCAGTATCTTCTAATAATGAAGGTGGTTTGTTATTACTCAATACTCTTTGTGGTTGGTTCTAAACTAAACTGAGAAACACTTGTTTCTGAAATCACAGGGTGTAGTGTTGCTGGATAGCCTCGATGTCAAGTCCTTTCTGCTTCACTACTGATTCCACGTGGCCTTTCAAGGTATGACACTCTCTTAACCTGAAATTATAAGAGAAGAGGATGTTGTAAGGCCATATTCTGAGGAACAGTTTTTTTATGGATTAATCAGTTACTTGAGCGTTGCCTTGCGACTTCAGCCCGTCTCTTGGCCTGATCTGCTATCTCTGAAAGTTCTCTGTAAGTGCTCTTGTCGTTGAACATGTCTGAGGTTTGAGGTGGCTGCAATCCGTGAAGGGTACGTTGAGCTTGTGCCCATTGTGCTTCCCTCTCTCCTTTTCCATAGTCTTTCTTTGACGTGAAAGCGGTCTGAACAAAAAGGAACAAACTTAGAAACACTAGTGCCCAAAAAAAAAGACTAGTGTTCTTGTTCTCATTATCAGCCTCAAAAGCGCACCTTGTTCTCAATGACATTATCCCAGGCTCTACCACTTAGTGAATATCGGATGATGAACTTGAGGATATCCAATGGTATGTAAGTAACTATACTGTAGAGCCAGATAACTCCTCCCCATCCCCACCCAATACCTCTGATTAATCCCAGTTTGCGTACACGGCAATGAGAGTAGCAATCTTGTGTCAAGAAACAAGAACAGTGTCAGTACATTGTGGCCTCTTCTTCCACATTATTTGTATCTAATAAGACTGAGGCTTTAACTCACCAGCTGAGCTATGAAAAAGGCAGAAACCAACCAGAAGCCAGGACATTCGACATATGACTAGCTACGTGACCTTGTGACAAAGATAAGCGCCTGGCTAACGATACTAACTTGGAGGTAAATAGCTGCTGTAAGCTCGTGCGAATTGCCACTGATAGATCTCACCCCAAACTTTGCCTGCACCAGGAACAAACTGAGGATCAAAGACACTTACTTGATCTTGTGATCTGAGTCCTTATAGCAAGGTAAGAGTTCTTTAACCGAGAAGAAGTCAGTGCTCTCTGCAGCCCAGAAGAAAACTACAGTCATGACTGCTAGGTAAGTGCCAAGAACAACGCCAGTGGCAAATATCTCTTTGAGTTTCCATGAATCAGGAAGTGGAGACGGCTTTACTCTGTCCTTTGATATCGTCATGATGGTACCATCATTCAGGATCCCGTTACCAAGACCATGAATGGTGAGAAGTCGAACTTCCATATGAGTGCAAGAAGCATAAAGCCCATGACTACACGGATTGTGATGGAAACTGCATAGATTGTGTAGTTCTTCATTCTCTGGAAGATGGCTCTGCTCGTTAGGACAGCACTAACTATGACACTGAGCCCTGACTCTGTTAGTACAATGTCAGATGCACTTCTCGCTGCATCAGTTGCATCAGTAACAGCTATTCCAATGTTAGCTCTCTTGAGAGCCGGGGCATCGTTCACTCCATCACCAGTCATGCCGCAAATGTGCTTCATCTCCTGGAGCCTCTTCACAATCTCATACTTGTGCTCTAGTCAGAGAGATGAAACAGATTCATTGGTGTATACATGAATCCATTAAGAGAAAGTGTTTCATTAGATTTGGCTGTTTTACCAGGGAAGACACCGGCGAATCCATCTGCCATCTCGATGAGTTCATCAACAGGAAGGCTAGATATAGATTCATCTTTTTCCTGTCCAAGTAGAGCAGAAGAAGGATACATGTTGGTGCCCATACCGAGCCTACGACCAGTGATCATCTTGACATTGACACCAAGGTCAAGGGCACGCCTGATTGCCTCTGCACTGTCATGTCTTGGAGGGTCAAAGAGAGGTAAAAGACCAAGAAACTGCCATGGCTCTCCGGGGCTGTTCTTGTCTCTCGCAGAGACAGTCTGATAATTGTCAAAAGAGGAAAAGAGCATTTTTTAAAAGAGAAAGAAACACATTGTCTCCACAGTTTTGGGATTTGCACTAAAGCTTTTACCAACAGCAAGAGAACGAAGTCCTCTGTCAGCAAACTTGTCAATGATGTCATGAGCTCTCTTCTTTGTATCCTCGCGAAGGTTACAGAGCTCAATGATCTACAAATTTACAGAGACCAATCAGTGGGAAAAGAAGTAAAAAAAACTCTTGAGCTAAGAAGGAGATGAAGAAAATGCATTTTTTTTTTACTTGCTCTGGGGCGCCTTTGCTGACACGGTGCCAGTTTCCATTAGAATCAATGTAAGTGATAGCAGTACGCTTGCCGACGGGGTTAAAAGGCAAGAAATGGACTTCAGTGATGCCCTCTCTTGCTTCTCTGGGATCTCCAAGCATTCCTACTATGCAGGCATCAATAGCATCTTGGTTTTCAACTCTGGAGGCTCTTGCTGCATTCACAAGAAGCTGGTCCTTGTCCAAGTCTTTGACAAAAACCTCAACCATGCTCTTGTCGACAGTAAGCTTGTTGAGTGTAAGAGTTCCAGTCTTGTCACTGCACAAAACATCCATTCCAGCCATTTCTTCAATTGCTGTCATTCTCTTTGTGATAGCTCCTTGTTGGGAGAGACGGTGAGATCCAATGGCCATGGTGACAGACAAAACAGTTGGCATTGCAATCGGGATTCCTCCGATGAGAAGCACCAGAAGGTTGTCGATTCCATCTCTATAGGCACGGTGCTGAATAGGATACATCACAACGATCTCAATGATCATACCAATCCCGATGGAGCAGATGCAGAAGTTCCCAATAGCAGTCAACACTTTCTGGAAATGGCCTTCTTGGTTTGTGCTGTCTACAAGATGAGCAGCTTTGCCGAAGAAAGTATGAACACCCGTGGCGATCACAACAGCTTCTATCTCTCCTTGTTTGCAGGTGGAGCCCGAGTAAACTTCTTGGCCCGGGTTCTTAGTTACTGGTAAAGACTCACCAGTGAGAGCAGATTGGTCAACCTTGAGAGGATCACCGTCCAATAGACGACCATCTGCTGGAATAATGTCACCCAGTTTGATGCTGATAATATCTCCGGGAACCAATATAGCTGCCTCTTGCTCGCTCCACTTCCCATCTCTCAGAAGCTTAAAGTGAGGAAGAGTAATTAGTCATGCAATTATTTGTTGCTTGTACATTATATTAAGTTTGTGTATAGCTTACTTTGGTTTTGGGAGCTAGACCGGCCATCAAAGCGGCTGCTGCGTTTCCGGCGTGCGGTCACCATTTGGTGTTATGCATGGGAAAAGCTCAATGGTTCACTATGATGAGAACGGAGAAGAAGGCTTGTTCTCTGGATTATCCAAGTATGAATCAAGTTTCTTCTATTACATGTTTCCTGCGGGAACCGTTAATTATAAGTCCATAAATCAACAGATCTTGTTGATTTTTTTTTTTCCTTTCTTTCAGCCCATTCCATGTAGGTAGATATCACAGCCTAGTGATTGAAAAAGATACATTTCCCAGTGATGAACTTGAGGTTACTGCATGGACAGACGATGGTCTGGTTATGCGCAAACTGGGTGACATTATTCCAGCTTTGTCTATCAGGTAGATATTCTCTCATGGTTACTGCATGGACAGACTATGGTCTGGTTATGGCCGCACGTCACAGGAAGTACACTCAAGTACTGTATCATGTTTCTTCTTGCCTCCTCCATTAAAAACAGAAATCTTAAAAGTCTTGTAAAAATTGTTCACAGGGAGTTCAATTTCATCCGGAGAGTATTATAACAAGTGAAGGCAAGACTATTGTCCGCAATTTCATCAAAAGTGAAAAAGCAAAAGACGTTTCAAGTTCTTTGCTTAATCACTGAACGCAGGCGTGTAATCCAATATCTGATCTAGCTAAAGAATAAATAATAATAACCAAGCTATTGCTTCCTCGTAAAATATTGATTTTATTAATATATAAGTACAACTTTCAATTTATACTAATCATCAAAAATAGTTTTATAAATTGCAGTTGTACTCTTTCTTTTCTTAGGACATGGTGGTGGTGCCTGGAATGTGGATGATTTGTTTTTTAATTTAATTTTGTTGTTATTAAAAAAAAGGAAAAAAGTAAAATAAAGTGTAATATCATCGGATAGTTGTGATTTTTCCGGCGGTTTTGGGACGGAGACACCAAGTTTTGCGCTAAACACTAGAGAACCGATTTGTAGTACACGTATCATCACCCCCTCCACAAGTGCGGTAGAGGCCGTCTGACTTCAACAGTTTTTTTTAACTTTTTTTTTAACTTTTGATTTCGGCCCAATTGATCTCAGCCCAAATTGGGACCACCCAATTAATATATAAACTGACCGCCGATTATTAAACCAAAGAACTCATCATGTTTTAACCTAAAAGATTTGGCTTAGATCCACCACACATCTATGAACATGTAGTGCACAAATGTGATGTTTGGATAGACAATGCTTCTCCTTACATCTTAAAGCATTGTCTAGCCAAACATCACATACGTGCACTACATGTGCATAGAGGTGTGGTGAATCTAAACCAAAGAACTCATCATGTTTTAAACCAAATTCCTCCGGTCCACAGCACATCCCATTTCATGTCAACCCACATGATTTTGTCACATGACACAACGGTTAGTAGACAAATATAGAGAACGAATTAAAATGTGAAATTATTGAGCTTATGTATCCCACATTTCACAGGAGTGGACAACGTCTTACTGGCAAGTAGAGAATATTGGTTGGACGCAACCCAGTGGAGGACTCTGTTCCAGAATGCTGCACTCTTTCATCCTCCCATCAATGTGGAGACAGTGACAGTGGAGACCGAGGGTTTATACAGAATAGACAATCGCTATAACGCCGACCTGAACGATAGGTATACTACAAGCCTTGGAAGATCACTAAGGGGACAAAGATTCATGTTTAACGTAAGATGGGGCCTTCGACTGAGGAGATTTTACGAAGAGTATAACTACATAGTAGATGAAGAAGAACCACGAGGATGGGTTTTAGCACGTATGGTGGTAAGGAGAAGCATTGTCTACCCAAACATCACATACGTGCACTACAGGTAGGGGTGTCAATTGGGTGGGCCGTCCATGGGCGAAGCCCAGTTCGCAAGTGTTTGGGCGGTTAGAATTTTGGCCCATTATTGAAATTGTCCAACTGGGCGTTAACCAAACTGACCGCGGTCATTAACGGGTGGATCAGTGCGGATCTGCGGGCAAAATGGGTGAAATCTGAGTTTGCCATTTTCCAGAATCTTCACTCGTTTCTCTTTTTTCCGGCGGCGATTTTCATGAATCTTCACTCGATTTAGCGAGGTAAATCTTCTAGTCTTTTCTCTTTCTAGATTTTTTCTCTCTGTCGTTGATGGGTTTCGCCTTTCATCATTTGGAAGTGGATTTCTGGAGAAACCCAGCAATAAAAATCAAAATTTTGCTTCTACTATACTATCTCTAAGTCATAGAGAGTCTTATCGATCTGATTTTTGTTGCTATTAGGTTTTTTTTTTCTTGGGTTTTGATTCGATCGATTTTTCAAAAGAGAAATGGGTTACTTTTCCGCTGGATTTTGAAATAGATCTTTCTCATGCTTGTTGGGTTTTGCGATTTTACTTTGGATCATTGTCGAATTTCATGAAATGTTTATAGCAATCGAGTTGATTCAAGCTTTTTCCAGCTTAATTTATTAATATACACACACACTGACCATTCTAGTTTTGTGGAGTGTCTGTATCTATCGCCTTGATGACTTGATGTGTCCATTAATTTAAAAGTGTTAACATCAAGATTTAAAAGCGTTTAACATTAAGATAATCTTTTGGTTCAGATAGTGGAGTCGTAGGGTCTTGTCTTGTGTCTGGTTTGTATCTTATGCTTTGTATCTTTTTTTTTTTTTTTTTTCAGAAAAATGGAAGTTATTAGTTTGAATGATGAAAACAACTTGACTGATGTTGAAATGGATCATCCGAATGATGTGGTGGATGAAGAGATGGAATCTCTAGAGACTTCAGAGAAAAATCAAGGTACACAACAAATCCGAGCTCAGTCTAGCCGTAGAGTCTCTAGGTGTTGGAAAAAATTTACCATAGTAGGAGGGAAACTACCTAATGGTAAAAACGATATTAGATGCAACTACTGTAAAAAGCACTACTTCTTAGATCTTCACAGAAATGGAACCACCACTTTACTTCGCCATATGAGAGTTTGTGCTAAAACCCCTGGAAGTACACCTAGAAGTAGCTCTCGGAAACTAGATATGGTAGTCTTCAGAGAAATGATAGCAATGGCCATTATTGAACATGATTTGCCATATTCTTTTGTTGAGTACAAAAGAATTAGAATGGCTTTCACTTACGCTAATTCTACTATTCAGTTTTGGAGTAGAAATACAGCAGCATCTGATGTTTTAAACATCTATGAGAAAGAAAAACAGAAGCTTAGGAAACTCTTAACTAATATTCCGAATAGGGTTTGCTTAACAACTGACCTTTGGAGAGCCATTACCATAGAAGGGTATCTTTGCTTGACCGTTCATTACATTGATTCTGACTGGAACTTAAAGACGAATATACTTTCTTTCTCTGCATTTCCTCCTCCACACACAGGGATTGCTATTTCGATGAGGCTGATTGAATTGCTAAAAGAATGGGGTTTAGAAAAGAAAATCTTTTGTCTAACTGTAGATAATGCATCTTCTAATGATACTATGCAAAGCATTATGAAGAGGCAACTTCAGAAAGATCTAGTATGCAATGGAGAGTTCTTCCATGTTCGGTGTTCAGCACACATATTAAATCTCATCGTTCAAGTTGGATTATCGGTGATTGGTGAAGCGTTGCAGAAAATTAGAGATAGTGTAAAGTTTGTTAAAGGGTCTGAAAGTAGAGAGATTATGTTTCAGAACTGTGTGGAAACGGTTGGAATTCGAGGCAAAGAAAGTCTTGTTTTAGATGTTGCTACTCGCTGGAACTCTACGCATCTGATGCTCATTAGAGCTATAAAGTTTAAAGATGCTTTAGGTAACCTTACTGATGTGGAACCGAGTTATAAAAGTTTTCCAACAGCTTTAGAGTGGAGCAGAGCAGAATTAATATCTGAGTTCCTAAGCCCATTTTCTGAAATGACGAACCTGATTTCGGGTTCTTCTTATCCTACAGCAAACTTGTATTTTATACAAGTTTGGAAGATAGAAAACTGGTTGAGAGCTCATGAGTTGTCTACTGATGGGATTATTTTTGAAATGGTGGAAGTTATGAAAGAGAAATTTGACAAATACTGGGAAGAGTACAGTGACATACTCGCAATTGCAGCGGTTCTTGATCCAAGAATGAAGTTTTCTATCCTGGAGTACTGTTACACTACTTTAGATCCAACCACCAGTAAGTTTAGATTGGGACATGTCCGTTCGAAGATGTATAAGCTCTTTAAGGCTTATCAGAAAAACCAAAGAAACAATGTTGTTTCAGCCACTTCACAGACATTGCCAGAAGATATTCCTGCAGGATACAGTGTAAGTTTCTGGTTTGTTGATTACTTGTTAGTTTCTGGTTTGTTCATACAGTGTAAGTTTCTGGTTTGTCCATACAGTGTAAGTTTCTGGTTTGTTGATTACTTGTTAAGTGTCTTGTTTGTTGTTTCTGGATATGGTTGTTTCATACAAGTTTAGCTAATGTTCTGTGTATTTTCTCAGGGATTTTATGCTTTTTTTTCTCAAAAAGCTGGTGGTAGTGGAAAGTCAGCTCTAGACATTTATTTGGGCGAGCCTGTGATGGATATGGTTGCATTTAAAGAGATGAATGTGTTAACATATTGGAAGGATAACTCTTCTCGTTTTAAGGAGTTGTCAAGTATGGCATGTGATGTTCTTAGTATCCCAATAACAACAGTAGCTTCGGAATCCTCTTTTAGTATAGGAAGTAGAGTTCTTAACAAATATAGAAGCTCTCTCTTACCTACTAATGTCCAAGCCTTGGTTTGTACAAGAAACTGGTTAAGAGGCTTTCCAAACATAGGTAAGTTTGTCTTTCTTCTTTCATCATTCTGATTTATGATGATATATCATATATGGTTCTTCTTTCATATAATGTTACGGTTTTACATATTTTCAGATGATGAGTTTATTGATGAGAAAGAGGAGAAAGAAGAGGAGAAAGAAGAATCTTAAGGTATGTTGCTTTTGTGATTTTGGTTTGTGTTGTTTTGGTTTTTCAAATTACTGTATGTTGTTTACTTAATAGCTTTGTGATGTCGTAATTGATAACTTTGGTCTTCATGTTTCTTGCTGTAGTTGAGAATGGAGCTTCATTTGGCGAGACAAATACCAATGTATGTTTCAGTTTGGTTTTCATTTTGCAGCGTAATTTCATGGTTTAATTTTGTAATTTTGCTATACATACAGTAATTTGTTGTTCAGCTTTTCTCAATGTAAACCAGGATTCTAATTTGGAATTTAATTAAGTTTGGAATTTAACAAACTACTAAAATTTTGTTTGTTACGTACTAATACAATTTTTTGCAATAGAAGTAGAACCACATTAACAAATTTTGTCAAAATAAAATAAAATAAGAATCACATTTGCAAATTATACTGATTACTTCCATCGGTTTACATCGGTTGATTTGTGACAAATATTTTTTTTGTCTCTGTCCATGGACATGCCCAATTGGACTTGGTCATTTATGGGCTTGATCATGTCTAGATTTGGTCTTTGCTGGTTTTGGTCATTTCTGTCCAAAAAAAAAAATATGTCCAGTTGGACAAGCCCAATTGGTAGTGGTCAAGACCAGTTGACAGCTCTAACTACAGGTTCATAGAGGTGTTGTGGATCTAAGCTAAATCTTTCAGGTTAAAACATGATGAGTTCTTTGGTTTAATAATTGCAAACTGTTACCTTAAAGAGTTTCATTCACGTTAAACTGTTACCTTAGAGTATCAATAATTGCAAACTGTTACCTTAAGAGCCTCGTTTCTTTAATTACACTTAGTCTGATTGATTGACCAATACTAAATCTTGAATTAAATTGAGGGATGTTCAAGTGTGATCGTGTAAAAACATCGCCCAGTTCGATTTAAATAAGATTTTTAGTAAACGTAACAGTTAACCATTAATATCTACCTTATAAAAGCTAAACAGATGTATATACATGTTACTAGTTTTGACAAATCATGGTTATCTTTATATGTCGGCATATCTATCTTACATCGGCTTCTAGTACTATATCTAGCGATGGCGCCATCACACTTGAATGTATGTGTCATAGATTCTTCTATTTGATAACATGTTTTGTCGAACATTTATATGAATGTATATGTTGTGATTTGAACGAGTTCTTTGCTTATGCCATGAATGTTATCTGGATAAGCGACTGGTAATAGAATTACCACAAACTATGAAGTTTAAAGAGAATAAAGAAAATGTTGTACTCAAAATGATAACATGAACCCGGGAAAGTTAAGTTAATTCCTCCTAATGTGTGGTTTCTTGAGGTAAAAAGATGGTTCATGTTGTTTGTGTAACACTCTATCGTTGGTCTCATACTGTTTCTCTTCGGTTTGTAAAATCCAAAGTAGGCCCAATCATGATTGGGCCCATAAGAAAGAAGGAAACATTCTAAGGGCGAAAATGGTGAATGTGGACGAATTTCAAAGAATCAGAGATCGGAGGGAGAGATGGAGAGTGGTCTGATGTCGGTGGAAGAAAGGAAGTCAAGCCTACCTTTTTAACTCAAATGCACACTCGTGGCCTCTCCGGCGAATGGTCTCAGGGTCTTCTCTACTGTTCCCGCACCACCGCTTCACTGTTTCCTTCTCGATCTCCTTGCTTCGCGTCGTCCCTCTCTTTTCCTGGCGATCTCTCTCCCTTCGCTCTCCTTCCTCTGACTCCACCGTCCGCCTCCATTTCATAGCTATCGATGCTCATCACTGTCCTGGTATGATTATGATCTTACTCTCTCTATATGCTTTGCTTTCCCGGTGAAATCTTAATTTGATGAAATACTCTGGTTAGGCTCTGTGATGTTCTTATTCCGGGGAGATTTCGGATGTTTTCTCTACACTGGAGACTTCCGGTGGGAAGCGAAGCCAAGAACACTCTCGTCGCTGCTATGAACGACATTCTTTACTTAGATAACACTTACTGCAATCCAATTTACAGCTTTCCTTCCCGTCAAGTCGCTGCCAATCTGGTCTGTTCGAGTAAACAAACTCTAAATCTTTAAAGCCTAAATCGTCTTTCTCTTCACATTCCTCTCTTCCTTCTTTACAGGTTGCTGATATAATCGCCTCTCATCCTTCTCATGATATAATCATAGCAGTTGACTCTTTGGGAAAAGAAGACCCGCTTGTTCATGTTTCCCGCATTCTCAATATCAAGGTTTCTTATAGAAATCCTTTGCCTTTCTTTATCTTCTCTACAAATGGATTATTAACTTGTTGCATTTCTTGGTTTGTCCTTTAGATTTTGGTTTGGCCAGAGCGTCTTCGTACCATGCATCTTCTTGGGTTCCAAGACTTTTTCACAACTGATACATCTCTTACAAGAGTTCGCGCTATCCCTCGTTATAGTTTCAGCATTCAGACTCTCGAGGGGCTGAATACCATGTGCCCAACCATTGGCATCATGCCTTCTGGGCTACCATGGGTTAAAAAGACCTTTCAAAGGAGATGATAAGCCCTCTGGTTCTCTTCTGACTGCTACTTATAATACAAGTATGAAACAGAAATAATTACAAGTGGCGAAGGCGACAGTGCATCAGTTCCATGACTATATATGTACTCGGTGCTCTACTCTGATCATTCATGCTATGAGGAAATTGGAGAGTTCATAAAACTTGCGAAGCCAAAGAGCATGAAAGGAATCGTGGTTTCATCATCATCTTATGTTGACCCTCTCTACGATTTTGGGCCAACCGCCACAAGTTCTGCTTATGAGGCCTGACATTGCAGAGCAATTTCGAGCTGTCAGGATCAAGTCGTATTTCTTGGGAGTGAAGAAAGAAACAGAAAAAAATGAAAAAGGGGGTATTTCAAGGTGTTTTGCCTTTTTCTCTTCGAGCTTGTTAGGACCGAAGATCTCGAGGCGGGTATGGCCTTCGTCGCTATTAAGTACAAGACTAGGGTGTTGTCTTTCAAGAGATGGCATGTCTAAATCCAACCATCTCATTCGATAAACCATAACTCTGTTTTGCTGACTTTCTTGGCAGAATGAGGTAGATTGGTTGGCTAAGATCAGACATCAGAACATAATTTCTCTATTGGGGTTTTGCGTATATCGCCAAAAGAGATGTATTGTGTATGAGATGATGCAGAATGGATCTTTGGAGAGTCAGCTGCATGGTAAGGGAGATGAAGGCACCTTTTGTTCAATCTTTTGACAACTGATTTTGATTCTTCTTTTCTTTTGGATACTGTAAGGGCCTAGTCAGGGTTCAGCTTTAACTTGGCAGCTTAGGATGAAAATCGCGGTTGATATAGCACGGTAAAGTCCATTCATTCATTGATGATACTTTCAAACATTCAGCAGTTTCATGCGATCTCCAAGAACATTTGTATGCTTACAAAAGTTGTCTCTTTTATAAAGAGGATTAGAGTATCTTCATGAGCATTGCCATCCCCCAGTAGTTCACAGAGATTTGAAATCGTCTAACATTCTTCTGGACTCCGACTTCAACGCAAAGGTAAAAAGTCAAAAGATTGATATAATGTAAAAAAAATTCTTATAGACATATGAGTTGTAACATGTTCCGTTGCCACATTTGCTTCTCTTCAGATATCAGATTTTGGGTTTGCCACGGTGTTGATGACTAACAAGTGTGGAGAGAAGCCCCGCTTGCTCTGGATTTCGATCCAACAAGTACTAGAGACTTTGGTTCTGCTGGAACCTATGGACAACAAGGAACAATCTAATCTTCAATTATATAAGCTTTTCAACTTCGGAAACAGTTTGTAAAGCTATCACAGATGCAAAAGAATGGATCAAAGCACAACCGGCAGAGACCCAACCTCCGAGATTACCGAAGCCGACAAGGAAAGCTACACAAGCTAACGTTGTTACTTGCAGATCGGATGCTGCGTGGAGAGGCGACATCAAAGTAGCAGGACTAGGCTGGAATTTCTCTCAACACTAGAGTTAATTTCCTCACACTCAACAATAACCCAATTCGTTAATTCCCCTTTAGTGGCAGAAGGGTTAGCGATTCAATCAGCTTCGGAAGCGGCGGTGGAATTGGGATTTCATTACAACATTTTATTTGGCAAATTGCCACCGGTTGTCTAGCTACTTGCCAACGCTTGGCAGATCGTCACCTTGGTAACGACAGAGAATGTCCCCGGTGTGGGCCTGCTGATGAGACTATTAACCATCTTTTGTTTGAATGTCCTCCAGCCTTTCAGGTTTGGTCCCTATGCGGGATTCGTATAAGTCAAGATTCTTTCCCGTACACTTCGGTTTTTTCGAATCTTGACCACCTGTTTTGGAGATTGTCTCCGAGTAGAGACAACGCGATAGCGCTCAAAGCTTATCCTTGGATTTTAAGGTATGTTTGGAAGGCTCGGAATGCAAAAGTCTTCGAGAATAAGGATATTCACCCAACAGACTCATGGAGGTTAGCTATACAAGAGGCGGAATAGTTTCGGTTGGCCAACTCACGGGAGGAGATTCTTGAGTCTAGCCTTCCTCGGCAAGTGGACATAAGACAACCTCTCCCTCAAGGTAATCTCATGTGCTCAGTTGATGGATCTTGGTTAGGAGGGGATAACTTGAGTGGCCTAGGGTGGTTTATGTCTGTGGAGAACGGATCGATTTATCTAGGATTAAGGAGTTGCAGACGTTGTATCTCCCCTTTACATACCAAGTTTGAAGCACTATGTTGGGCGATGCGATGCTTGACTCAAATTCAGATTATTAACGTCTCTTTTAGTACGGATTGCAAGGACCTTGTGCAGATGATTGAAGAACCTGATGATTGGCCTGCATTTACCTCAGAGTTAGAGAGTTTCAAGACCTTGAAGAATTCCTTTCCCTCTTTTACTATAAGTTTTATCCCCCGTTGTAACAATATTCGTGCTGATTGCTTAGCGAAAAAAGCAAGTGCACGAGGCTCTCTCTTCTCCCATGTAAGCTCTACAACTCCGGACTGGTTCTCCATCGAGGAGAACCGCCTCATTTTGAGCTAAATGATGATTTTGTATTTGCTGCCAAAAAAAAAATATATATATATACGTTTAGACATATCTAATACCTCTTTTGCCAATCAAAATAATGGACACACATATATACCGAAATAAGCCGCGGCCTCCTCTATAGTTGTAATAGAAGATGAAGGTGAGAAAGATTTAAACAAATCTTCACTCTCTATTTCTCTTTAAATCTGTCTATCTCTCATATATACTTATGAGTTATTATGTGCTGTGTTAGTGTGTTTTACTTAAAAGGCATCTCTAACCCATCTCTATTTTCACTTATACAATAGAGTTTACAGAAAAATCTTCTCCAACTCACCTCTATTTTAGAAATTGCTATTTTTTCCTCCAAATATAGAGGGATTCTATTGCCTCTAAAATATAGATGAACTTTTTTATTTGTAAAATGGTCCTTTAAGTTTTAAATCTTTTTATTTATATAACAAATATGAAAATTTAATTGAATATAAATGTGATAATTTTGGTTATAGTTTGGGAAATTTTGGGAATATATAATAATATTAAATATGAAACTTTTTCATTCATTTCAAATTATAAATTACAAAAAAGGAATTGCAATTTTTTTTTGAAAAATACATAAAAATTATTGAAAACGACAAATAATAGCGATTTAATATTCTGGTAATTAGCTTCCGGATCCACCAAGATCATTAAAATATTGTCCAAACGAAGTAGATGGAGGAGGAGCTTGTTGATCTTGTTGTTGTTGTTGATCACTTCGCTTTTGTAAAATTTTCGGCTTGAATATAAGAACAAACCTCCGGGTATACAAAAAAAAAGACTATAAAAACGAATGTTTAGATCTTGTATGGAGTTAAAGTCATAAAATAAAATTTTGTTTTCTTCCTTCAACTTTCCAAATGATCTTGTCTTTGTGCGCTTGAATCAATAAATTTTTAACTTTAGTATTATTATAATTTGTGGAAGTTTTTGTAAAAATTAAAATAAGTGGGGTTAATTTATGAATTTTATAAATCAAAAGTGTTATAAATAAATAACAAAGGAATATACTTAGAATATTATTTTTTAGAGGAAAAAAAATAGAGATATGCATTGGAGATAAATTCACCTCTATTTTAGAGTCTCTCTCATTTAGAGGACAAAATAGAAGTATAATGGTTTTAAAGAATAAATATGTTAATATTTATTTATAATAAAAGGAGAGATTAGTGAAAGTGAAAAAGCAAAAGACGTTTCAAGTTTTTTGCTTAATCACTGAACGCAGGCGTGTAATCCAATATCTGATCTAGCTAAAGAATAAATAATACTTGTTCCGTTTCACAAAGAGTGTCGTTTTAAGGTTTTATTTTTGTTTCACAAAGAGTGTCACTTTATGTTTTCAATGCATAATTTTGAATAAAATATAGTTTTAACCTTATTGTTTTAGTGTATTAATTAGAGAGAGAAAAATTGTTTAGTGTATTAATAAGGGTAATAGAGAACTTTTAATAGTTTTCTTAATATGTGTGAAATATGTCAAAATGACACTTTTATTGAAACAGATGGAGTAATAACCAAGTTATTGCTTCCATCGTAAAATATTGATTTTATTAATATATACTCATCAAAAATAGTTTATAAATTGCAGTTGTACTCTTTCTTTTCTTGGGACATGGTGGTGGTGCCTGGAATGTGGATGATTTGTTTTTTAATTTAATTTTGTTGATGTTAACAAAAAAAGGGGAAAAAGTAAAATAAAACGTAATATCATCAGACAGTTGTGATTTTTTCCGACGGTTTTGAGACGGAGACGCCAAGTTTTGCGCTAAAAACTAGATAACCGATTTGACACGTGCCATCACCCCTCCACAAGTGCGGTAGAGGCCGGACTTCAAAAGTTTTTTAACTTTTTTTAACTTTTGACTTCGGCCCAATTGACTTCGGGCCAAATTGGGACCACCCAATTAATATATAAACTAACCGCCGAAATCTAGGTTTACCTCTCCCACAATTTCTCTCCAGAAGCTTCGGCGAAATTTGAGCGCATATCTCACCAGAAATTTCGGTGAAATCGGATGTAATCTTCAAATGTGATTGGATCTAAGCTAATTAGGTTATCGAGCTAATTAGGTTTTATGAACTAGGTTAGATATAGATCTAAATTAGATTATTAAGGATCTAGATTTGATATCTACAACGATTACAATCTACGCGAGATTCTGGGAAGGAATTGAAAGTTCTAGAATATAAAGTTATGTACGAATTCAGGATTCATATTACGATCAAGCTACATATTCAGGATTAGAAAGTTATGTGAAATATGTCCCAAATTCAGATAATCAAGGCACAACATAACCAAATTCCTCCAGTCCACAGTAGATCCCATTTCCTCTAGTCAACCTACAGGATTTTGTCACAGGACACAACGGTTAGTAGACAAATATAGAGAACGAATTAAAATGTGAAATTATTGAGCTTATGTATCCCACATTTCACAGGAGTGGACAACGTCTTACTGGCAAGTAGAGAAGATTGGTTGGACGCAACCCAGTGGAGGACTCTGTTCCAGAATGCTGCACTCTTTCATCCTCCCATCAATGTGAAGACAATGACAGTGGAGACCGAGGGTTTATACAGAATAGACAATCGCTATAACGCCGACCTGAACGATAGGTATACCACAAGCCTTGGAAGATCACTGAGGGGACATGGATTCATGTTTAACGTAAGATGGGGCCTTGGATTGAGGAGATTTGACGAAGATTATAACTACATAGTAGACGAAGAAGAACCACGAGGATGGGTTTTAGCATGTATGGTGGTAAGGAGAAGCATTGTCTACCCAAACATCACATACGTGCACTACAAGTTCATAGAGATGTGGTGGATCTATGCCAAATCTTTCAGGTTAAAACATGATGAGTTCTTTGGTTTAATAATTGCAAATTGGTACCTTAAAGAGTTTCATTCAGGTTAAACTGTTACCTTAGAATATCAATAATTGCAAACTGTTACCTTAAGAGTTTCGTTGCCAATCAAAACAATGTCAGATCGTCGTCCTTCTCCAACATTCAGATTGATCCTAACATCACAAGAAGCGTAAACATCAAACAAGAGAAAAAGAAGAAGCTTGTTCCTAATCCAGAAGAAGAAGACACCAAACAAAAATCTAAAGGTTCTTCACCTCTTAATTAGTTTAGATTAGAGTCATCTTCTTGTTTTAACCTTCACAACTTTTAGGTTTAATTCGTTATAAACTTCTTCGCAAACATAAAAGAGATTGGATTTAGGTTTTGGTTCTCTGTAAAATTTTGGTATTTCAAACTGAAATGTGTTCCATTGTGTAACGTTTGGTCCAGATGAATCGAAGAAAGGGTCAGCAAAATTGGTGTTGCACGAAATATGTACTTCCAAGCGATGGAAACCTCCGGTTTATGAGTGCGGCAAAGTCGATGGACCTTGCCATATGAGATTGTAAGTGAACATAACTTACCTGCACTTGCTTCAGTCTCGAATCACGACCCTTTTGTGTGAACTTGGTTTTTCTTTTTTGGGTTCAGATTTACATACAAAATTGTGGTTGAGATTAGAGATTCTTCAGAGACAACTATTTTGGAGTGTTTTGGGGATCCCAAACGCAAGAAGAAAGCTGCGGCTGAGCATGCAGCGGAAGGAGCGCTCTGGTATCTTGAGCATGCAAGGCAATACCAGACAAAGCTGCATCAGTAAATCATCATCTAGCTACTCAAATGAAGTAACCGGAGAGTTTAGTATAGCGTTTTTATACGGTTGTTATAAAGGAGGCATATAATATATTCCTATATGTTACTTAATGGTTTGTACAGTGTTGATCTGTATCACAGTTTTTTTTTTTTTTGGTTTGTCCTCAATCTGTATCAGAATTTAAATGTTCAATGATTATAATTTCTCTAACTCTTTATCTCAATCCTTGTGCTATTATTATATCTCCCCATGTTTGTTAGTGAAGGCCAAGAATTGCAGATTCAGCACAAATACACTGGATTGAAGAAAATCGTTTGGTATTTTTCACATTGGCAATGAAGATTTGAGCATTCTTACTTTTAGCTTTGATTCATTTTCTCTTTCACAGGCAAAAGACAAAAAGAAACTCAATGGTGGAATAAGAATTCTAAGTAACTGTAAAATCTTATTACTTTTGTAAAGGCAAAAAACAAGAATATCTCAAAACAGATAAAGCAGCCAACAGCCACTGCTAATAAAAGAAACAATTTGTTTTTTTTTCTTTTTCTTTTGCAGTATTTTCTAATAATGAAGGTGGTTTGTTATTACTCAATACTCTTTGTGGTTGGTTCTAAACTAAACTGAGAAACACTTGTTTCTGAAATCACAGGGTGTAGTGTTGCTGGATAGCCTCGATGTCAAGTCCCTTCTGCTTCACTACTGATTCCACGTGGCCTTTCAAGGTATGACACTCTCTTAACCTGAAATTATAAGAGAAGAGGATGTTGTAAGGCCATATTCTGAGGAACAGTTTTTTATGGATTAATCAGTTACTTGAGCGTTGCCTTGCGACTTCAGCCCGTCTTTTGGCCTGATCTGCTATCTCTGAAAGTTCTCTGTAAGTGCTCTTGTCGTTGAACATGTCTGACGTTTGAGGTGGCTGCAATCCGTGAAGGGTACGTTGAGCTTGTGCCCATTGTGCTTCCCTCTCTCCTTTTCCATAGTCTTTCTTTGACGTGAAAGCGGTCTGAACAAAAAGGAACAAACTTAGAAACACTAGTGCCCAAAAAAAAAGACTAGTGTTCTTGTTCTCATTATCAGCCTCAAAAGCGCACCTTGTTCTCAATGACATTATCCCAGGCTCTACCACTTAGTGAATATCGGATGATGAACTTGAGGATATCCAATGGGATGTAAGTAACTATACTGTAGAGCCAGATAACTCCTCCCCATCCCCACCCAATACCTCTGACTCTTGCAAAATCCCAGTTTGCGTACACGGCAATGAGAGTAGCAATCTTGTGTCAAGAAACAAGAACAGTGTCAGTACATTGTGGCCTCTTCTTCCACATTATTTGTATCTAATAAGACTGAGGCTTTAACTCACCAGCTGAGCTATGAAAAAGGCAGAGACCAACCAGAAGCCAGGACGTTCGACATATGACCAGCTACGTGACCTTGTGACAAAGATAAGCGCCTGGCTAACGATACTAACTTGGAGGTAAATAGCTGCTGTAAGCTCGTGCGAATTGCCACTGATAGATCTCACCCCAAACTTTGCCTGCACTAGGAACAAAGTGAGGATCAAAGACACTTACTTGATCTTGTGATCTGAGTCCTCATAGTAAGGTAAGAGTTCTTTTACCGAGAAGAAGTCAGTGCTCTCTGCAGCCCAGAAGAAAACTACAGTCATGACTGCTAGGTAAGTGCCAAGAACAACGCCGGTGGCAAATATCTCTTTGAGTTTCCATGAATCAGGAAGTGGAGACGGCTTTACTCTGTCCTTTGATATCGTCATGATGGTACCATCATTCAGGATCGCGATTACCAAGACCATGAATGGTGAGAAGTCGAACTTCCATATGAGTGCAAGAAGCATAAAGCCCATGACTACACGGATTGTGATGGAAACTGCATAGATTGTGTAGTTCTTCATTCTCTGGAAGATGGCTCTGCTCGTTAGGACAGCACTAACTATGACACTGAGCCCTGGCTCTGTTAGTACAATGTCAGATGCACTTCTCGCTGCATCAGTTGCATCAGCCACAGCTATTCCAATGTCAGCTCTCTTGAGAGCCGGGGCATCGTTCACTCCATCACCAGTCATGCCGCAAATGTGCTTCATCTCCTGGAGCCTCTTCACAATCTCATACTTGTGCTCTAGTCAGAGAGATGAAACAGATTCATTGGTGTATACATGAATCCATTAAGAGAAAATGTTTCATTAGATTTGGCTGTTTTACCAGGGAAGACACCGGCGAATCCATCTGCCATCTCGATGAGTTCATCAACAGGAAGGCTAGATATAGATTCATCCTTCTCCTGTCCAAGTAGAGCAGAAGAAGGATACATGTTGGTGCCCATACCGAGCCTACGACCAGTTTCCTTACCGATGGCAAGCTGGTCACCAGTGATCATCTTGACATTGACACCAAGGTCAAGGGAACGCCTGATTGCCTCTGCACTGTCATGTCTTGGAGGGTCAAAGAGAGGTAAAAGACCAAGAAACTGCCATGGCTCTCCGGGGCTGTTCTTGTCTCTCGCAGAGACAGTCTGATAATTGTCAAAAGAGGAAAAGAGCATTTTTTAAAAGAGAAAGAAACACATATTGTCTCCACAGTTTTGGGATTTGCACTAAAGCTTTTACCTGTCTGCCAACAGCAAGAGAACGAAGTCCTCTGTCAGCAAACTTGTCAATGATTTCATGAGCTCTTTTCTTTGTATCCTCGCGAAGGTTACAGAGCTCAATGATCTACAAATTTACAGAGACCAATCAGTGGGAAAAGAAGTAAAAAAAAACTCTTGAGCTAAGAAGGAGATGAAGAAAATGCATTTTTTTACTTGCTCTGGGGCGCCTTTGCTGACACGGTGCCAGTTTCCATTAGAATCAATGTAAGTGATAGCAGTACGCTTGTCGACGGGGTTAAAAGGCAAGAAATGGACTTCAGTGATGCCCTCTCTTGCTTCTCTGGGATCTCCAAGCATTCCTACGATGCAGGCATCAATAGCATCTTGGTTTTCAACTCTGGAGGCTCTTGCTGCATTCACAAGAAGCTGATCCTTGTCCAAGTCTTTGACAAAAACCTCAACCATGCTCTTGTCGACAGTAAGCTTGTTGAGTGTAAGAGTTCCAGTCTTGTCACTGCACAAAACATCCATTCCAGCCATTTCTTCAATTGCTGTCATTCTCTTTGTGATAGCTCCTTGTTGGGAGAGACGGTGAGATCCAATGGCCATGGTGACAGACAAAACAGTTGGCATTGCAATCGGGATTCCTCCAATGAGAAGCACCAGAAGGTTGTCGATTCCATCTCTATAGGCACGGTGCTGAATAGGATACATCACAACGATCTCAATGATCATACCAATCCCGATGGAGCAGATGCAGAAGTTCCCAATAGCAGTCAACACTTTCTGGAAATGGCCTTCTTGGTTTGTGCTGTCTACAAGATGAGCAGCTTTGCCGAAGAAAGTATGAACACCCGTGGCGATCACAACAGCTTCTATCTCTCCTTGTTTGCAGGTGGAGCCCGAGTAAACTTCTTGGCCCGGGTTCTTAGTTACTGGTAAAGACTCACCAGTGAGAGCAGATTGGTCAACCTTGAGAGGATCACCGTCCAATAGACGACCATCTGCTGGAATAATGTCACCCAGTTTGATGCTGATAATATCTCCGGGAACCAATATAGCTGCCTCTTGCTCGCTCCACTTCCCATCTCTCAGAAGCTTAAAAGTGAAGAAGAGTAATTAGTCATGTAATTTATTTGTTGCTTGTACATTATATTAAATTTGTGTATAGCTTACTTTGGCTTTGGGAGCTAGACCGGCCATCAAAGCGGCTGCTGCGTTTCCGGCGTTGTTTTCTTCAATGAAGCTTATGGTAGAGTTTATGATAAGAAGAACCGTGATACCCAAGAAATCTTGCCAATCTGGTGGCCTGCCCTGCAGATTGTACAAAAGTTTCGAAATGTGTACATTCAGAAAGATGGATCCGGGTTTGTGCAAAGAAAGAGAGTTAGTTAAGGGTGGGGGATTTTACTCCTCCGTTGGCCAAGGCGATAGCCATTATAGCAGCCAACTCCATGACCCATGAGAGAGGGTTCCACATAAACCCTAAGAACTTCAAAACCTTGCTCTCCTGTGAGTGATAATGATTGAAAATTAGTTTTCTTGGGAGTGAAGAAAGAGAGAAATCGAAATAGGTTTTCAAGGCCCTTGCTTGCCTTTTTCTCTTCGAGCTTGTTAGGACCGAAGATCTCGAGGCGGGTATGGCCTTCGTCGCTGGTCAGTCCTTCCCTTGTACATCTCAGCTGCGTAAGCACCTCCTCGATCGGTATCTTCTCCTGTTCAATCAACCCCAAAGATAATATTAACACAACATAATGTAAAAAAAAAGAGCTAAATTAGAATGCTTACGAGATCGACGCCTTCGTTCTTGATATCGTCCCAGCTAGAATCTTTCCCCGCCATCTTGTTTGTTTTTTCAGAAACAGGCCTGTCGATCTAACTTTTCTTTAATTTTCACTCTTTCTTAAATTAATTTTTTTTCCAAGTTTCTCTGCAGCTTTTTTGTGTGTTTCAAAGTGAAATTTTCTCGGATCTTTTACTTTTCTTTTCTGTTGTTATTTAACGAAACAGAAGAAACGAAAAGGGAGAAAAATAGATAGATATTTTTTTTATAAAAGAAATTATTTATATAAAAATGAAGGTTGAAGTTGCAGGGGGGTTATATAGGGTGTAGAGAGAGAGAGAGAGAGAGTGAAGAAAATTAGCACATGTAGTGAAGGAGCGGGAGTTTTTGCTTTCGGAAAGTCCAGGTCCTTCGCTCTCACCCGCTTTCATCTCCTGCTTCCACTAATCAACTGCCACCTGTCTCTTCACTCACCATAACCATAACTAAAGAAATAGAACATATATATATATATAACTAAAATTCATTTTTAGAGTGAAATATGGAAGCAACAAATACTCTAATTACGAGAATTTGCTCAAGAGAAGAACAAACACATTTTTCGTCGTTTATCATTTAGATACTTGCGTGATTGATTTCATACTCTCTCCGTTTTAAGATAAATGTTTGTTTTTGTTTCACAAAGAAAATTGTTTTGTATTTTCTATGCAATATGTTTGTAATATACTAATATTGTCTATTTAATTCTTATATTAGTTAATAATTGTAGACTAAGGATAATATTAGATTAGATAGATGTTGTAAGGAAAAACTTCATTAGAGAATATACTTGACAAAATGATTCCAAACTGAGCCTAAAAGGAAAAACAATTCCAAATTGAGCCAAAGGAGAGAAACATTTGAGATAGACGGAGGATTTACTCGAGGAAACAAGACTCTCTCTCTATTCAAAAGTCCAACGATATAAAAAAACATCACTAAGGGAAGAAATCAGCCGACTAAAGCAATATCTCATTTTCTGCCGGTTGCTACTCTTTGCTTCGCCTTAACCTCGCTTTCCTGCAATTCATTCAAAACAACTGCCATCAATATTGCTGCAATGCAATTCATTCAAAACAAAACACGCCTTAACCGAAACACACCTGTGGCAGATGCAAGAAAATGCTGCTTTTCGCAGTTGCCGGGTTGTGATTCTCTGCACCTTTGCTCCAGTCATAGCACGACTACAATAACATGTTTAAAACCATCCTTTCACTCTATATACTCGAAAGGTTTTGCATTATGATAAAAACAAAAATACTCTTTCGATTTTGCAGATATAACATCAGTGCTTCTATGGTGCGAGTTGACCATTTAATAAAGTGAAACCAAAGAAGATGTAGCATACCGCATACGCATATATCGACCCATCATGATTAAACGAACTGCAAGGAATCGGCTGATTGCACCTTGACATGGCCTGACATTCGTGGGGAACAAATGTTAGATCATGTTATATATTAAGAAGAAAAGAAAAAGAATCAATGGAAAGCACACAGATGCAACATGATATTTACCTTGAGTCTTTGTTTACTATCCTTGTCCCAGAAATTGAAAGCACCATCGGAGCCAGCAGTGGCAAAAGTGCCATGTACCTTAATAACACAACTCAGACAATCACCACTTGTACAATCTACTAGTTTCCATGGTGTTGAAGCTTAAGACTACAGAGCCATATGAGCTTACCGGGTGGAAGTTCAGAGAGTTCACAGAATATATCTCATTGCCATCTCTGTGGCATTTGAATGTGAAGTTTTTGCTCTGTTGAGAATCATCCAGATGATGGACACCCACCCGCCCCTCAATTGAACCAACCTATAGAGAGCATTGGATCTGGTTATGCATTGAACATTTTGTGTGATCTAGATAGGTTCTTCTGAAAATGTGACTAATAAAACAACTTCCAACACTAGAACATTTCATGCGTCACTAGAATAACCTATAGAAACTTCTCTCGATTGAAAAGGAAAACATTGGTATATGTTTTAAAGCGTGTGAGGGCATTGCAATGTTTAACCTAAATGTTAGCATCAGAAAACAAGCTAAATTCATGTACCACCAAATTAACCAAAGCACGACAGAAAACATATATAAGAAGACATACCAAAAATCCTTGCTGATCAGGGAAGGCAGTAACACACCTCGTCTGGTACTTCAGTGGGGATGCGATTCTCTTGAACTCGGTCTACAGTTCACCAAATTAATAAAATACACAAGAGAAACAGTTAAATTCTGATGGTCGAGAGCCTTTCATGAGTCAGAAGACCAGGAGACTTGTTCTTTGTAGGATCGAATTCGGGCTTATTTAATTGATCCATATGGTGCTAAATTGATCATGAATTCACGAAACCATCAGCATTCTTAGCGCTCGGAACTCATGCACAAGTTATAAAATGATAAAACAAGGACAAAATCTTACCTGAGGATTTTGCAAGTTGAAGACTATCAGATTTCTATCTGCAGTTCCGACAACCATCAGAGGATGTTTCACAGACAATGCATAGCATTTATCTGGAAGCTGTTGGGTATGCACAGGAGTTTGCTGTCTTGTGTCCCAATATCTGGAAGGAAAACCAATATACACTGTTAAATATACCTTACCGACTAAATAGTTTTATCAGTCAGGCAATTCTATCATTTGCTTGATTTCGTCGTAGAATATAATGAACAATCATGATTACTTCAAAGTTTTATCCCAGCTTCCAGTTACAAGGAGATTCATTCCCGGGATCCAGGCCATGTCTGCAATAGGAGCATCGTGCATAGCAACAGTTACAGGTTGACCACCTGACAACAAGGGCCACATTTTTGCTTGCTTATCACATCCTCCAGTAAAAACTGTGGTTCCATCATCTTTCCAAGCAGAACATAAGACCTTCATCACAAGAAAAGAAAAGAAAAGATATAGTCATCAGAATCTAAGCAAAAACGATAGCAAGATAAAAAAAAATATAAAAAAAAGTAGAAAGCAACAGTATATTACAGGCTGATCATGCGATATTGATGCTTTTGGAGCACTGGCTAGAGAGGTTCCACTACGAGATATTTCCCAACACCTCACCTGTAAATAGAAGAAGCAAACTCAAATATTACAATATAAACACGTCCAGATTTTAAGCCATGAAAAAACGAAGGAGCCAAAGAATTAACAGAAAACCTGATTGTCCCATGAAGTGGCCACAAGTATATCTGCTCTTGGACTAAAACTTAAGCTCGAAACAGAATCTGCGGGTGATGGAGTAACCTGCAGGAAAAAGCAAACCTTAATGAGATTTATACAAGATAACCCAAGAGAGACTGCAACCCATCACAAGTAGACGTCCACAAGAAAGTAAACCCGTCTCAAAAAGATTTCATACAGTAGGATACAAAAACATTAGTATTTAATCAAAAGCTAAACGATTTAAGCACAGAACAAGACACTGACATGGATTTTATCAGCAATAAGCCAAGGTTAGACTTTCCAAGACATCAATTTGGCTTTCTAGATACGTCAATGAGATACACTATAGACGAATCTCATAAAAAGTGAAGTAAGCAAGAAAGAAACAGGTAAATCATAAATCCCTCCGTTCGATCTCAGCCTTAAAACCCTAGCACACTAACGGCAAGATTCAGTCAAGATTAAATCGACGGATCTTAAAAGTCTGAAGCGAACATCATAAGTGATCTCAGGGATTAGAACAACACCCTAAATACAAAAACCTCGGCAAACAGAATAATCAACCGCCACAGAAACCCAGAGAAACATAGAAGAAATACCTCATAGGATTTATTAGGGTTCGAGTTCGCGGTAGCCGCCGCACCAAAGGTAGCCATTAGCACACGAGCCGAGGTCGGATATCTGTATAAAAGGTCAATTGAGGAGACAAATCACATAAGTAATGCTCCTCTACGCCTTTAATCAGAAGAGAAATTGAATGAGAAGAAAAGAGAGAAACCTAGAGAAGAAGAAGACTCGTTGGAGATAATCTTTTCCGGTAAGCAGAAGAGGAGGGAAAACGAAGTTAGTCAGAGAAGAGAGCGAGAAATTATTTATAAAGGTCTCTGCGTCAGTTTGACGCCCGGCGAAGCGTTGATCGGACGCTGTACTAAAGAAAACGAGAACAAAATGGGCCTGCTTGTTGGGCTTACTTTCGGCCCGATATTTTACTTGTCGAGGATTTCGGGTCGGAAAAGGGATCCTAAGTTAGATCTGACAAAATTTGAGAGCTTTGCCTCCCTTTCCTGGAGCGGCTCAGAGAGAGTAGAAGAAGGGCTTCAGTACGGTTTTAGATTTTCTCTGATCATTGTCGCCGCCGTCCGTCCGCCAGAGCAGCCTCAGCAATGGATTTGTGCTAGGAATCTGAAAAAAAAAGTGCAGTACGGCCACAGACTATAAGATAGGAAAACCCTAGACTGTCGCTCTGCCTTGGTGCTGTATCGGTTTCGACATTTCGTCAGTCATGGCGTCTCTTTCTATTCTTCCAGCTTCAGGTAAGTCTTTCAAATCTTTTGTTAGTGTGGGCTATTGATGTTTTTGTGCGTTCGGCGAGAGACTCATGTTTGCGAACTGCATCTTTACTCCATCTATTCGTGCTTTTTTTTGTTCACTGATTTTGTTCACTGTATTCTCGAACTTTTTTTCTTATCGACTTCGTCAGAATCAATCCGTTCTCAATTCTTCTGTTCTGCAGTTAATTCGTTAGCATTGCTTAGGTTGCTTGGAGTTAAGAATTTCTAGGAATCTTTCTTTGTCAGTTTTAAATGAATATAATTGGTTCACGTGATCCCCGCCAGTTATTCGTTAAAATTTCTAGAAGAAGATCAACAACACTCAAATCAGATAAATACTGTTACTAGCGGTTACATTTTCTCAGCTAGGTTTTTATCTCAAGCTATCAACTCAAGTTTAAGCATTTTCGTGTGCAATGTTCATGAACTTTTATCATCTGATGTTGGATTTTTTCATTCATTCTCCTAACTTCTTGTATCTTCATTTCCCAAAATTCTTTGTTGACAGATATTTCAAGGATGGCTACAAATTTGGACTCACGAAAGAAAAGAAGGATCTCTTTAGATGCAAATCCTGTCTTATGTGAACATTACCAAGATATCAGGGATTCATTGCCTACGTTGAATTCACCCGACTACTTCTTGAAGCCATGCATGAATGAGCTGGTTCAGCGAGAACTGGAAAACCCTGATTATTGCAGCCGGGTTCCTGATCTCAAAATTGGGAGGATTGGTTACGGTTATATCAAGTTTCTTGGAAGTACAGATGTTAGAAAATTAGACCTGGATCAGATAGTTAAGTTTCAAAGGCACGAGGTAATCGTTTATGATGATGAGAGCTCCAAGCCAGTTGTTGGCGAGGGGCTTAACAAGGCTGCTGAGGTGACTCTGATCGTAAACATACCAAATCTAACTTTGGGGAAAGTGCGGGTTGACCATATTTCTTATAAATTAAAACAGAGTGCTGAAAGACAAGGGGCAACTTTCGTCTCCTTTGATCCTGATAATGGTTTATGGAAGTTTTTGGTTCCTCATTTCAGCAGATTTGGGTTGAGTGATGATGAGGCAGAAGATATTGCTATGGATGATGCCCCAGGTTTGGAGAATCCTGTAGGATTGAATGGTGACATGGTAGCTGACATTGATAAAGAACATCAAATGGAAACTTCCGAGCCAGAGCTTTCTCATTCTCTTCCAGCCCATCTAGGACTTGATCCTGCAAAGATGAAAGAGATGAGAATGCTGATGTTTCCTAATGAAGATCTAGACGAAAGTGAGGATTTTAGAGATCAAACTTCCCTTCATATGACATCCTTGACTAAGCGATATGTAAGACCTTCACAGAAAATTTCTCAAAGAAATTGTCATCAAGATACTCCACCGGTCCTGCGGAAAACTCCGCTTGCTTTGCTGGAGTATAACCCTACTAATGATAAAAGCTCCCCATGCAGTATCCTGATGGTCCAACAAAATAAGAATCTTGCAGTGAGAAAGTCGAAAATAGGAGGTTTCGAGCTGGACATCAGCCAAGTCACGCCATTAACTGATAACTATTCCCGCAATGTTGTTGATGCAGCATTATTCATGGGAAGGTCGTTCCGAGCAGGTTGGGGTCCAAATGGCGTCCTTCTTCACACTGGTAAGCCAATATGCAGTTCTAGTTCCCAGAGGATATTGTCTTCTGTGATCAATGTAGAAAAGATTGCAATTGACAAAGTGGTTCGGGACAAAAAGGATACAGTTAAGAAAGAACTTATTGACTCTGCATTTGAGGCTCCCTTAAGTCTCCACAAGAAATTGGATCATGAAGAAGAAGAAGTTAGGTTTGGCTCTTTCAGTCTTAAACTTATGAAAGTTGTTACTGATCGTGTGGTTCTTTCAGATATCTGCCGAAGCTATATCGATATACTCGAGAAACAGCTGGAGGTTACTGGGTTGTCCACCTCCGCCAAGCTGTTTTCGATGCACCAAGTCATGGTGTGGGAACTTATAAAAGTTCTTTTTTCTGAGAGACAGAGTACTGGACGTTCGAATTATGCAGCCTCTGATAATGAAGAAGACATGATGCAGGATGTGAAAGAAGGGTCTGCAGAGGTTAATACAGAAGCGCTTCCACTTATCCGAAGAGCAGAATTCAGTTGTTGGCTCCAAGAAAGTGTCAGTCACCGTGTACAAGAAGATGTGGGTGATCTAAATGGCTCTGGCTACCTTGACCACTTATTCTTTCTTCTAACTGGACGAGAGCTTGATTCAGCTGTGGAACTTGCCATATCTAAGGGAGATGTTAGACTTGCTTGTTTGTTGAGCCAGGCTGCTGGATCAACTGTAAACCGCAATGATATCATGCAGCAGCTTCACCTTTGGGGAAGGAATGGGCTGGATTTTAATTACATTGAAAAGGAGAGAATTAAGCTTTACGAATTGCTTGCTGGTAATATCCACGATGCGTTACAAGATTTTACAATTGACTGGAAGAGATTCCTAGGGCTGTTAATGTGGCATCATCTGCCTCCTGACAGTTCATTGCCTGTCATCTTCAGAAATTACCAACTCCTACTAGATCAGGAAAAAGCTCCGTGGCCTGTCCCAATATATATTGACGAAGGACCTGCACATGGGTTTCTAAGCAACACCAAGCATTCTGACCTCTTGTATTACCTTATGCTTCTGCACAGCAGAGAAGAGGAAGAAATTGGTTTCCTGAAGACTATGTTCAGTGCCTTCTCTTCAACTGATGATCCACTTGACTATCATATGATCTGGCACCACCGAGGAATCCTAGAAGCAGCTGGAGCCTTCACTTCCGATGACCTTCACGCTCTCGATATGGGATTTGTTGCGCAGCTTCTCTCTCAGGGCCTTTGTCATTGGGCAATCTACGTTGTTCTTCACATACCCTACCGCGAAGATCATCCATATCTACACGTCATTGTCATTCGGGAAATCCTGTTTCAATTCTGTGAAACTTGGAGTTCTATGGAATCACAGCGGCAATTTATCAAGGACCTGGGTATCCCTTCTGAATGGATGCACGAAGCTCTGGTAAGGACACTATAGAAAATTTCTTCTTTTCTACTTCTGCTAAAAGTGCTCTGGTTATAAATGGAAACCTTTTCCATCTTATACTAATATGTTGATTGCTGGTTTCTTGTTTTCCTTGTGTTGCAGGCAGTTTATTACAATTACCATGGAGATTTCGCAAAGGCTCTTGACCACTTTATTGAATGCGCAAACTGGCAAAAAGCTCATTCCATTTTTATGACGTCAGTTGCTCATTCATTGTTTTTGTCAGGTAAAGCTCCTGCATTTTCTTATGTGCAGACCCAACTGCTCAACTGGAACACGATTCCGGTGTAGTGTAGGAAGGATCTGTTTGGAGTGATCTGTTTTATCTTAAACAAATGCAGCTAACCATTCAGAAATATGGAGAATTGCTACATCAATGGATGATCGCAAGTCTGAGATTGAAAACTGGGACTTGGGTGCTGGGATTTACATATCTTTCTATTTACTAAAGAGTTCACTGGAAGAAGATGCTGATACGATGGTAGAACTGGTACGTCGGCGTCGTTATAATCTTAAATCTGAAATTTAACTCCTCTAGCTCTCAAATTGCTTAAACTTTAATAATTACTGATAGCCTGAACGAAATTGCTTTAAACTCCCTATGATCGTGGTGATAATGATATTATTCTCGATGCGTAAAATACATGTATGATACAAACAACACAAACTTTGCTTCCACAGGATTCCCTTGAAAGCAGAAATGAGTCATGCAGAAGTTTTGTCGGTCGTTTAAACGAGTCATTGGCTGTTTGGGGCGATAGATTACCAGTTGAAGCTAGGTAAGTATTTTCATATTTCTCTCACTTGCCAGTAGCATTGAATCGTTAAGAACTTACTCATTAATTGCACACTTGTTTGATCCTTCTTTGTTGTTCATGTCGTCCGTTTGATTGTATAAATCAAACGTAGGACACAACCTCTTACATATTACCATACTTTAGGAAATAATACATAATGGAGCAATTTTGGATGGGTCCTTCTCAATTTGGTGGCATCCATAGTAATTGCTCCTAAACTAAGGCAGTTGGCTTCTGATGACTACACAGCCCAAGTTTGCTGTGTGGACAGATACGGGTCAAACATGATTCTCACACATTTTATGTTCATTGCAGAACCTTTTTTGTTTTTGTTTTTATATTATTAATATGGTTACAAGCTACACACTAAACCGCACAAGCTCTTTGTATGTTGCAGAGTCGCATACTCAAAGATGGCAGAGGAAATATGCGATTTGCTACTGTCAGATCTCAGTGTGTATCGTGGTCGAGAGTCTCAGCTAAGCTGTTTTGTGACAGCCTTCAAAGCTCCTTTACCAGAAGATGTTAGATCATCACATCTGCAAGATGCAGTGTCTCTCTTCTCTCTATATCTCTCAGAGACAGGCCAAACCTCAGCTTAGTAGTAACTTACTCTTTGAGAAGGAGGAGGGTCTTTTACTGGTCAGTGAAACAGTTTCAATTGGCTTTTTCGTCTGTCTGTTATTAGAAGAAGCGTGAATGATTGATTGGTCTTGTTATTTTCGAAACTTCACAAATCTAATACATATTATTTTGTTAAACAATCAGATCAAAAACAAAAGATGTAAGTGCCGTCAAAAAAAAAAAAAAAAAACATGTAAGAGGGATTTTTCTATATTAATTTTTAATTTATATATTTTCTTTCCTAATTGTTTGAATATTATTTACTGTCCTCCTAATTGTTTAAAATTTTAAAAGCAACATATAATGCAGTTAGGACATATACTCCTCCACATAACATATAGAGTAAATCTTTAGGAGTTTACTCAACTGAGAAAGTAGTTTACTTAAAATTGCGCTAGTCGGGCGTTCGAATTGGGCCTAGTATCTAGCCGAAAAATCGGGGATTAATCGGAATTAGTTTTAAGGTTTTTTAATATTATATTTAATTAATTTAGAGTAACGAGCTAAATACTAAGAATCTTCGTCGTCCAGTGGTTAATCTCCAAACGTGTTGTTATAAATTGATGGGTTTGAATCACCGTTTATGTTTTTTGATCAGGCATACATCTTCATATTTCGAACCAAATATTGAGGAGCTCCACCGCCTAGCGCATAACCGGCGGCCGATATACCCTACACAGAATACAATTTGTTTTCTAAAATATTTGTGATTAAATACACATATTAAAAAAAATGGTAAGTTGATGGGAGTCAAAGAAAAAAAGGAAAAAATCTAGTTTATTAAAAGAAGGAGAATTATTTATTAGTTTATCGCTAAAAAAAGGTGAATAAAAATTGTGGGTGGGGGTGCCTATAAAAGCTAAGAAGAGAAATTGACGTAAGCTTGAGCTGCTTCGTCTCTCTCCTTTGCTTCTTTTCCGAATTTCCTTCAGCTAGAAGCTTCCGCGTCGCTCTTTCGTGATACATATCGCCTTTTCCTCGGATTAATTATTAAGTTACTGTATTGTATATTTTATTTTATTTTCTGGAAAATTCTGTGCACTTGGTTTGCGGTTTAGATGCGTCGCTCTGCGTCGAAGAAACCGAGTCAACCTAATTCAGTTACCTCTTCAGCCACGGTTCGATCAGGTACCCATGCCAAGAGAAATCGCCTTCTAGGGTTTATAATAGATTATTCGGTTTTTCCAGTTGTGTGCTTTCCATCTTATATAAGAAGGCGATTTACGGTGCCGGAATAAGAAGCAAGCATGGATATGGAATTTTGGAAACAAAACGACTTTGACAACATCAAAATTATTTATGTCTGAATTTACACATTATAATCGACTTCATCTTCATTATTCTTTGTGTTATTTTTATGCCTTGTGTTGTGTAAACGTTTTCACTTTTTTCAATAACAGTAAGTAAGAAAGAATTTGTGTTGGTACAGCTTCGAGTAAGGGGTCTTCCAAAGACAAGGATCGAATAGATCACTTGTTTAATCAGTATGCCAATACATCTTCCTGTCTGATTGAGTAAGTATCCCATCACATTCCTCTTCTTTGTGATTTTCTACTCCTACCTGAAAATATTTGTGTCTGATTTTGAGAATGCAACTCATTTACGACCAACTCTTCTTATTACATCAACAGTCCAGAAGGAATTGAAAAACTTTGCTCCAATTTGGAAGTTTCTCATACCGATATCAGAATCTTGATGCTCGCTTGGTAACTAATCCACCAAAATTTATATTACTCTCTTGGTTCCGCGCACATCCTTAATACCTTTTTCATTCGCTCGTTACAGGAAAATGAAGGCTGAAAAACAGGGTTACTTCACACTGGTAATAGACTTGTTCTTCCCTTTATATATATATATACTTCCATTATCCCATCAAGCGAAAGAGATAGAAAACTTTTTCCTTTGATATTTGAAATTAGGTTCTCGCTTTTACTTTTTGTATGATCTTAACTCACTTTACATCTATAGGGTGAATGGAGAATAGCACTGAAGTCGTTAAAGGCTGACACGATCAGTAAATTGAAGAAAGCCCTTCCAGAGCTCGAGAAAGAGGTTCACACTTTCATGCTTGATCTTCTTTTTTTTCACATTGATTGGCATCTTTTGGATATCGTAAAAGATTGACTCACGTTAATCTTTCTTCGTTATTTTACCTTTTTAGGTCAGAAGGCCATTGAATTTTGCAGATTTCTATGTTTATGCCTTCCGGTATTGTTTGACAGGTAATCATCATGAACATGAAATGATATGTTTTGTGTTTTCGCTTCGTGTGCTTGTGTGACCTTTGTTATAATTATTATTTTCCATCCAGAGGAAAAACAAAAGAGCATCGACATTGAGACTATTTGTCAACTCCTAGATATCGTCTTAGGATCAACATTCCGTGCCCAGGTTGACTACTTTGTCGACTATCTAAAGGTTTGGATCCACCTTTTTTGGTCTTCAAAGATCTTATCTTTCAAAGTGTTTATCAGTCTTTCAAAATGTTTCAGTTGTAATCATATCATCTCATTATGAACAGATCCAAAATGATTACAAAGTCATCAACATGGACCAATGGATGGGATTTTATCGATTCTGCAATGAGGTACCATCCATATTTCTATAGTTCCTCCTCGATGGTCATCTTCAACTAAATTGTTATTTAAACTGCATGTGAATTGTTTTTTACATTACAGATAAGTTTCCCGGACATGACCAACTACAATCCAGAACTTGCGTGGCCATTGATTCTCGACAACTTTGTTGAGTGGATACGCGAAAAACAAGCCTGAAAGTTTCCATATTTGCAAACTGTTCAAGTCTCTCAGCTTCAAAGCCTCCATTTTTCACAATCACAATCAAACAACTTCAAATTTGATTATTGTTACCCTTCCTCCATGAACAGCTAATGCTTGCGATATATATATATATATATATATATATATATGAGTTCTATATTCTGCTCTTAACTTAAGCTTTGGTGTTGCCTCGTGTTCTAATGTCAGGCCTCTGCTTTTCATCATTAAATTTTTGTTTGCAAATGATATTTTAATTTATTGATTAGATACTGCCGAAAGTGATAACAATCTAAAAAGGTTTTGGAATATATTCTCCTTTAGTTTCAGAAAAGGCAAGTCCGTAGGTTGATTCTTCTTCTTTACTTTTTTTTTTTTTTTTATCTTTTTGTTGTTTCTGATTATTGATTAACCGAGAGCGGATTTGATATATAATTGTGTAAAAAAATATCCGTAAACTGAAACGAAAATGTAAATAAGATTACAAGGAAAAAGAAAGAAAAAGGTTTGCATATTAACAAGATTACAAAGCACAATCGCAATTAAGTAAAAAAACAAAAAAATCAGAAAATAAAAGAGTGCTCTCTCTCTCTAGTTGAGAGATCAAAAATGGATTTTTTAACAAGAAAGCCAAATATAGTTTTTCCAGATTTTATTTAGTCAAACGGAGGAAGATCCGATGATCAGAGGCGATGAAGGTGGCAGAGAACGAGGACGCCTTTTCCTGCTTCGACCACGAACTTGAACTGAAGGAGACGAAGATGACGACGACGGAGTAGCAATCGTAGACCTCTCTCTGCTCGATACACTCGTCAGTTTCTTCTTCTCAGTTTCTGCTTCATATGATTTGTCTTGATTGATTCGGTTGTTTCCAAACTTGGTCGCGTTTATTTTCGCAGGAAGCACGCAGTTGCACATGAACCCTAATTAACACAAAGCAATTTAATTTCAGAGCACAGAAACAGAGTCCTTTCCCAAAATGTTCAGAATGCCTGAAGATGGGAACTTTAAGCCAAATCCAACCCAAAGTCACGTTTTAGCTTCCAAGCTCGATCAGAAAACGTGCATGTCAATAAACCCAGAAGCTGAACTTGGTAGTCAAGCATAAAGATGGAATCTTTCAATCCAACCCCAAGGAAAAAGAAGAAAATTTCAACCACAACTTAGTTCACATTCTAGTCTCGAAGCGGTTCTATCGATAATCCTTGAAGCTAAACTCTGTTTACTAATGCGTAAAGATGGAAATGTCAAGCCAAACCTGAAGCACATTTTTAATCTTGAAGCCCATTATTCTACATTTAACCAAAAAGCTGAGACTTTCAAGCCATTGAGCATTAGCATCACTATACTCACTAGCAAACAGAACTACTTGATTCAGATCTCAGTCTATACTTCTTCAATTAAAAACGAATTGTACAGATTCAGGGGAGTTACCAGAGATTTTACCGATTCTTGCAAGACGGTTAACCCAACTAGGAATTGGATTCCCAGTTAACTTGATACAAGTTTCATCGCAGAAATGGTTGCAGTTCTTGGTGATGAGATTGTAAGAACTTCCTTTGTAGTTGTCTGCAAGTTGCTCCATTGTAGCTCTCACTTCCAAAGGCCCAAGATCCGTTTTACCGATCAAAATCGATTTCCTAAACGTAAATCCTTCGCATTGCTTCGGTTCCCCTTCGAAAATTCCGGTACTTGGATACTCATGAGCTCCAAAAGCATACTCTATACCATGAACTATATATATATATATATATATACACACACATAAAAAAAAATTAAAAGGATTTTGAAGCTAAATTCTTCAAGAAAAAAAAATTAGTATTTGAAAGACAATTTCTCGTTCTATGACTTTTTTTTTTCTTTCTCAAACCCTATATATGAGTCTCTATGAAAACTGGAATCCAACAATTTGGTTTAAGCAACTTGAAATCCCAAGAAAATGATATAATCTGTAAAATTGAAGTCACTGTTTAGATCTAAAACCTTAACACCCATTTAAAAAAAAAAAAAAAAAAAAAAAAAAAAAAAAAAAAGACATTCAAGAAAATCTGAAGCCAAGAATCTCAAAAGACTAACCTTCAACACCAGAATGGTAAACGCCAAGGCCAAGCCAGTAAGCGTAGCCATTAATGGGAGTTAGATCGTAAACATTGAGATAAACCGGAACATTTCCTCTATCCACAAAGCTTGAGTTTTTCCGACAAAGCATTTTCCTTCCTTTCAAATTCTTCCCCCTCTTTCTTTTCAAGGTTTAATGCTTACAAGTAAAGATTTATCTGTCGGATGACTCCGCCATTCCTCAAATTTCTCTGGCAGCCGGAGAGAAAAAAAAAAAAGACAGAGAATAGAGAGAGAGTATCGCCGGCGGCAGAGAGCGGCCGGATGGAAGTTCTCCCGATGGAAGACAACTCGTTGTATAAAAACCGTCCGAGTTGATGACAATTTACCCTTTCCAGTTTAACATAATTACGCAAAATGCCAACTATTTGTCTTTTGAGATTTCCGATGTCAATTATGTTGAAGGAGAAGAAAGACTTGGTTTTAGCTATTATAGTTTTGAATCTTGAATTAATAATGCCTAATCATATACTTCCATAAATAAACAAATTTTGTTTTCTTTTGTTAAAGTAAATAAATTATGTTTTTTAATGAAACTTATCTTTATTTTATTTTCACTTGCCATATTTATGATTTTTGTTCATAAACGACCATCAAGATTTACGAACGAATTAAACACCTATACAAGAATCGTTATATTCAGTGGTTTATAAAATGCCTAGTAACTTTAATTAATATTTGGCGGTATGCTTTGATAATTTACAGTTTACTATGGGGTCCAGTATAAAGCTTAATATTCCTTATCTTTGGCTCAACTTTTGTCTCGAGACCACCCTTTTTCTTTTAAATTGACTTAAATGTAAAAAAAAAAAAAAACTAAATTATTGTGCGAAAGTGGTGCGGCTAGTTATGGTGCAAACTGCAAAGTGTGATAGTACAATAAACGATTTTTGTTTGCGGAAAATAAAATTTTGGGGAAAATGATACTACGAATCATCAATCTATGTGTGTTTTTTGAATATAGTGCCCACAAAAATATTATAATTAATAATTTGGCGAATAAAATTTGACAGCAAACTATATATAATATTAAAAAAATTACAGTATATAATAATGTGTAAGATGTCGTAAAGACTATAAACTTAGAGAGTTACGATTTGTATGAAAAGTTCAACTTTATGTCTTGAGAATATGGAATATTAGAGGCCTGCCACTAATTTTGCCTTGGTTAAAATTCAAAATAATATGTTTCCCTAAACATAATATAATACTTAAAAATGGGAAAAGAGGTCCAAATTGAAAGTGGGCCAAAATAATATCTTAGCTCACAAATAGTCTCCAGAGCTGGAAAAAGGCAAAGTGAAAGAGACTATTTTGAAAAATAAATCTTGTTGACAAAGATACCAAATTCGATTCAACTGTGTTATTTTGATTACAAGTCAGATCACAAACTTTATTATGATCTATCTAAGTCTTAAAAGGAAACTCGGTTTATTTTTTTTAAATCGTATCGGACCGGTGGGTATAAGTGATGATCAAAGCATAACACGGTCCGATTCGGGTAACCCGGAAACCCCCTAGCCTCAAAGCTGCGTTTTGAAACGCTCATTTGTGTGGAAAATGCGCGAGTCGCAGAGCCGTAGTGGAGCTGTCGCCGGGAGAAATCAGGATGTTTCGCGGCAGAGGCTCGTGGGTCGGATTCTCAACCCGGTTTAAAGACTACCGGATCCGGCGTCTCTGCACTAAAGGAGAGAATGGTGGGAACAAAATCGAGAAGACGGAATCTAGTGTTGCTCAGTACAGCGAGACTGAATCTAGTGTTTCTCGCTACGATGAGACGTACAAGAAACTCGATAAGCTCGATTTCGTGACTGCTGCGAAGATCTTGTTCACTGAACCACCGAAGAAGAATAAATTTGGGTAATTTCTGCCTGGAGATTTTGGTTTTTTTAAGGGTTTTTGCTCTTGAATTAGTGGCGATTTCTTTTGTCGTCGATCATGTCCTTGCTTTAGTTTCTGCAACTTCAGATGTTGTTACTGTTTCCCCTTTTCTTACCTGCAAATATCGGCCTCAACTATGAACCAAAATCTGTAATTCGGAAATGTAGGTTTGTTTTATGCTTCAGTAAACCCTAAATCATGGAAAGACCCCTATTTTTTTTTTCCACCTTCTAGATAGCCTGCGATCTATTGATGCAGGAAAAAAATATCCATTAAAATCTGAAGAGTAAGGAGATTTTGAGGTTAAAATTTTGACAATAGTAACGTGACATAGGCTCAGAAATTTACAAGTGTGGAATGTTAGCTTCTTTAGGTTGAAACAAGTGGAAAGATTACTGAACATCGTTTTCAATTGTTGCTGCTGTTATCTAGTTGACGTTGTGAAAGTAAGTTGAGCTCTTGTGCTGGTTCTCTTTTGTAGTATGCCCTCTTATGGGTTTTACTTTGTGTTAGGCTTGACTGGCATGTGGTGCAATTCATTATCGTCTGCTTGCCGTCTGTAGGTATTTCCGTTCACCCCCTTCAAATTACTCTCCTAAGTCTTCTGTTCAATGATTCTGCCAGAGATCTCATTGTTCCTAGTTTAAATGGCTATTGTTTCTTGTAACAGCCGTGTATCTGGTTGCTCAATATGCTCGCCGTAAAATGAAGATCATGGACGCAGTGAGTTACCGTTCCTGTTCATTATCAAACTGATATGAGTTTCTGAAGAGATTTGAGTCATGACTTAATGTCTGTCCTCCATGTTCATTCTGGCCAATGTTGCTTATATCTTCTGAGCATATGCCTCATGATATTGGATTATTCTCAGGAACTTGGAGAGAAGAAAAGGAAAGAAGACGAAAAGAAAGAGAAAGAAGAAGCTGAAAAGCAGGCGTTAGAAGAAGAAGCAGCAACCAAGTCTCAGGAAGAGCTAATGGAGATGAAAAAGAGACTGGGAAAAATCGAAGAGACAATAAAAGAGATTGTTTTGGAAACAAAGAAATCTTCAGGGAGTGCTTTAACCAAAACCCAAGAAGATCAATCTACTAAACTCCCACCAAAAGAAGAAACGAAACCGAGAAAAAAACAGAAGGGCAATGTAGAGAAACCAGGCGAGAGTCAAGCAAATGAGGATTCGCCTAGACCTCATTGAGATGATTAGAAAGGAAACTTAGGTGGTAGATTAAGAAGGATGTACTCTTATGTGAGTGATTTTTTTTTTGCTTTTAAACTAATGCAGTAGCAAATAGTTGATGCAATTCTCTTATTTTGCCTTCATTTGTTGGACTCCTTTAGGATTAAATACAGATCACATGGGTTTAACTTTAACTTTCATTTCCAAACAAATACATTTCTCTAAGACAGAAAAAAAAACACAAATCCTCATACTAATTGAAAAGAGTAAAGTAAGCTACTTTGTTGTCCAAACATAGACTTGTCCTCCAGCGGTGGCTCCTGCAAGCATCCCAACATTAAGAGGATGACAATGGATTCTGCATGGAATAGCTCTCATAAGAGGGTTATGCAATTCCTTTACTGTTCGCTTTAGTTTCGGGGAGATCACATCAATTCCTTTTGACCGATTGCCCACAAAGACATATGAATCATCCCACCCCCATACTCCCCTGCAATCAGAAACAGATGAAATCAATGCCTACTTTTCAACGAGTGTATCGATTGGTCATATGAATAGTAACAATTACTTGTACAGTGACCTATTATGGTACAAAGTGTTGGAGAATACCTGAAAGTGGAGATCCACCTGTTGGTGGTATTATCGTGATATATCATGGAAGTATCCTCAAAATTGGCGCCGCTTAGAATTCCAAGATAGTTGTCAACGCTACGAAAGAAAACAAAGCGAGAGTTTAACAAACCTAAGAGCTGGAACATAAAACAAACAGTCACTACTATTCCACATTTTACCGATGCAGAAAAATAAGTATTTGAGAGAGCTAATCAGTTTCACTCTACACATGCTTGCCCTACATAGTAGTAAACTTTTAAGAGATTAAAGTAGTAACATATGCAGCTCGAAACCATCAAGGTTTTCTTGATGAGTCACATACTTTATTGCTTCAAGGCAATGGTTTTTTTTCAAGTATGTGCAACTTTTATACCAAAACGCAGAGAGTTAATGAACGACAACAAATGTGGAGCATATATCAATGTTTCAAACAACATCTGATGTGAGTTATTAAACCAAGGAGATTAGTAAAACCGGTATCTGTAGTTCATAAATTAAATGTGTTGAGCAGGCTAGGGAGAAAAACGACAAAATACCTTGTAGTTGCAAGTGAAAGGCCAGAAGGTGAGAAATAAGCAGAGTGCACAGCCCTAGCATGATTTACAGTCGTCAATGTTTTTGGTTTTTTTGCTCCCATGCTTCTCAGGTCCCAAAGGCAAGCAGTCCCATCTGTGGAACTTGTAGCCATGACATGGGGATTCTGCGGGTTGAAGTCTATAGAGTTTATCCTGTGTTCATGTAAATCCCACTGGAACAAGGACTTTCCTGCTCGGAGGTCCCATATATTCAACATTCCATATCCCTCACAAAAGTATAAGCTTTGCTCATCATTTGGTCTCTGCGAGAGGGAAAATATAGCATCATCGCTCGAGTGAACCAGATCAAAAACCAACTTTTCAACATCCATCAACCGGATAAGACCATCATAGCTGCTGCTAATAACCTGCCATAAGATTCAAGACAACTCCTTTAATGAAAAACTTACCTTTGAGAAAGAGTTTTGCTGAAACACAAGAGATGAAACTGGGGCACTATGAGGATGGAAAAGATATATCCCATCATCTTCCTCATCCTCGCAATCCAAATTCCAAAACCCAACATGCCCATGTTTGTCCCCTGCAGCAATCAGCTTAACATTCTCGCAAGGTAAGAACTTTACAACCAAAACCCTCCCAGGCACAACACGTGCTACGTTATGCGGTTCTAAACTCAACGGTCCCGTATCAAAACCACCCTCAAACTCAATTTTCTCGGGCTTAACTGGAAAATTAAAATCAAAAACTTCCTTCTTCACACAATCACTAGAGGAATCTGGCTCTTCCTTTTTGACAACAACATTAGATAGGCGAGCACAACTCCTAGTGCTCACCATTGGAGACTCGTTCTCATCCTTAACCGATCCAGTTTCCAATTTTTCTCCACAAGACTTAATCGCATAATCACTAGGCTCTTCCTTTTTGACAGCGGCATTAGAGAGGCGAGAAGAACTCCTAGTGCTACAATGTGTAGGAACCAAAGGAGAATCATCCTTACAGACCTTAACCGTTCCATTAACCATCGACTTTCTCGCAATACCCAAAATAGTCTCAACGAATTTGTTATGAGAACCCTCTCCACCATAAGTCGCATCAAAGGGCAGAGGAGCCAATAGACGAGCCGATGACTTCTGGGGAAGCGAAGCGTTCTGAAGAGGAGGGGGAGCCATACGATTGGGATAATCTGAAAAACCATCGGGTAAGCCACCGGAATCTGGATTCAAGCCTCTGGTGCGTAGAGACTTCCGTATAACAATGGGCGTTTCAGATTTGGTCTGCTTCTTCTTCTTCTTAAATGATTTAGATTCGTCTCGAGGGCGTTTGGTTGCGGCGGAGAGAAGAGAGGCTTTGGCGTGAACATTGAGAGCCGCCATCATCTCATCGTTCCGTCTAATGTTCTCCAGTCTTTTTCGCTCGTACTCCGTCGCCATTGAAGCGTGAAAAAATTAGAGAACGAGAGAGAGAGAGATGATAGTAGATTGTTTCTCTTCACACTAAAACTGAAGAAGATCTAATTGGTCAGTTATGGGCGGGAGAATCACATTTGCCGCCAAAAAAAAAAAAAAAAACCTTTTCATTTTCCTTATTTAGTTAATTACAAAAGGCCATATTTTGTTGCAAATGAGATATTTTTGTTTTTAAAGGGTTTTATTGATTTCTCAATTGACGGTGTAGATGAGCTTACAACCAAACCAGAAACGCACGATTAGCCGTACGATGGAACCTTTTAAACCCTAGGGGCTAGGGAAAAACCGTCGCCACAATTAGTCCTTCTCTGTCAAATGGCTCGATTCGTCAGATGTCTGAGAAGAACAGTTTTCTCTAATTCGTCCCCTTCGATTGCGTACCGGAATCCTAAAATCGGTTTCCCCTCGAATCAAAACGCTAAATTTTTAATCAGCCGCAGATGTCTAAGCTCGGGGAGTTACGTGTCAGAAATGCAGAAATCAGCTTTCCAAGGAAACATTTGCCGACTAATCCGTAAGGAGATTGAGTACGAACTCGATCACTCGCCTCCTCTTCAGGTTTTCTATCAATCTTTTTTTTTTTTTTAATGGTTATTTGTCAATGGGAAAAAAGAAGCTACATACTTTAAGCCTTCCTAGAGTCTGAATTCTGGAATACTCTTATACTCTGAAACTTTCTGGTTTTTCTTATTGAACTACTATACCTTTACATGAAACTTGGCTCCCATTTTACAATATATGTGTCGTCTACATTGGCTAATGTTGAGCACTTTGATTATGCATATTCGCAGCCTCCTAGCAGTTTTGGTCCATTCACTGTCGATGAACGGCCTGGCGAGCAGTGGATTAGCTTGAAAAGGAAATTTGGGGAGAAAGAAGACATCAAAATTGAAGCAACCATGTTTGATAGATCAGTTCCAACGTCAAAATCCACCAGCACTGAACCTGAATTTGTTCTTCACATCACTTTCATCGTCAACATCTCTAAGGGCGGTGCTGGTGAAACCTTAGAGATCATGTGCTCTGCTTGGCCAGATACCATAGAAATATCGAAGCTCTGCATTCGTAAAGGCATCCAGAGTTCACCGTCTTCTTACGGTGGACCAGAGTTTGAGTACGTTGACTTGATTCCTTTCGTGAACACAAACATTTGAGATATAGGATCACTATGTAAAAGGTGACGTTTTTGTGTTTGCCTTTGGTGATTACAGGGAATTGGATGATGAGCTTCAAGACGCTCTTTATCAATTTTTAGAGGAAAGAGGTATAAGCGACGAGCTTGCTGTTTTCTTGCAGCGCTTTATGAAGAACAAAAATAAAGACGAGTATGTTAGATGGATGGAGAGCGTTAAATCTTACGTCGAGCAGAAATAGACATCTGCCTGCAGCAAAACCCTTCTGCTTGCCGCAGTTTGATTCCTCCGAATGCAGTGTGTATGTGAGTATGACACTCTTTGATTTGGATATGCTGAATAAATTAAATTGCAAAATTTTTGTTGGCTGGGTTCTTAGCTTGCAGATTGTGTAAAAACTACTCCTAGATGCATACGGTCACGTATTCACATAATTTCAACAATACATGTCACAAGCTTTTGGTGTTTCTTGTTTGCTCTGTTTCTTACCAGCAATGGAGAATGAAAGTGCTTTAGGAAGTGAAGTTTGTAAATTGATGACTTGTTGGGTGAAAAAAATTTCCCCTTAGGAATTTGCAATCTAACATTGACTTTTGTCTAATGTGACTTCCAAATCAATTCTAGTGTTCCTTAACAGATGAGCAATTTCATAGATTTGTTGTGTCTTAATACTTTTTTACTTTTTAGTTTTTCATTCCCTAATGTGGGATTACTGTGAAACACCAGAAGTTAAAAGGGACAAGCGAGCTGAATCCATTTAATTAGGAAAGACATTTCAACTCTCAGTTCTGTGGATTAGATTCCGAATATGGACTACTTTGTTTGATTCGGTTTTGATTTTAAACATAAATATATATATTTAGGAAATATGGTAAAGTTTGATTTAAAAACTTTAATTTGAATCGGTTTGTTACTCCTTGGTGTTATTTATCTCATATGTATAAATTATTTTTGAGTTTGGATATGTTCTTCCCTTTTTATTTGTTTCTGTTTTTTGGTCGACTCTCTCTCTCTCTCTCTCTTTGTAGTGAATATAATCACTGAGATTATAGTATGATGAAAATTAATCATATATAAAAAGGGCATTTTAGCATCTAATAAGCTGTTCAAAAAAAAAAAAAAGCATCCGTGTAGCGAGAATGAAAACGTCATTGTCTAAAGAATTTTATTAATTTTTCCACTGAAATATATATAATTTTGGTATTTTGGACCTTTCCCATTGTGAAATATGATTTTGGTATCTACATAAAAGTCTTAATCGATGTGACGTATTAGGATAATGTGGGGATTTAGTAAGGTAATTATGGTGCATAACAACATGATTTCCGCATCGTTAACATCTTGATTTGTGGAAAAATTGATTGTTAATAGCAATGATTAGCAATTTAGCATTATATTAATTACAACTTTAATGTAAACATCAACTTGATACGGACCCTCTCATAGAATCTTTGGGTTATAATTCACTAAATCCAAGATAATAATTAATTCTCACTAATAGATCCCTTTCAGTGTCACCCACATGGTCACATATTAATACAGAAACTAGAGGAATCGCGAAATGTGAAGTAACAAATGTAAATGTAATTATTATAAATATATGCATTAATGCAGGGGGGGGTTTAGTACTAATCGATTAGATTTAATAATGTTAAATTTTATTTTATATAATGATGATAAAATTGTGAAATAACAAAAGCGACGGTGACAAGATTAGATTAAAAAGGACCATCTAAGTTTAACTTTAATAGTCACATGGCAATGTAAACAACAACTACAAAGAACTCTTCACTTGTAGATAAATGTATGTTACTTTTAACTACAGGTAGGACCTCTCTTCGATGATCACATTGTATCCACTCTATATTTTTTTCTTAAGAAACTTAAGAATCTTGTTTATGCTTTTCTTCTGTCGTTTGTAAAAAACGTCCACTAAAATATCATTTTTTTTGTCAACGACTGTAAATGATCTTCTTTTTTTTTGTTAAAAAAATTATACATGATTTGTATGGAAAAGAAAATATTCATATTGATTGACTAAAGTCAGTTCACGCCTAATAAATTGGTGACGATCTAGTGGCCAATAATGCGTATAACGTAGGACATATTTTGTTTGTTTTTTTAATGACTATTCCACGATATAGTTGTAATTCCATCATTTTTGGATACACGGACATTTATTATGTGGGCTTAATTTTACTTGAACTTTAAATATGACATATTATTTGCTGTGAATCTGATATATTATGAACTTTTCTTACAGCAATATAATATGTTGTATATGTGATATCGATATCCATATTTGTGATTATAATAATTACATCAGTCTAATAATATATGTCGAATACCTAACATTTTCTCCATAATCCAATTTAATACAAGTTTTGAGTATTGTACTACATAAACTTAAAATAGACATCAAATACTGAACTACACCAACATGTAATTAAGAAGACAAAAAGGTACAACTTAATTAATGAAACTCTAACACATCCTGTAGTCAATCATCATATCAAACAAAGATAAGAATCAAAAGATAGTGAAAACCCAAAAAGTTATAATAGCTAGAGACTAAAAAGAAGATGACAATTAAGAGATCATAGCTTAAGAGTCAAGTCAATCTTCTTAAACTGATAATGATCTTCTTGCTTGCTCTTGAAGTGTCCAATCCTCTCCAACTTAGGAGAATTACTGTTACCACTGCTGGCGACTTCAAGGTGAAATTTCTCTGGCAACATCTTTCCAATGGCTGGTTTCTGGTGGATGCTCTGCTTGAAAACAGTACTTAAACTCGATGTTTGTCTTCCCAAAAAGGAATTATAGATCGTTGAATGAGCTTGAATCCCTAGCGTTGATATGTTATTCGCCGAGCCATGTAACGGTAACGATGCCATGCTTGCGAATCTGCTGACTGAGCCGTGGCCAAACGCGAACGCTGAAGAAGGAGAGGAGGAGGAGAGACTCATCTTGTAGTACTGTCCGCGTTTGGCTAAGGTGCGTTCGCGTTTATGAGCGTTTTGGTGGCCGCCTAGTGCTTGTGAGCTATAGAACTTTCTTTGACAATAGTTGCACGAGAACACTCTTGAATCTTCCAAATGTTCTTGATGATGAGAAGTCGATGATGAGGTGGTTTTGAAAGAATCGATGAGATTGAGCTCTGATGATGAAGTCGTACCACGTGGCAAAAGGGTCAACCCCAATTCAAGATCTTGATGACCTCGTTTCTTGAATTTTGACATTTCTTGATCTATGTTGTTGAACGGATCCATGTATTTTTTTTTTTGTGTATAGCCTAGAGAGAATATATATAAAGAGAAGGGAAGTAAAAATTGGATATGGATGTGAAGTGATGTGGTCGTGGGAAGTGAAGTGTGAGTTCTATTTATGGAATTGGACGGACATGTGACCTTTTTTTTTAAAAAAAAAACTGAATGATGTTTAAAGAAAAAAGGACACTTTTGATGTGTGCAATCTGACCTAGAGCTACAGAGCCCACACATGTAATTGTATAGTAGTGGACACTTGAAAAAAAAGAAAAATAATAATAATTAATGTTGAAATTATCTGAATTATTGATTTATTTTGGGAACATGAATAATGAGTGTTCATGATTTCATGTTATACCTATGGTAACAAATGCTATAAGTAGCTTTATCTTAATCAAATGAGTTTGTCTTTGTTGTCACCTCGTTTATCTTTTTTTGTAATTTTCTTATCGATTTTTTTTTTCATTATAAAACGTTTTCAGAATTATAAACAAATATATACCGTATGTACGTAGTTCCATTATTTTAAGGTTTAGGTGAGACGTTTGATTCAAAAAAAAGTTTGATTCAAAACCCTAAATGAATAAGCTGTCTTTATTTGTTTAAGTGTTAGGTAAGTTAGCACTTTGGACAAGGATTATGAAGCCAATCAAATCTCCCCGACAATCCCTTTCATTCCATTCAAAATTTTTTTAATCCATTCTACCGTTTTCGGTTGAATGCCCAAAACTGAAAACCATACATATCCATCTCACATAAAAATGTCATTAATCATTGTTTGTGGTTATGTTTTCATTCTTGTTAACTTATGAAACCATACACCATTGGTATAAGTCAACTAAACTGTTAAATCAGTTCTTTGGTTTATTTATTTATTTTAAGTTGTATTAGTGGTTAACCAAAAAAAAAAGTTGTGTTTGTAGGTAGGTACATTACAATTTTTATGATTGTTTTTATTTGTGCAGTATTAATAGATTAAAAAAATATGATTGTATATACACGTAAATGTAATGAAAGTAAGTTTTATATCTTTGTCAAGGGTCGGCCAATAATTGAGATTACGGTTACTTTGTTGTCAAGAATTCTTTAACAAAAAAAGAAAAGAAAAGAAAAACAGCATATAATTGCGACCTTATTAGAGTAATACAATCAAATTTAACGAGTAGTCATACCGGTTCAATTTTTAATACATCCAAATGTGATCTTATCACCAACATATGATTCCCCAACACTTATTATTGGTTGCTTTTAAATTTAAAACCATCTTCTGGAAAAAATAAACCTTCCAGCTTTTAGTTTCAAAAGTACATTTTTTTTTTTTTTGCTTTCATCGTAGTGACTTGTGAGGTGATGCATTTTGTTTTTATTTTTGCTTTGTCTAATCAATTTCGACAGTATATCTCCTCCTAGATTACCTTGTCGGTCCAACCTCCACAACCAGATTATATGGACCACCCTCTCATTTTTTAATATCCAAAAAAAAAAAGAAAAAAAAGGAAGTTCCTAAGTACGTCTAAAGCTACATACTAAGTAATAAAAACTTGCCTTCTAATTGATATGATTAATCCATAAACAACTTTGCCGAATACAAATTTTCCCTGTGATTGATTTCTTACAAGCACACAATGGGCTAATTCATTCAAAGGCAGTTAAGCCCATAAATGATGGGCTTAGATTTTGACCCGGACCGTAATTAGGTCTGGTGGCAAAGTTGTTAATAGACAAAGATAGTCAAGTTGATAAACCCTATAATCTCAAACGGGTTCTCGGCTATTGCAACCAACTACGATATAGCCGCCGTAGAACTTCCAATTCCTTCAGCCGCCGTTCAATTGCTTCGGTAATTTTGTTTTCCTTCTCCTTCTCCTTATTGCTCTTCTTAAACTTTATGTTCTTCGTCTTCCTTCTAGCCTCAACTTTTCGGGTTTAGCTCAGTTTCTAGGAATCGATCAGAAGTAGGCATTTTTTTACTCATGTTTATAGTCTCTGTTCACTAAAAATTGTGCAATTTGTAGTTATAAAGGCTTTGCTTTCAAAGTTAAGTTTTTTTTTTTTTTTTTTTAAGTTTTCGTGCTGATGTAAGTTTTCACTTAGTCGTGTATAAGAATCTGTGCTCTGTTTGTTTTTGTAGGAACAAAGCGTGGAGATAATAATGGCCGAAGAAGAAGCTAAGGGGTTGGACTACATACCGGAGGTGATACTGAAGAAGAGGAAGAAGAGGGATGAGCTTGCCTTTATCAGGAAGAAGCAACTAGAGGGTCATTCCGGCAAGAAGAAGCAGAAGAAAGTTTCTGACATCAAACGTCCTGAAGATTTTGTGCATGAGTTCAGGGCCAAGGTACGTCTTAATTTCCATTGTATTCAGAAACATTTGCTCATCTGTTTTGCTTCTAGACTTGTCTACATCTTAGAACTTGTTTTGTAATCCATGGAATGATTCAGGTTTGGCCGATTCTAGTCTCAGAGCTAAAGTAGAAGTTATACACCTTTAGGTTTCGCTTTGCATTTGACTAATAACTGCGTATTAAAGGCCTGTCATTGCTTTATGTGGAGTTAAAAGTTTCCTGAATTAGATTTTCGTCAGAGTCTCTTAGACTGTAGTTGTTCTACATGTCAGATGTGTTTCTCCTTTGAGATTTCTCCTAGCCTACTTGTCAAATGTGTTTCTCCTTTTTGTTTCCTTTAGGAATTAGATCTCATCCGGATGAAGCAAAGGGTAAAGAGGCCAAAGTCATCTCCTCCACCAGTAAAATCAAACCTGGTTTTCATCATACGCATACAAGGGTAACAGATACTCTCCAATGATTATTTTTTTTGTTTTTCAATTGGGGATTTAATTTTTATCTCGGCGAGTGTCCTCATCCCTCCCGTTTCCTTTCTGGTGACCAGCAAGAATGATATGCACCCAAAAACCAAGAAGGTTCTTAACAGTTTGCAACTAAGGAGCACTTTTACTGGTGTTTTTGCCAAAGCAACTGACGGTTTGTTTCAAAAGCTTCTGAAAGTGCAACCTTACGTCACTTATGGGTATCTTTCCTTGTTTGTCTGAACAATCTATTTCCATGCTGTTGGTTGATTCTGTTATGAGCTCTGACCAATGTTTGCCATTCTTGAAGATTCCCGAATGATAAGAGCGTTAAGGACCTCATATTCAAAAAGGGATACACAATAATAGAGGGAAATCCTGTTCCTCTTACCGACAACAACATAATCGAACAGGTAAAAGTTTCATATTCAAAATATAGGAGAGCTCATTCCAGATAATGACCATGCTGTTCTTAATCATTCTCGCTTATGTTTACCGTAGGCTCTCGGAGAACACGAAATCTTTTGCATAGAGGACCTTGTGAATGAGATAGCAAGGGTTGGTGATCATTTCAGAGAAGTTATAAGGTTCTTGGGACCCTTGAAACTCAACAGGCCCGAAGCCGGTGTTTTGCACGGGAAGAAACAAGTTTTCAGCGATGGAGGTGATACTGGAAACCGCGAAGACAAGATCAACGATCTCATCAACAAAATGAATTAGAAGAAGCCAGCAGCAATCGACTTGCTATATTTTCCTTAATATCTGTATGAGGGCTAAAAACCAACCACTTGAAAAACGCTATTGCAATTTTGATAAAAGGCCATTCGTAATTTTATAATGATATATCGTTGGCTTCACGCATTATATTACACACATATGTGATGGAAACAGAGTAACATATCGATGTTATTTTTTTATCATCGATCATCTTCTGAAGCTCCTCTTTTCTTTGGGTGCTTCGTCTTCTTCTGGCAGCTTCACGATCGTGTATGTTCCTGCTCCGATTAAAGCTCCAAGAATTGGAGCAGTTAGGTAAACCCAAATGCCTCTGTAATTGTTTGCTGCAATGGCTGGACCTAGTGTTCTTACAGGATTCATGGAAGCAGAAGTTGCAGGTCTGTTGATCATAACCAATAACACATGATTATGTAAAAGAAACAAGATGAAAAAATCGAGATTTAGATCCACCTAGTGAGTGATGATTACCCAGCTATGAGTATGTTAAGCATGACCGTTGCTCCTACCGCGATTCCCGCCAACTCCCCTACCTGTTAATTTGTGATATAATTTTCAGACACGAACAAGTTTTCAAGATTCTTCAAATAATTAAATTGTTTTTGTAGTAATTTTACAGCTCTAGTGTCGGTGGCGACGGCAGTAACAACGAACATAAGGTTGAAACTGATGATGAACTCCAAGGCGAAAGCTTGGCTGAGAGCCACCGTGGGCACTGTCACTCCACCGCTTATCGTCGGTTCAAACACTGCTTTCAGTGCAAACGCCGCACACACCGACGCCATAATCTGAGCTCCGATATACACCGGCACCTTCATTTTCAGAAACAATAATCATAATTAAAATCGTTTCTTTATTAGTTTGACACTCTAAATGATCAGACTTTATATATCTTTGATTATTCCCGTCCGTGTTATAAATTTATTAATTCATAAGAAACTGTCAAGGTGCATGTGCATGTCTATAAATTCATGTGGGTCTCAGTAACATCCAAAAAATGTATATAAAACATAAAACTACTGACGTGCTTCCAAGGGAAGTGTTTAAGAGCAGCAAAGGCTATGGTGACAGCCGGATTGAGATGTGCCCCGGAGATGTGACCGGTCGACAATATTACGATCATAACCGCCAGACCAGCCGAGGCGGCGCAGCCTATAAGCGTCACGGCTCCATCTGTCTTCTGATTCACAATCGCCGTCGCTGTTCCGGCGAAAATCAGTATCAATGTCCCAACAAACTCTGCTCCCAACTGTACACACATATATATATAAATTGTTCAAAACCAATGTATCTTTATGTGCTTATATAAGGAGAATGTGTATATATATATGATTGTACGTACCTTACGGTAAAGGGAAACGTTAGGAGGAGGGAGAGAGCAAGAGACTGGAGGGAGTCTTCCATCTTCAAGAGCCCATTCATTGTCCACACTGAAACATTTGCAGCTTTTTAGAAGTGACTTTGGTGTGTATTTACCATTATGCCCATTCCTCTTCCCTTCGAAACCTCCAAAGAGCGGCGCTCCTGGAGTCCCCGGGGTTGTCGCCGGGGTTGAGGGCATTGATGGAATTTCCTCGTGGTCCATTGCACACAGAGAGAGAGAGAGAGAGAGAGAGATGAAATGAGATATTTGGGGATATATATATGTTTTTGTACTTGTTGTGTAGTAGAGAGATGAAGAGGATGTGTAGGGTATTTATAGGAGAAGATATGAGAGTTGACTTATGAGTGAAGGATCCAAAAGAGATGATTGATATTTGGTTTGGATTGAGGAGTGAGTGGGTTGGTAATCCTCAATTTTAATTCATGTGTCCTAAAAAAGACTCTCTACATAACATGAAATGTTGCTATCTCTATGAAAATGGGTCGTATATATCATATTTCTACTTACATGATACATGTATCGTAGTGTGTTAAAGAAGCTTTTAGCATGAAAGAATCATTGTTTTTATGTTTCTACTTACATGATACATGTATCGTAGTGTGCTAAAGAAGCTTTTAGCATGAAGGAATCATTGTGGATCTCTTTCTCTCTCTCAACATGCATTATTTGCTTAATTTCCTCTTCTCCCTAAGGATCGAATACTTGGGTCTGTGTGTGTGGTTGTGAGTTGTTAGCAAATAGAATGATGATAAAAGCGATGGTTCTTGACCTTTCCTTGTCACAGTCGACTCTTTTTTTTTTTTGGGTAATCTTTTTGTGTTAAACTCAGATACATGCAAAAAAACAAAAAGAAGAATATTTTGGCCAAAAGTATTGAAGAATATTATAATGAAAGAACTGTCTGTAGAGTCCTTACATGTATTAACAACGATTTTTTTAAATCGATTCTATGAAGTCGAAAGCTATGATGCAAATTGTTGTATAGTTGAAGGTATATAATATATATTATATGATCAAACTGAATATTTTATATATCTCGCTCAGTTTCATCGTAAAAATTATACAACTATGATCTAACATATAATATAGTGTTTTGTACTAGTGTTATCATTGTTTAACTATTTGGATTCAACCGCAATAAAATGGATGTCGTAGACAAAATAATGAAAAACATGTGACTTAGATGAGTCTAATTTAACATACACTAATCTTCATTCCAAAAATTTATGGGTCTAAGAACTTCTTGGTCACAAAAGTAAATATTCAAATTCACTTATCCATTTTAACAAACTAAAAATAATCAATTTACAGAAACAATATTCTTCTATTATATTGCATTAAAATGAGTGGAACAACAAAAGTTTATTAGACCAAAACAAAAAAACACATTTACTGCCATTTTACCGGTGTCAAAAAAACCAAACCGAAACATGAAGTGCCCACCGCTATATGTATGGTTATTCTTGTAACTGTTTTAGAATTCCTCTTTCGTTTAATTATTTTTAATATATTTATAAATTTTATAATTTTGTGTCATCGTTTTCATTTGTATATTTACGTTTAATATTTTTAAAAAGAATTTTTGATGACCCGTCAATGCCCTTTAGAATCTAAGTTAAAAACTTAAAATACTGATCACTCGGTATGATATATATAAAGTACCTTTAAATGAACTTTATTTGTACTCACCAACGTATGAAGTACCTTTAAATGAACTAATATTATTTCTCTAAGGAATACGTTTCGAGCAACCTCATTCGTATTATCTCTATATTATTATTTAAGAATTCATTTAAAAAAATGAACTTTATTTTATAAGTAATTACATATTATGCCATTACAAATAAGAAAAAATAATTGAAATAGGAAATGATATAATTATCTTTTACAATTATTGATGAGAATATATAAAGTATTTATTTCCTAATTAAAGATGTTATTTACTATTTAGTTTCTTAATTATTATGATACCATGACTTGATCCGCGTTAATTATAGTACAGAGTTATTATTATTTTTTTTTTTGAAATTTTAAAAAAATTGATTTTATTTGAATTTTATAATATGTCTAACTCATGATTATAGATATAATTGTCAAACAGAATAATTTGTTTATTTAACCCGTTTTGCAGTGGACTATAATATTATTTGGACTAATCCGCAAAAACTATAATCTTGAAACATAACTATAATATGCACCGTTTAATGACTCTAGTTTTGTGGTTAGTTCACGAACTCTNCAATAATTTTAAAAAACAATTATATCATTTTCTATTTTAATTATCTTTTCTTATTTGTAATGGCATAATATGTAATAACTTGCAAAACAAAGTTTATTTTCAAAAATGTTTTCTTAAATAATATTATAGAAATTATTAAATAATAATCAATATATACATATTCATAAAAAAATATTTGAGTTCTTGCAATATTTTTCACTATGATTATTATATTTTATTTCAATATATATCAAAACAAAAGTTTCAAAAATATTTACTAATTTTATAAAGAGTTAGATACGAGAAAATTGATTTTTTAAGAGTTTGTGGACTGACCACAAAAATTATAGTCATTAAGCGATGTATATTAGAGTTATGTTTTCAAGATTATAGGTTTTTGCGGGTTAGTCATAATAATATTTTAGTTAATTGCAAAACATGTAAGTAGATATGCTAGTCCGGATTGACAGTTCTATATATAATTATTAGTTAGACATATTATAAACTTCAGATAAAATTATTTTTTCTTAAATTTCAAATCTATTTTTAAGAAAAAATTATCTCACACTATATACCTAACGCGGATTGAATCCTAATAACCTATTAATTGCGAAGCATTTTTAAAATTGAACATTGCTTTAACGTGCAATTTACAATAATGCCATGCGTGTCATCACCTCAGATTCATTTAAAAAAAAATTTAGTTAACTAGATTAATTATGGGCCATTTCCATATAATTTGTAATTATTTATCTATATAATCCCTTAATTGCCTATGATTTTTTTTAAAAAGATCTAAATTTAAAATATTATCCTAATTAATTTGGAAGAATATCCTATAATTATTTCCAGTGAATATTTAATGACCGATTCAAATTGAATAAGAAAAATATCAAATTATATCACATTAATTAGTTTTTAATCATTATTTTCACCTCTCATCTTTGTTTAATTTTTTTTTTTTTGTAAATAAATTGAATCATCACCTCATCTATATAATAAAAACTAGATTTTTTTTTTGTCACATATGTTATGATTCAAATTTTCAAAAACAAACATAAATTACTCAATTTATATATATAAAAAAATAGTGTGTTAAAAGTTTGGATATGAGGGTGAGTGATGGTCTATAACCATGTTATAAAAAAAGACCAACATGATTAGAAATTGTTAGAGCGGAAAGCCTAACTTAATAGGCGTTCAAATTTGAAATTTTTTATTTTGTTTAATATGGTTTTTAGTGAAACTGCATGATTAATTTGAATGTGATAAATATTATACATATATAAACTTGATCAAAAAAATAAAATATTATAAATTAAAAAAATTATAACTTTTTAAACATTATAATTATTTTTATTTGATAAACAGTTTGAAAAAAAAAATTTGATTACTATGATTCTTTACAACAAATTAGTAACTAAATTAAATTATACATGTTTTCTTAATAATAGTATCACCCCATGCATGGCCGTGGATAATCACCTAGTGCCTTAGTATACATTACATACAATTTGTTAAGTTTTATAAGTTAAGGAAATGGGAGGTCTCGATCTGATAAAAAAACAACTATGTGTACAAGTACAATTATAGGTCTATATATCTGGAGAATTTATACCTCATAGCTAGGACTAAGATAACCATTTAAATCTCGTCCATTCCCTTAAAGTTAGATGACATTACGCCATCGAATATATGTGCTAAAAACCATAAAATTGAATATGCAGATATAATTATATAAAACTCTGTACGTGTCAATGTGTGTGCCTGTGTGGTGGTGTTGGGCTGTTGGGAGTGGAGGAACAAATCAGGACCGTTCAAAAGATGGTGAAGCGACTGTTTGTTCTAAATCCCGACGTCACAATCGCAAGGTTTTTTTCAGAAATAATAATTGTGCGATGTTCATATTTTGGATAATTTATTTACCGTATTCCCTTCGTTTCTTAACTACTTAAGTCTGATTAATTACTCCTTTATTGGTAATTCTGGTTATTTATTCTTATAAGCACGATCCTTATGTGTTAAGAACAACAACGTTAGTGAATATAAATTGGGACTGAATATTTTGCTTGCGCGCGTATAAAAGAATACATGGTTGCGGAATAAATAAATGGGAAAGAAATGACATGATTTTGAAGGGGATGTATCAAAGAGTAAAGGAGAGGAGTCTAAATAGAAATGATTGTAGGGTCTATAATTTTTATGTCAAAAGTCCGGTCCAAATAATGTTGTCCCTCACTAATCGTGGCTACCATGAATTGGTCAACTTATTCCATATTTTCTTAACTATTTTTTTTTATTTTTATTAATTTTCTATTTTTTTGAAAATATGAAATAGCTGGCTCACTTCACTGTAGGTCGTTGAGCCTTATTTTGTCTTCTTTTTCCTTTCGGTTTTTCAAAGTTTTCCATTTGTTTGGTTAGCATGATTGACATGATGTTTTAAATTATCGTTTATGATGGAATTCATCTCTTTCTAGTAACATTATTCTTAAACCGGACAAAACAAAAGAAAAAGTTATTTATCATATGATTATTTTTCGTGCCGACTAAACTTTTCCATGCATTACAATTGGCTGATTTATTTCATGTCTTTTGGGTCGTGATAAATGGGTTTCTTCTCAGTAAATTCTCCAGATATATAGACCTAATTTCGGTTTCCGTTATACTGTTTGATCTATGTGAAAGGAACCTACAACTAAGCACATAGATCAAACAGTAGAACGGAAACCGAAACCATGAATCGAAGTACCTCCAATTTGAAATAAGAGTTTGTAGGTTCCTTTCGCAATTCCCTGAGCTTAGCAAGCTCGTCATTAGCTTGCTTCAGTTGATCCTGCAAACATTAAACATCATTAGATCAACGATTTTTTTCATTACGGTTTAAAACTACAAAGTAGAGCAAACAACGATCCGCACATAACCAAAGAGTCGCGATACTAAGCACGTAGATCAAACAGTATAACGAAAACTGAAACCGATATACATATCCCATAAGCAAGTAGAACGAACACAAAGTAGAAAAAACACAATCCTATCTACAGAAATTAACAATAACTCGCGGATAATCATAGAGAAACAGGAATCGAAGTACCTCCATATCGAAGTTCGTAGGTTTCGATGTCATCTTCGAGAGAAGTCGCCAGAGTAAAATGCCGATGGCTTGATACCTAATCACTCTAGGTTTAGCTTTCGATATCTCTCTCTCTCCTCTCCTCTCATGCGAAATGAAGTATTTATATTAGGCGGGAGGAGGTTTGCAGCTGACGTCAGCATTCTCTTCTTCTTTGATTGTAATATGTGCATTCAATTGTTTCAAAACATTTTCCTTTCGATGTTTAGAACAAAAGGAGAGGAAGATGAACATAGCGTTAAAAATGTGCACAATTTGTACATTTTCACAAAAATAAAATGGTTTAGACCAAAATAATATATAATCTCAGGGTTTATATATCAGTTAAATTATACTATATGAAAGTGACAACAAACGACTGTCTTATTTGCTGATGTCACTAAATCATCTCTCGCTCTTTATAAATACTCCTCACTAGGTTCTAAACCAGAGTCGTTTTACTTTCCGGTGACTTCTTTCGAAAATGGCAAATGAATCTACGAACTCCGATCTCAAGGTACTTCGATTCATGTCCTGGTTTAGTCTTACATTCTGTGTTCATACGAAAACAGGAGAGGAATCAAAGTATCTTTTCCATTTTCGAAAGAATCAAAGTACCTATGTATTTACAAAGTACAACATCAGCACAACACCAACATCAGCACAACGATCCACAGAGATTAACAAAACCGATAGCAAATCGATAGACATGACAGGAATCGAAACTGAAACCCTAGCAACACACTAAAACAGACGAAAACAGAAATCCTAAGACATCGATATACATGACAGAAGACGAAAAGAGGAGAGGAATCAAAGTACCTTCGCCAGAATCAAAGTACCTCTGGTTTACTACACCGTCGTTTATAAAGAGCGGGAGATGATAGACCGTCGTTTACGAAAATACAAATCTCTTTAGGGACTGTTTTATAAATTATTATTATTATATTTTTTTTTAAAACGTTGGAAAAACAAAAATAGAGATTTTCTATCGAGAACCATGATAAAAAAAAAAAAGATAAAAGCTAGAATAGCATACATTTGTTATGATATGACTAAACTAGCATACATTTTTTCAATATTACTAGAATGTTGAAAAATCCATTAAAATGCCATCTTAACCCTGATAGTAACTATATAATTAACAAAAATGCCATTTTGATTAATTTTAATCCTGATATTTAACTTTTTTAATTTTCCCTCGTTTTTAATTTATAATCAGTTTTTAAAATCATCAGTTTTTTTTTAACCTACAAAACTAAGAAAAACAAAAAAACTGTTCATTTCCGCCCTAAAAAAAATCTGTTCACATTCTCCACTCTCTTCTTCGCCGATTAACCTCTTCGCCGAAGAACTTCTTCGCCGTTTCACTTCTTCGCCGCCTCGCCATCAGTTTCCCGCGATCTCGCCGGCCTCTCCGATCTCGCCAGCTTCAAATTAGGGTTTAGTCACCGGCGAACTAAATTGCAACAATCTAGTTAGAAAACGAAACATTTAAGCAAAAAAGCCCCATTCCGACGACGATTTGCCTTCTTCTACCGCCTCGCCTTCATTCTTCCGTCGTCCGTCTACGTCGTCTTCACCTTCCGCTTCTGCTTCCGCTTCCGAATTCGACTGTTCATCTTCCGCTTCGTCGTCTTCATCTTTTTTACGGTAATTTTTATATTTGATGTTGCCTTACTGTTGATTTCTGGTCATATTTCGGT